>OX453059.1:3219299-3819299 GCA_949699795.1 Spicauda simplicius | reverse complement strand
AGCGCAATATATCATATGGCTAATATAAAGACAATTAAAGTTTAAACTAAAGGCGGTTGCACAAAGTTAAACAAAGGAGTTTACGACGCCGGCCAACTTGCGGGACCAACAATAAGCCTTTGTTAACACTTAATGGACGCCCTTTGTCGTTGAGGCCTAAATTTTGACTTATTGTTTTGAGTCGTGGGTGTGTGCATACGGCCTTACTTTATATTCTTATTTCGAAACTGAATATTAATTTAATACGTCGTCGACTTCATTATCTTCTTGGAATTAATTAAGTTAATGAAAGGGCTTATTATTTTTAACTACGTGATGACGGCGTTGATATTTGAAAGCTGTACAATATATAAGTTGGGTTTCATTGTATTCCAAAAAACTATATTCATTCATACTTAATTACATAAAAATTGCAATGGAAGTAAAAAATACATCGATCTAAGGATATATTCAAATAAAAATTCAAAAGCACCTGGGCTTAGTTACTTAACAAAAGAAAATTTTGAAACGATGATTTTATAAAACTACATAACAATACAGACGTAATACGATATTAGATTTGTGAGAATCGAAAATCAATATTATCGGCAATATCGCATATTTTTGAATAGGCAATATTAATTTTTGCCGTATTGTAGTGCAATGGAGCGGCAAAATTTCCTTCAATGCAATGAGTTTTTGCGAGCTAATGGACTGTGAGTTATGCCACTGGAGATCTATTTGATGCTACCGGATTATCCCAAAGGATTTATTTATGAATACTTTCAATAAAATATTTATTTACTATTAACGCTTTCTACACTCATAACCCCACACTACAACTTCTGTGATCATGATAGGATACACGTGATAGGTTACACAAAAAGACAAATTCACAAAGTCCAAGAGTCAGAAATCTAACTTCTAATCCAACATTTTCACACCCTGGTCGGGAATCGAACTCGAACCACTGCATATTATACCGCTGTTGCGACCAGTTCGACATGCAGTTCTTTGAAGATTTAATACATACTTGTTGCAATATGAAAGAAGAGGTCCTCTGATTGTGCAAAACTTTTGTGCCCTAAATTACTTTTATTACTTGGTCTCACAAGAAAGCATATTGGGTTTTATCTTAAACTTACGTAACTTATTTAAAATATAATCTTAATCATAATTGACTAAATTTGATTATAACTGCTCTACAAATGTCCACCAATTCGCACATGGCCAGCGCGGTGGACTATGGCCTAAAAACACTCTCATTCTGAGAGAAGACCCGTGCCCAGCTGTAGAACAATAATGGGTTGTGCCCCACTGTACAAATAGTATGTACGACTCTTACTTAATATAAGATATAGTCAGAACAGATGTAGTTCCGTTAGTACGAGTTAAGTTTTCTCAAAACAACCATTGTTTACGTTTTCGTTTATATATTTCTACGTATATTGCAATTTTCCGTTTTCTTTGCAGCCAAATCTTGTAATGATTGTGACGAAATGTAATAAATAGCAAGGAAACGGTAGATGCTAGTTTTTTAAACCCATTTCGAATCAAACTCCCTTTCCTACATTTTTATTCTTAGAACGGTACAGAATACAGATGCAGCGGTCCGCATCGAGGTGTATAATTTAATCACGCCGCTCAAACGGCTTACAACTAATATTATTACAATTGTATACCCATTGTTGTTTACGCTTCGCTTTACATAAATTGCATCTTTTGTGGATTTCTACCTAACACGATGTCGTCCACCATAATTTTGAAGTTGTTTATGTTGCTCTTTTGCAAAATATAGGTTTCTAACCAATGCCTTTGAGATATTTGTGTTTTATTGTACAAATTACAAAGTCATTGCTTACTGTGGAACAAGTATAGTTCAGCGGGTAGCTACAACCGTCACATCTATTTCTAGCGTGAAGCAGTTCTTGTGTTTCGGTCAAAGGGTGTTGCAGGTTCACTTTCACATGAAGTTGTCATCTTATTCCTTGAGAGTAGCAATGCACATACGCAATATAATTTACAGGCCCATAAGCTCTTTAGTCCGTTCATCTTTTAAATTACCTTAGTGCTAGAACCATTCAAATATTTTAAATAAAAATAATCCAATGAAGAGGACTTCTACATTCCGATCGCATAAGACAATATACCTATTGACTGATCATTCATATTACTAAAACAAATCTCACGGATAATAAGGCCCATCATTTCATAATGTCTAATAACAGCACACGACTCGTAATTTTCAATTTTCTATTTCCAATTTGAAATTACTTTGGAATCGTGTGGAGGTCTCGGTTATCTGGTCGGGTTTGCCGTCAAATCAAGGATTGCGTAAAGGGTAAAGGGACTAATGAAATTATCTCTTATTCAAGGTAACACTGATGAATAGTATTATGCTTGTATTACATTTATTACTGTAAGCAGCTTCTTGTATTGATTGGATCCGATCTAAAAAAAATATAACAATGTTGAGTTCGGACGAATTGACCACTAGTATCAAAATTTCATACTTATATGCTTAACGAGACCTTGGCCCTTAAGCTTCCAAGGGCTTGTTAATATTTAGGCTTGACTACTGGCCATTCCTTTCAATAATACACATTAAAGCAGGTTGAAGTAGATATGTTTTAGGCTTTTCTCAATTATAAGAAGTGATAGAAATGGAACAAAAAAGGTTCGTAATTTAATTTATAAATTGAATTACCCCATTCCTTCCGATAGAGTCAGTACAAAATGTAAGAAAACCCTTGGCACAAACATAAAAGCCGGATACTAAAAAGTGTTCCCAAGCTAACAAATATTTCTCTTAATTGAATGACAACTCTATATTATTATAGTCAGTTATACAGACACATCACAATCATTCAAATGTTTCTCTTAATCGAATGACAACCCTACATAGTTATACAGACACATCATGATCATTCATTACCAGATGGTACGGGGATACTATTTGCTGGTTTACGATACCTTTTACACGATACGATAATCCTTCCCCATAAATAACGATAATGGCACTAATTACACGCAATGAACTCGTTTTATTTAAGCAATAACTTTAAGATATCTTTTTACGCCGTGGCCAATACGAAACACGATGTTCCAAATGGCGCTTACGGCTTGAATATTTACGAATGCAATACTGATGCTATTAAATTTATTAATGATCGTCATAAATTGGTTATTAATTGAATCAATAATTCAATTCTTGTGATTCTCGTTATGAATATCGTGTACAATGATGAGATCTATATTAAGTAGTTTATTGTTGTATCGCGGCTACCAATTAAAATTAAAACTGTGTCTACAATTTCATTAGGATAGTATTATCCCGTTCTTGATCCGTCGATTCCACAAAAGTTAAACAGACATATAATCCCAAAAGCGTTCTGTACATCCTAAATTCCTTTTCCTATCTTTCCAGAGTTACCGTGGGCGCAAGCCCCTGGGAGGGTCAGTGTCAGCGCCCGTGGGGCTGAGTCCCGGCTTGCCCGCCGCCGCCTCGCCCGGGCCCGCCGCGCCCGCCGCGCCCTCCCCCGCCCCCGCCACCGCCCCCGCCATGAAGCAGGAGCACCCGAGCCAGCCCATGGTGAGTCAAGCCTTCGCCAGAAGCACGATGGCCCAACCCGGCTACAAGACCTACGGGGAAACTGTCCTGCTGGTCGGCCTCCGCCCTGCCGCTCCGACCTGGACTATCCCCGCCCCCATCAAGCAGGAACCGGTCCAAAATATGGTGAATATGAGCTAAGCATTTTAGTAACTTCCCAGCTTTTTAATTCTGATATCGACGTGGACGTGACCAGCTGGATTTTGTTTGTTTTTTGTCAAAGCAAAAATTATTAGTGTCATAAGTGGTAATTAGTCTTAAAATGTACAAGATCGAAAACTACTGGACCCCATGTCAGCAAGCCTGTTCATCTTCTATCGTTGCGACCTATGCTGAGTGAAGTGAAGTTACGGTAAGTAAGGACTTCGTTATTTTCGTCAGAAATAAGATAATATAGCTGCACATATGATCTCATGGTAGGGGACCATGAACAAGACAATCACGCCAACAAACAGTAAGTTACACTTTTGTTATCTCCGCCATACCTTTCCCCTTCCCAATTCGGCTGGAACACGTGATTACTTACTCCGCCTTTTTGCGTTAAAATAATAATTTGCGTTAAATATTGAATCATGGTCTGGTTCAGAAAAAAACATGGATATTTTAAATTTCAAAATAGTTAATTTTTCAATTAGCCCTTTATAGTTTCTACGCAAAATATCACAACTTCTATCTAAAGGCCAGTGGACTAGTACTATAATTTCAATGCCAATAACACCTATATTTTCCGATGAATTTAATTTAATCAGCCGTTCATAAGCTCCATCGTCGTGTACGATATGTACATTCAACTCATATTCAGACGGCGTTATACACTGGTTATTCAGTGGTTCATCATTTTACAGTAGAGTAGAGTGATTGACAATCAACTTATGAAACGATTTATTTCTAAACCTAGTCGCTAAATGACAACTATTCCTAATTTATTTTAAGGTACTCCATAAAAAAATTATGAAACCAAACTAGATAGGATTGAATAGAGGTGTTTATTTGTAGTCTCTTACTGACCAACTATTCTCGAATTTCTATCGGTAATTTTAGCGTTAACATATTATTTCATTTTGTTATACTTATGACGATAAAAGCTAAGTGTAATTATTACGAAAAGGAAAAAAGCGTCGGTATTTCGCGATCGTAAATCGAATTTAACGAAAATCCCCTCGTAAATAAAGTAAGCTTCGTCTCCAAGGACTCGCTTAATTTGTTTATCTTTTCCCTGTTATGTTGTTTCGCTAAATAAAATGTCATTAAAAGCCAGTTTTGATAATTTTAATTGAGTTAATGCTGCGTAATTGTGTTTGTTCCTTTAGAGGATTAATCGTCGACAACAAATGATAGCGACTTTGTGCTGTTATCATAAATTTAACGGTAACCAATTTTGATTCTCGATTTTCCTCAACTTATCTTTTACATAATTTCCGTATAACTAAACTAAACACTTCAAACTTTTTTACGTTCAGTCAGGTTTTCATTTAAATTTCAAGGTTGTAAATACTATAAATAATGTACTAAATTTCAAAGTACTTAGCAGACTTAGAAACACACACAATAAAAATTAATTTGAGTAACCTAAGTCGAATTGTATCCAATAATTCCTCTCGAATTCACAGTAGGTACCGATATGTCCACTAGCAACGTACGTCAACGTTAAAGTTGAAAATTTTTAATTTGCGCCGAACGTCCAAGTTGAGCAATTTCTGCGCGCAGCCGCTCGCTCGCCGAATTTATCGCTCCAGATTGAAACGAGACATTTTATTTCGTTTTGTGCTTTGTCGATCTGTATTTGTACTTTATTTCCTATATTTTCTAGACTGTTTTATATTAAGTACATATGATATAAGTGTTCCTAAGTATAAAAAGTCTATATCTAACTTATTGTGGCAATAACACTCGTTAAGCTTTCAAAAGTTTAATAAATTGCTCCTGAATACTTGGTAATAAAGAAGAATAATTTATTTATTATTAAATCGTATTACCCATTAAGTTTTAATTACATGTGACGGGCGCACGTTAATGAAAATCTCACCGAACTCTGAAAGGCGTTCTATTTACGAAGAAATTAAAATCTTACAAAGTTTAACTCCGAGCTCGAAGTAATGTACCTATACTTAACTGATACATGTTCTCATAACATGTTTGCTCGGTGCTTTAGCCCCGTTTTGCGTACTCAAGTTTTATAATTTAATAATATTCTTGCCTGGGATATTAAAAAATTCATTTCTTACCTGCGTTTTTTCGAGCCAACCCTCGGATTTCTCGCGTCTAAGTTTATTTTTAATTACGTAAGAAGTTTAAAGCAAGCAAGGCAATGCCGACCGTAATACGTTCGTAATTTATGTTTTCTGTTCCTTAAATAAGTTTGCTGAAAGTGTCCAGCGAGCCACCTTGAACCGGTACCGGATACCTTAAAAAGAAAATTAAACACAGATTTGGAAAACTTGTGAAGATTGAAGTTTTTTGTATAAGATTAAAACGCTTTTCAAGTTCATGCCTTAGTACTCTTGCGTTTTGTATTAAGTTATGTTTTTATCATTTTGTATATTTGTGGTTAGAATTTTTTTATATTAAATGCCAGATTAAAGTCTAATAAAGTAAGGATATATCTAGGTACAATAACTTCCGACATCGATTTTTATGTAGGTATTTATTACATTTAAACAAAAATCGTTCGATATATCATAACGTCAAATAAACCTACATTTGATGGAATCAGCTAAAATACATATACATGTTCCCTGATCATCGGAATTACTTTAATAACACAGTTTAACATAAATACAAGGTTTACCGACCTCGATTACGTTGGGCAGTTCACACGGACGCCGTGGAAGTAAACAATAGACGAGGTCTCCTCACGACCTCGTCCGCGATACTGATCATGTGCATAAACACATGTATCACTTCATTAAAATCGTTAAATTTGTCACGTGAACTAGACAATTGTTAGTTTTCTGCCGAAATATGACGGGACGAAATTACGGTTCAAATGTAGACCAAATATACTTTTAAAAAAATACAAATTGGACATTTTAATTGTAAAGGTTCTTATAAAACTAACTATTCTTGTCTGGGTTATTGGTTTGGTACAGGGAATCGCTTCAGAAATGGAATACTGGTGCAATTCTGGTAGGAAATACTTGATAAGTGAATTAAGTGCTTGCAGGCTGTCAGCACTACAACTTCTAGGCTAACTCGAAGACAATCGATTGTAATTTTGTAACAAATTTGATTTTACAGGCACCGATGCCCTTCTACGCAGGAGATCCCAACAGATTCCCGGCAACTTGGCAGCCGGACCCTTCACAAGGCAAGTTTTTTTTAATGATTTAGCAAACGAGCATGCAATCCATCTAATCGTAAGTGATCACTACCGCCCATGGACATCAATAAGCAATTTCATATGCTCGTAGAACTAGAGTTAAATATGAAGTCAATCACAGATTGCTCCTCCAGTGGACTAAGATGGTCGCCTCGTATTAAAGACTGTCGGCAACTAAAATAGTATCAATATTCAAGTAATTAAAATGTTATTTTAGAGTATTAAAATTCACAATGTTGGAACCTCGTATGAGAATTAAAAATTAACATCCTAACGAGGACACATACTTCACCGAAATTTATAATGAACTCTGTCAGGGATTAGCGTCGCGTCACTGCTTTAATTAGCAATGTTATAATTTAAGAATTTGGCAGTCACAAAATGTTATTTCTGATAAGAACAAGTTTTAAACAACCGTCATTAGCTTTAATGGTTTTACATATTTGTATTATATAATTACAGTAATAATACTTTTTCTTATTTATCAAAGTAACAATATTATTTCCACAGGATGGCAAAACCAGTTCATCCAACAGCTACCGACGCAAACGGGCCAGACTACGCTAGATTACCAGGGCAATACACCTTATGCGACGTCACCGCATTATCAAGCCAACACAACATACACCGTCCAGAATGTAGCCACCACTTTCGATGCTACTAATAACACCTACTATCAGACCGGCATACAAGCCGTGCCAGCCCAGAGGCCACCATCGAATCGCGGGGCTTACACCCCAGTGCCATCCCCTAGGGCGCCACACTACACTACTGAATACCAGCAGCAGTACGGACAACAAGCGCCTACGACCGGCGTGACCACGGGTAACGATTCGCGGCCAGCTTCTGCTGCCTCGTATCAGAGCTCGGGTCAAACATCCGGAGCGCCTGTGTATACAGTCAGCCAACAGAACTATGAACGCTCAGAGTATACCTCTGAACACTCTGAGGAATACAATAGTGGTGAAAATGGAACAGGAGATACGAACAATGATGGGGAGAGACAGGAACAGAATACGCCGAATGGACAGCATTCGGGAAACGCCGAGCCTGGATACCTGCAGGGGAGCAACGGTCCGCGAGCTTCACTAGATTGTAACGGGTATCCGGGCGCCTACTCAAGCGGACAATATAGGGAAAATAATCAAGCGCAAAACCAGAATGACTGGCAACAACGCCAGTGGCAACATAACCAAAGAATTCAAAACCAACAAATTCAAAATCAACAGCAGATACAAAATCAACAGCAAATCAATCAAATACAAAATCAACAGCAGCAAATTCAAAACCAACAGCAACAAATTCAAAGCCAACAACAACAAATGCAAAACCAACAACATCAGATGCAAAATCAAATTCAAAACCATCAAAATCAACAAATGCAAAACCAAATGCAACAACAAAGACAGGAGGAGTCTGAACAACAAATATTTTCGCAATCGGACAGGGTGAATTTAAACTCGAGGTTGAAAACGATGATATTAAATAAACAGAACCATACACGGGAGGGTACTAACACACCGCCGGATAAAGGCGATCCTGGCGAGGGACCACCCGGGGGATTAGACGATAGAAAGGGCGCAGTCAGTGATGACAGGAACACCACCGGTCATTTTTTATCGTATAGCCACCATCTCCGAGATAATTACCGCATAGGCGAACAGGGTTACCCTGTCGCTGGTAATTATTCACAAAACACCCAAGCCTACGGTGCGGGTGAACTCGGAGGTGGTGGCCACCAAGTATGGGAGGGGGGGACGGAAGTCTCGAGAATTTATGATAAACACAATTCGTCTAAGAACGTATCCAAAACTCCTCAAAAGTTGCCCTCTTACGCAGATATGAGGGGTCAATATGGTACTTATGCAAACGTACCATATGAAATGCAAAAGTATGCAGAAGTTTACAGTAGTGATAGTTTTAGTTATAATCAGCAAGATAGTAAAGAATTTCAATCAAAAATGCTTATCGGGCCAGTATCGGAGATGAATCAACAAAACTGCGCTACGGCGCTTGATACGAACGCACAAAAAAGAGCTTATGATAGAGAAGTCTACGATGCTAAATTTAGACAACCGGCACTTTTGATACCCAAATTAGAGGTGCCAGACAATTATCAATATCAAAAAGATGATAAAATGAAGTTAGAGCCTCAAAGAATAATGAACCACACTTATCAAAATGATGTACCTTTAAATAACTCTTATAGGGAATATCAAAATGGTGCAATTCCTAGACCACCACATAATACTGTCCTACCACCGATTTCTACAATTAAACAAGAAAATTTTGGTCCTAAGATGCAAAATTACTCTAGTTTTCAAAACTATCCTTTTGATCGAAGGCAGGTTCCAACAGAGATTTATTCACAAATTCCACGATCCCAAGAAGGCATTGGTTTTCAAAAATATAATCGGAACTTCGATGCTAAGCTAAGCAAGGAATCAGATAATCGATACGATTCGGAGAGGAATGCACCAGCAGAACCAAAGTTGCCTTACTACATAGAGCAAATAAAATCGGAACATTCGCCACCCGGTCACAAAATTTATAAAAACATAAACTACGGTCCCCTGAGACATGAGCCGTACAGGTTCTCAGGTGACGGAGGACCAGTCGCCATTCGTAATGAAGTAGGATATTCCTGTTGTCGTCAAGGATCGACAAAAAAACCTCCGCCAGAACATTTAAGAGATGGGGCGTGTCCAGGTCTACAAACTAAAGACGAAATACTGGAAGATGACCCAGATTCTTCAGACAAATCTGACCCTAAAAACCAATCGAAACCTGGAACTCCAGTTTTGGACCTGTTAACAAAAACCCCAAAAGAGAATAAATTCAATTATTCGAAGGAATATCTAGAAAACCTAGAGAAATTAAGAAATAATTCAAGAACAGAAGTCCCTGACTGCAATTGTTTTCCAGCTGACAAAAATCCTCCTGAACCAGGCAGTTATTATACTCATCTGGGTGAGACTTTTTTATATTTAAATCTTGCTAAATAATAAAATTATATTTTTTTAAAGTTGATAAGTCATGAAAAGCACTTTTCGAACTCACTCTATTCATTACGAACAATTGACTAAGATTGATGGACTTCCTATAATCAATTTTCAATATTTATTGGAGGCGAAGTTATAAATACGTAGTTTCAAATCACATTTACTAGTCTACAACTGCAAGTTGCATCAAGATCAATATGATATTCAATTTTGAAAGTATAGTACCTATAGTTTTCTTTATTTATAATTACAGGTGCAGCATCAACATTATTAGAGCTTCGAAAAGACCTGGAGACTCGTACGGGACTGTCCGGCAAAGAGCTTCGAATAGAGAAAATCTGCTACACTGGCAAAGAAGGAAAATCAGCACAAGGGTGTCCAATGGCTAAGTGGGTGAGTGTATGGATCCCAACGTTTAGTATCCATTTCTTTATTATACAAGGCATACAAGCTACCTAATGATAAGCGGTCACAATTGCCCATAGATATAAAACACAATGAAAAGACATCTTTTTGCACAACTTTTAAGAATTAATATGCTTTAGAAATAATCTCGTACCTATATAATGATCACATGGAATTAAAAAATATATTTCATATGTTAGATAACTTTTAGATCTCATCGCGTTAACAAGTTATATAAATGGAACGTTTTAAATTTCAAATTTCAGGTGATAAGACGCGCAAACTATACAGAAAAGGTATTAGTGGTGGTAAAATTCCGCAACGGTCACAAATGCGCCACATCGTGGATCGTGGTGTGTCTGGTCGCGTGGGAGGGTATCCCGCAGTCGGAGGCCGATTTGGACTACACGCTGTTGTCCCACAAACTCAATAGATACGGCCTGCCAACAACACGCCGATGTGCTACCAATGAGAATAGAACTTGCGCTTGTCAAGGTACGTATAAATTTGCTACGTAAAAGATACATGTAACTTTTGCTCACTTCGATGTTTTATAAAAAAAGCAAATAGGAACAGCCTTATTATGCAATATAAAAGATAGATACGAAGATGAATTCTACTAAGTTTGTAGCTTTCAAACCAAGATCAGGTCTATTTTCTATATAGCAATATTATAATGAAGTTGTTTTTTCCGCATTTTCAGGTTTAGATCCAGAGACGTGCGGCGCTTCCTACAGTTTCGGCTGCTCTTGGTCCATGTATTACAATGGATGCAAATACGCCCGTTCGAAAACCGTCCGCAAGTTCCGACTTTCGGTCAAAACTGAAGAGAGCGAAATTGAAGAGCGCATGAACGTCCTGGCTACCTTACTCAGTCCACTTTACATGAATCTAGCACCAAAATCTTTTGAAAACCAGTGCCAGTTTGAGAAAGAAGCTTCTGACTGTCGACTTGGCTTCAAACCAGGGCGGCCTTTCTCAGGTACAGTATCGATAACGATTTTGTAAAGCAAAAAATCATTATGACGTTTCTTACTTCTTCTTCTTAACACTATTAGTAAATATATAGTAGCATTTCAATATAATTAGTTGCATTTGGTTGATTATTTATACCTTTTTTCTGGTATTACAGGAGTAACAGCTTGCATTGACTTCTGTGCCCATGCGCATCGCGACCTCCACAACATGAATAACGGTTGCACAGCCGTAGTGACTCTGGCAAAACATCGCAATCTTTCCAAACCGACTGAAGAACAACTACATGTGCTGCCACTGTATGTCCTGGACACAACAGATGAATTTGGATCCAAAGAAGGCCAGGAGGAGAAGATCAACAACGGGTCCTTAGAAGTCCTGGAAAAGTGAGTGGTGATGTAAAACGTTATAACTTTATGCTTATTTGCTATTTTCATAGCAATGTTTGGTTTTAAGCGTCTCCGAAAAATTAAAGCTATAACATAATTTTAACATTTATTTCAGATATCCTATGGAAGTACGAGTTCGATCGGTACCGTTACAACCTTGTAGGCGGCATGGCAAGAAGAGAAAAGACGAGGATAACAATTCTGAGACCAATAATAATTCTGCTAATGCTTCACAACAAAGTCCCAACAACCAGAAAAAGCCACAGTGTAACACTCCAGCACCGAGGACTCCCAACCCTAGCGATAACAGGAACAACGCCAGTCCGAGAAGTCAAAGCAGCGCATCCCCACGAGCCACTACTCCAGCGGCGCTAAATCAATCTAACCCTTCAGCGTTTTCTAATAATACGCATTATAATTCCGCATTCATTAATCCAAATATGCATAATCCTAATTCAGGTCTTATTAATACTAATTTAAGTAACCCAGCCTTACTCGATATGGCTTCCATGATTGACAATTTTACAGAAGCCCAACTACAAAGTAATCAGATCTCTAGTACTGTGTTAGATTCGCCTTATAATCCATACGACCAAAGTTATAATATGCATCATCAGAATACACTATATAATCCTAATCACGCCTCATCGATGGTAGACGGAAGTTCTCAAAATTCTAATCCTAATCAATTGCCAAGCTTCGCGTCGGGATTACAAAAGAGAGATCCACAATACAGCAATCCCGATCCCGTTCAATTAAACACATCACAAAGTCAATGGCCCGATTTTGCTAATAATGGGATGTTTAATAACGTTGTTAAAGAAGACCCTGATTCTACAACAGCACATCTTAATGTGCCTCCAAATAATTATAGCCCAGACTCGAACAGGAGTGAACCAAATTCTGACCAAAACCCACAAAAGATTACCACAGAAACAGAGAAACAAAATGTTGCTGGGGATATAAGTCAGAAAATTCCTGAATTTGATATGCCAAATTCACCCAGATTGACCGAAATTTCTCAAAAATCACAAAGCACACCCGCATCTCCAGCTCCATCTCAAGTACCTGAATTAAAGTCACCTAATAGCGATGGATTAAATCATACAGAAGCTAGAAAAAGCGTTTGGAAATCTCCAGATTCCAAAAATTGGGATCCGTCTAAAACCAAAGATCAAACAACTGAGAATGAGAATGCATTATTTAGAGTGCCTAAGGCAAGACCTCCATCACGGTCTCAACACATGAGTACTCCTGATGGTATTGAAAATTCTACATTTTTGAAGCCTTATCCACCTTCTGATAGACCTCAACTGACTCAAGGTTATGAACATAGAAGCCCATATGATAACAGAATGAACCCCGCTATACCACATACAACAGCACAACAAACTAATTATACAATTAGCCACGATGACTTGAACAATCAAAATTTGGCATTGGCTAATAAACCCGCACATGAATTTTCGGGTAACAATTTTCATCCAGTCAATCAAAGTAACTACGGAAATCAGACTCCTTTGCAAGGATACAGCAATTACCCACAGGTACCTAATACTTATCCTTTCTCACCCAATCCATACGGCCACTTCAATCCTTATGAAAATTCATATAACGATTATAACAGTCTTGCATATTATAATGCCGAGAAATACAAAAGAGAAGAGTTGATAAGGAATTCTCATTGTTATAATTCCTACGGATATCAATATAATCCAAATTTTGCTCCGAATTTTTACCAGAATCCAAGTCCGAACTGGTGTCAGTCTTCACCCAATTGGTGTTTATATCCTCCACCATTTTCTATCCCGTATCCTCCAGAGCCACCTAAAGCGGACCCTATTGGAGAAGTCACCGATGTAACCGATAATTTAGACTGCTTTAAAGACAGTCAAATGGGTGGAGTAGCGATAGCTTTAGGACATGGTAGCGTCCTCTTCGAATGTGCAAAACACGAAATGCATTCCACCACATCCGTTAAAAGTCCAAATAGAGTAAATCCAACAAGGATTTCTTTAGTGTTTTACCAACATAGAAACTTGAATCGTCCAAAGCATGGTCTAGAAGAATGGGAGGAGAAAATGCGATTGAAAAAATTGGGATTAAATCCATCTACGCCTGGGCCCAATTCAAATTCTGTGTCACCGGCGTCCACACCCGGTCCAGAGCACCGGCAAACTCCAACTGCAGAGAAATGGAAAAATGCAGAAGATGTAATCCCAGGAGGTTACAGTTCTCTATCAGCTCTCGTGGAAGCCACCAACGCTGCAAAAAAAAGTGGCCAAATTATGTTAAGAACTGATACCCAGACCACAATGTCGTGGACGACTCTCTTCCCGATGCATCCATGCACTGTGACGGGACCTTACCAAGAATCGGGTACCTGACACAAGCCTAGCCCTGCGGGGCAATGTTCTTCCAAACGACGGAGTGATGTCCCTTCCGTAGCTATGTAAGGTGTAAGTTGCCTTTCTATCTAGGTCTTGTAATATCGAGTAGTGCGGTATTAAGTATACTTTTTAAAACCGTTTTGTAGTTCCTGGATTTATAGAAGAATAAAGCTCTCGATTTTTCGACTGGTCCGGAGTTCCGATGAAATTTCTTTATGCATTTACATTGGAATTGAATACCGTTTATAACGATGTATTTTTCAAGGTGAACCGAGTGAGTTATTAATCAAAGATGTAATTTAAGTTTTAATTTTTAATAGTGTTTATCGCATTTCAGCTAGTCTTATGTTACTACGTTAGTGTCGATCGTATCGTCTAAGTGACCGTGTCGTGTAGTTTTGTATATTCTTGTCTATTTAGTTCGCCAACGCCGGCGTCCGCTCACTCCGATGTAAAATAGGACGTTAGCGTATACTTTGTCTGCATATTTTGTCGGTATTTTCTAATTAGACGCATAATGTTATGCGGCGCAATGATCTCATATACTACTAACCTACGTATATTCGTTATTCAGAGCAAAAGTACAAAACATCAGATAACGAGCCGCGGAGAGACGGACGCGTTCGACGATCGTGTTTATTGATATTTTTGTACCTTTGTCTGTGTATTAGTTGTTTTATTTTATTGTAATTTTAATACCATTCCTCAGCCTTTCCGTTTGTTTGTTTTGGCATTTTATTAATATTATGAAATCAATGAAATCGTGGCGAGACACGCTATCATGTATTTTACCACAGACATAATTGAGTGCTTTTCTATTAGGTTAAGATGTGTGTATTTTTAACTTTTTAGAATATTTAACTTATTTATATTGTATTACGTGAATCATTATTATCGAATCATTTTCTTTGTAATAATTTAGCGTTACGGTAGATATTAATATTTAATATATTTGCTTTATGACTTGACATTAAATTATTGGCAGTTGTTTTGTGCATGTTCAAGAGCCTTCTTTACGTTCAACTCGAGTGCCTGCATCTGGCTCTACCAGAATCACTATCGTAATGACTAAAACTGTTTCTGATTTTAAGAATGTGACCTTATTTATATTAAATATGTGTTTATAATGAAATCATTATTCTTATTTAGCGACGATGAAATTTTATAAAAAAAACGTTCATACAATAAAGATGATTAAAATAAAATACATACGATAATAAGATAGAATATTTGCAAAAATTCAGGCGCTTGAAAAGATTATAAAGTAGGCATATTATTGAAAATGAGAACATACTGATGAATAGTTATTAATATATAATTAGGCTAAGAAAAAAAGTTTGTTTTAAAGATTAAACTATTGATATAGTTTATATTTTTTACGTGTACGTATTTATTGAATGGTAAATTTATTGGGACGAACGTGAAATTATTTATAGGTAGAAGTTTTGGAGAACAAAACTTATAAAAACTAAGCAATAATAGACACCGGGGTCTATGTACATTGTAATGTAGGAGTGAAAAAATAATAATATTAAAATTAATAACGAATGGTGCGATATGTCGTCGATCTTATGGAGTTGCTTGTCGTTTGAGCTCTTACCGATTATTGCCTAAATTATTATTCTGATATTATTTTGTGTACGTCATCGGTATTGCCCTAAGAATTCTTGCCATGTTTGTGTAACCGACTGTCGTGTGACCTCTATTGTCTATACATTTTTGAGAAGACATATCAAAAGCAATCACAGTATTAATCACATAAGGTTATGTTAAATAATTGAATCCAAAGTACTTCACCATAATATGAGATCGAAGATTGAATTATTCTGTGCGGGCAATATTTGTATTGAGCAAATGTGACTGGAACTGAGTTTTAGAAATTAAGGGAAAATCACGATTATCTATTCTGAAATTCAGTTGCATTTGTTAAGTAATTAAGTGTACCGTGAAGCTGCATTCAAGCAATCGCTTAATTTAAACTTTTTAAGATTTGAAATGAAAGTAATTTTGCAAAATGTCCGTTAATTATCAAAATAAATTTTATACCGATTTTGTATACATTTACGATTTAGGAATATGAATTTCACAGTAAAATAAATGAGATTGAATCAGGTTGTTTGAATGCAGTTTTATAGATCGTAAGGAATAAAATAAATTGTTCAGTAGTGTCCTTGCATCGGTGTATCAATTAGGCCACTAGAACCTGTGATAATCCATTGTCTCACGAGTGCTTGACTGCTTGTCTTTCTTCAGTGTGATTGGACTGTCGCCGGCACAGTTATGAAGTACGGTGTAGATTTTACGGGCAGATCTTCTTTTTATGGTTTTCGTAAAAAACCAATCATAGATTGAGTTAAATTTTGAACTCGATTTGACCGATTTCCTATGTTTCGTGTATTTGTCAACCTAAATTCTTAATTCAAGAGACAAAATAATTTGAAATTGGGCAATGAAAGAGCCCGCGACAGACAATAAACTAAAGTTTTCGATAAAAGATTTCTTTATTTTTTTATTTTCAAGTTATGACATGATATCAATAGAGCACAATGATAATTCTGAGCGATTGTTCTGTAAACTTTAGATTTGAGAAATACTCTTATTAGTATGAAATTTGTTTTTGGCAATGCTGGTATTGCAACAAGCATAAGCGTGTAAGCTTGCCATTTTGGATGCGGTAATATCAGGGTAGTTTTATGCATGTCTATTCATAACATTCAAATGTAACTGTCGTCGGAACATTCGAAAATCTGTAATCAAAACGCAATGCCCACAATATGAATGAAGACTGCCTGTAGGTATTTAAGAGTCAGTTTTAATTGGTATTTTATCTTATATTGACTTCGTTTTAAAATTGTGAACTATGAAACCAAAAACGACCAGTATTTTTAAACATTGTAACCAAAAATGTTTTTGTTTGTGGCCGGTTGTGTGGGTTTGCCGATTCCAAGTGTACGGTGTCGCGGGTTCGAACCCGCTCGCTGCGTTTCAGTTACGACGAAACTATTGTGTAACAATATTTTATTGTCTTCTGCCAAAACAAAAGAATGTGTCATGTAAATAGAACTACCATTATTTATTAATATAATAATTTAAAAAGACACTGGTTGTTTTCTTTAATCACTCTTTATGTTACGTATTCACGTACTGCCCTAATTTATTTCATATATTTTATACGAAAATACATGAAATACACTTTGGATACATACCTTTACTTATTTGATATAAAAACAATCATTCAATCATATGGATATAAAATATGAAGTTTAACATATTATACAGAGGGCAGGTTCTAAATTATCAGAGGTCGGTAGTAAACAAATAACGTTACGTACATTACATCTGTCAAATATGGCGTTTCCGTTTAAAACTATATCAGGTACTTTTTATTCGTAAAAAATATTATTTTATGTGCCTGTAACGTACAGAATGTCAAATTATTGTAAAATATTAATGTTTATTTACACTTACAAAAGTTACAAATAAATAAGAGACAACATTTATTTTTATGAACATTTTCTGAACGTATTAGAGTGACAGAGAGAGAGAGAAAGAAAGAGAGGAAATTCGGAAATAATATTGCGGATTACCCTCACGGAGATATGCGAGCCTGGTATTTTGTAATGCTCTTTTTACAATTTAATAGGAAGATAAGCGTTTGAATTCTTGAAAATAAGTGTGTATCTTCGGAAACATGATATCCTAGTACTTCAATGGAGTTATTTGACAATTATTTTATTTTTCACTAATACGAAATTTTGGAATCCTGGTACATTGTGACCTAATTGTTAAAGTTTAACAAAAAAAGCGTATTTTTCTTTCTCAATATAAACGAATATCTCCTGAAATATTATTTCAGGTTTTATATGGATTTCATGCAATACGATGTTATGCGATCCTAGTACTTTCAGATGCCATTTTGTTATTATCTAGCAAATAAGTTTTATGACTTTTTAAGATAACTGTGTAAATTCCGGAACATGATATCCTGATACTTTGAGTTAATTGAGAGTTAATAGAATATCAGTAGCCACTTAACCGAATTACGTCAGGTGGGAGGGATTCTTGTAAACGCCTTGACGGATTGTAACATGTGACATATCATTGGAATCGACTCAGTTTCCAGAGTGATATAGGCTATATATTTCTTAATTTCCTTTTATAGTGCTTTGAAAATTATAATCGACCCATTTATACTCACTATTAAATAATGGCTCTTAGAAACTACCTCATACGGACAAATCTGAGTTTATATTATAACACACAACTTAGTTTCTTTTGGTTATGTTTAATAAATTAAGGCATAATAAATTATTTATGAATATAATATGTAAATGGACCATCGTAATTTTATTAAGGTGTCAAAAATTAGTTGGTGGTTATAGTGGTTAATGTCTACGCTGAGGAAAGATCAAAGGACAAGATCATAAGAAACAAATAGTCAAAATTGAGCAAAAAACCCATCATTTATTTAGTAAAACATATAAAAATATACAAAAAGAGTAATTGAGTATAATTAACTAAGACTTACTCTCTAACTTATATTACAAAGATCATATATAAAATATACGCTGCAATAAGTTGTTTATTCAATCAATCTTAATATTATGTACATTAGCTGTCATATAAAATTGCAAGACGAGGAGTGTAAAATATATAATGTAAAGTTAAATAACAATAATAAAGGTAATTCAAAGAATATGGTAACTATTAATTTGTAAGCATAATAATTCCATTACACATTTTATTACACTACTTATTTATAATATTTTAAGTACTAAATAAAGCTTCGTTGCTGAAAAGGGTATATCAAAATAGGGAAGTGAAACATTTGATTTATGCAAACATTTGAAATAACTAAATTATAACAATTACACGTAATAGACATATAAATGTCTAAATTTTATCATTTTTTCACTTAAATGTATTTTTGTGAGATAGAAAACTATTTTTTTTAACAACGTTTCAAATTCGTTGTTCAAGTAGAAAAACAAAAACTCTGATACATATCTTTTCGGTTTTGTATTAATTTAGTTTTGGACGTTTATGAACAGGCTACCGTTGGTGCACGGCGATCGGCGGTTGCTGAAACATCTGTGATTTTCAATGATAATGATCGTAGGGGCCTTAATGATGATGATGATATATGAGCTATATTCGTACGTCTAGTACACATGATAATAAGAATGATTCGATTAAAGGATGACTTATAACGTTGATAAGGATAATAACTATATGCGTGCGTAACGTATGATATGAGAATGAAAGAAATGGTATGTGCTTTTAACTATCGGGCGCAAATGCAGATATGTGTCCGTGTCAGGACTACGTAAGGACGATGATGACCGTGTATGATTTGGTGCGGTCGACTCATGCTAGCGTGTGGTGGAAACAACGGGGATGGATAGTTTACGCGAGTATCAGCGTATGTGAAGGCATGGACGTAGGTGCGTGATGACAATGATGGCAGTTAAGTAGATGTGGTCATTTTATAGTGAATAAAAGCGTAATGTGAGAGCTACAGGGATGTGTGGGTAACATGTAGGTGCCTGGCGACGATGATGGTCATCGCGACGCGCTAGGGGTGCACGGCGACGATAATGTTGGTCAGCGCGACGCCTCAAAGATGCACGGCGACAATGATGTTGGTCAGCGCGACGCACCAGGGGTGCACGGCGACGATAATGTTGGTCAGCGCGACGCCTCAAAGATGCACGGCGACGATGATGTTGGTCAGCGCGACGCGCCAGGGGTGCACGGCGACGATGATGTTGGTCAGCGCGACGGGCCAAGGGTGCACGGCGACGATAATATTGGTCAGCGCGACGCGCCAAGGGTGCACGGCAACGATAATGTTGATCAGCGCGACGCGTAAAAGATGCACGGCGGCGATGATGTTGGTCAGCGCGACGCGCCAGGGGTGCACGGTGACGATAATGTTGGTCAGCGCGACGCGTCAGAGATGCACGGCGACGATGATGTTGGTCAACGCGACGGCTCAGGGGTGCATGGCGACGATGATGTTGGTCAATGGACGCGCCAGGGGTGCACGGCGACAATGAAGTTGGTCAGCGCGGCGCAACAGGGTCGCACGGTGACGATGATGTTGGTCAGCGCGACGCGCAAGGGGTGCACGGCGACGATGATGTCGGTCAGCGCGACGCGTCAAGATGCACGGCGATGATGATGTTGGTCAGCGCGACGCGTCAGAGATGCACGGCGACGATGATGTTGGTCAGTGCGACGCGCCAAGGGTGCACGGCGACGATGATGTTGGTCAGTGTGACGCGCCAGGGGTGCACGGCGACGATGATGTTGGTCAGCGCGACGCGTTAGCAGTGCACGGTGACAATGATGTTGGTCAACGCGACGCGCTAGCGGTGCATGGTGACGATGATGGTGGTGAGCGCGACGCGTTAGCGGTGCATGGTGACTTGGTGACGATGATGGTGGTGAGCGCGACGCGTCAGGGGTGCATGGCGACGATGATGTTGGTGAGCGCGGTGCGCGCGTCGCAGCGCGGGAAGCGCGCGAGGACGGCGCGAGCGCGCTCGATGTGCGCGCGCTGCAGCGCCTGCGTCTGCGCGATGCCGCTGCCCTCCACCACCGCGCGGTACAGCTGCGGATAACATCACACTATAAGACCTGGACACTACCAAAGCAAAGACCAGATGAGCGGCGCAAAAATGTGATTTAACTAACCAATATTATTTTATTATTCTAACTCTGCCTTATTGGATACCACTAAGCGAAGATGTATCATATTTATATGGCGTGATGGTAGTGGAGATGTGAGCCTTGTCTCACTGACACTAAACTGGGCGACGCGTTGCGACGGAATAGAGTGGAGATGTGAGCTACGAAACGCCAGCTGACAAGCTGTGAGCATCGTCACTAGCTCTCCCTAGTCACTAGCGCCCATCAGCCAGCGCACATCTCCGCCCTAACCAGCATGCTTATCCGCTCCAAGCAAATCAAAACGCGTCTCCGCACAGTCTGAATGGATAAATGCTCTGAAAAACACTAGTGGTTCTCAAGTACCTAAGGGAGTTATTTCTGTCGCACGTGGTAATGCCAGCACGCGCGTCCCCAAGAGACTAACCTTATTGTATCCTATATATTTTTTTTACAAAACTTGTTTAACTAAGTGTACTTCCAGGTAATATACTCCTAACAACTTTCAAATCACATATTTCTAGAAAACTACTCTCTACTCCTGAACATAACACTAGCTTCAAGAAATAAAGAAATACACCCAACTTATCCAGAACTTTTACTTCCATGGAAAACAAAATCTCTTACAGCATGATAGTCAACATCGTGCACACTCTTCCTCCCCGCCTCGATGTACGAGTAGAGTTCCGGGCGCGCTTCCAACGTGAAGGCCAGGGGCGCCCCCACCAGAGAGAAGCTGGCCGGCTCCGGCCCGGAGAATGCTTCCAGGTCCAGGAAGGCCTGCCACGCTAGGGCTAGGTGGCAGCCGAATAAGTAACCCTGAATGAAAGAAAAATAGATACATATACTTTTTTGTCCGAAGTAGCAAACTAGCATGCAGTCCACCTGACTGTATGTGTTAACTGGCAAAAAAAAACATTTGTAACAAGTCCCAGATAAAATGATGTACTAGACTAGGTTATTACCGTAGCTTCGCCTATTTCAGTGACGTCGACCACAGCTATCGTATTTCTCATAAATTATGTGTGTCCCAAATTTCAGCGAAATCCGACTGGTACTTTTGCGTAAAAAAGTAACATAGAAGATACATCCCCACATACTGTCATTGATCATATTGCGTAATAAGATTTCAAATACATCTAACTAACGTTTTTTTCGTGGGGAACCCCTTCATGGCCTCTATTGGCCACGAGGGCAGCTGAGAAGAAATGCCGGGCTCCTACCGGCTAAAACCCCACAATGTTCTTCCGTTCGGGTTTCGTCGGGATTACAGGTACACTCGTGGCATTCATCTGCGGTAAAGCTAACTAACCTAACCTATCCTAAACTTATACACTAGATAGAATACCTGTGTCTGAAGCGCAGGTTTGTGTCCAGCAAGCTTGAGCGCGGCGGAGCAGCTCTTGCCGAGCAGCGCGCCGGCGGCCAGCACGTGCCGCGCGACCCACTCGTGCCGAGCGCTGCCGGCCACGCCCGTCATCGGCAAAGGAGAGAGGACGCAATCCCACTCTGAAAATATTATATAAACGCTATACTCGTAATAATGTACACCCTGTATGAATGTTCACTCAAAAACCACAGAGGCCTCTTTACCACAAAGGCAAACAAAAACAAACGGACAAATGCAAAGGTGGTAGAACATAATTATGTGGTTCGATCGTGGAGGTGCCATCGCCATACCTATTTCTACAGTGAAACAGTTCCTGCGTTTCGGTGGAAAGGTGTGGTTACCCGGTCACTTTTATATGAGACGAACATATTATTAGTTCGCGGGCGTAGCAAAGCATCTGTGATAGACTTGGGATAGAGCCCTTGTTTTGTATGGAATTTGATTTTTTTATAAGTTTGAAATAGCAAAGGAGCATGCAATCCATCTAATGGTAAGTGGTCACTTCCGCCCACGGACATCTGTAAGCAACTTCATATAGAACAAGAATTACAAGGTCCATGTCCAAGGACAGCGTATAAGATTAGAGCTTAATATTTTATACTAGCTTTACGCCGCGATTTATGTCAAGTTAAAGTTAAAACACATAACAACTGACAATTTTAACGGAAATTTTATACTTACAACATTTTTTTCGAAACATCTACTTTATTTAGTACCACAGTCAGCTTAAATGTTACGACACTTACATCTGAATTATAAATGTAGTAACACTTGACAGTAGATGGATGGTAATGGAATAAAGACTAAATGTCAGACGATAAGAAGTATGTATTAAAATCATACGTTTTGGTTTGATGCGATTTTAAACACGCTGAAAACATTTTCAAATAAGTATAGAACAAATTTGGCTAAAAGTAGGAAAATAATGTTTTAAACTACTAAGAAGACACTGAATGTTTTAAACTACTTACTAGAAAAATACCGAGAGTACAGTAAGGAAAACGAGACGCGTTCGCGGCAATAACAAAGTAATAGGTAAAGTCGAGTCACTTTCTACGAATACTATGATGTACTGTACGCTGTGTTTACTTAGATTTCACTAGTCGATACCTGCGACCTCGGCCGCTATGTTCACGTTTACCTCAGTAACGAGTATCCTGTGTGTTATTTTAGCTATTGATATTAAACTTATATCTATACGTCAATACGTCTTTATAAAGACCTAGGTCAGAAATACACGTATGCAAAGTAAGTACTCCACATTATTACTAACTCTAGTCTAGTCTCGCTTTTTAAAAATCTAATTAACACATCAACCTATTATTTCACATCTACCCTCCACATCGCCTACGTCAGTTGTCCCATATATTACTATTTTATATAGTTACGTAATTTCCTAAGTATTTTTTGTAAATATTTTGAGAAAATAAAAGTATTAACCGTAAACGTAAAATATTTGTGTGTCGAATTTTAACGAAACTAGACCGGTAGATTTTGTGTTAATAAGAAACAAACATACATGCACCCTCACAAACGTTTGCGTTCATAATATAACTAAGATTTATTCATTCAATTACAAACACATTAACAAAGTGTTAATCTATTGAAGCAGATTTTATTTCGGTTTATTTTGATACTAGTTAATACAGTATGTATTATAATAACAGCGGACATAATAACGTCTTTGTAGGAAAACTCGTAGGCCCATTCACATAACCGTTAATGTTCAAACTATACATTTACCTACAAACATTGACGAAACAACCAAGTAGAGTTCTACGAGTAATAACGATAAACTTTCTCATAGGTGTGGCTTAATGGTTTTCAATTGGATGTGCTTGTCTGATGCCATCAACATTATCATTACTGATTACTACGCTCATAGTAAAACACGAAGATGATTTGTGTTGAACCATATACTCATCTGAATATTACATAAACACGATTTCTAATTAATTTAGAAAAATACTTTGATGATTCCAACCTGAAACTTTTTTTTATAATAATGAAGTAGCAAACGCGCATGCAGTCCACATGATGGTAAGTGTTCACCGCCGCCCATAGACATCTGTAAGCAACTTCATATAGAACATAGGTACTATCTGAAGTCAATCACAGATGCGTTGCTACTCCCGACGACTAGGTTGGTCGCCATATAAAAGTGTGCCGGCAACCACACCCTTCCATCGAAACGCAACAACGGTTTCAAGATACAAATAAGTATGGCGGTGGTACCTACCTACCCGCCCGAATTACACTGGGTCTAACACCTGGTAAGTATTGAAACTGGAACCGCGCGATAAAACAGCATGTACTGGACCACGCGGGTCAACGTTACAACATTTACAGTACGGAGTTTACCGTACTGTAAATGTTGTAACTGACATCTATTTATCTATTTTGTCTACGGTACATACACTACAAATCAGGGACAGTGTAGAGTCCGTCTTTTACGGACGCAAGCTCGTGACGTCACAAGTCCTTTTAGGTCGTCTATGCGTTGTCACGATTTCTTTGCCATGCCTCAAACGAATAGGTCACTCTCTCTGTGATTGATGGAAATTGCCGACACTTATAACAATAACAATATAACATAAGTCTTATAACAATATTTAAGATAAATGACAATAACAATATTACATACGTTAATATCGTTAATGTTGATGTATGTGTGTTTGTTACTTCTTTTCGCAAAAACTACAGCTTCGATTCCACTGAATTTTGGCAGACAGATAGTTCAAAATTGGCCGGCGGCACTGCCGTGGCAAAAACTAGTCCGTTATAAATTCCTTACACATTGGTACATTTTGATGTTTATGATATTAATCATTCCCCCTTCAGGCTTATGGCGACAATTTCAAGAACCGCTGTGTATTGGTTTTAATCGTATAAAAAACAGTCAAGACGTTCCAATTGAGGTCACCGGGAGGTAGGTCCATATATAGATAGGATTTCAACCGATTTATGATTTATTCCAGAAGTCTAGTGACTACCTGCTATCAGGTGGATAACATGCATTTTTGCCCTTTCACTTTCATTAATAAAATCCACAAAATCCCACACGAAATCGAAGGTGATGTAAGATGTGTGTTGTCATTAACCTACTAAAATCGAGCAATAACACAGAAGATCGCAGATAATACATAAATAATAATTGTTCACACCCTTTAATTTTCAACGATATTGTTATTAACATTTCACTTGACATTTGTAAAAATACACATTACACGCAAAATGTTAAGTGTCTACTCAAAAAGACGTTTAAGAGACATGGCAGATTGTGACTGACGTATAGAAGCCAAAGCCTTATGAATAGGCTTAAAACAACTTAAAAACTCTATAGGTGGTAGAACAAGTGTAGTTCGACCGGGGAAGTACCACCGCCACGAAGCATTTCTTGCGTTTCGATCGAAGGGTGTGATTGGCGGCACACTTTTACATGAGGCGACCATCTCAATCCTCGGAGTAGCAACGCGTCTGTGTTTGAATTCAGATAGAACCTATGTTCTATATGGAGTTGCTTACAGATGTCCATGGGCGGCAGTGACCACTTACCATCAGGTGGACTGCATGCTCGTTTGCTACTTCAAAATTATAAAAAAAAAAAATACAATTGGGGTTCATGACACTTTTGTTTTATAGACACACATACACCCATAAACAACCTAAAAATGCAATTACAGTATAGGAAATGCGTACAATAAATAACATATAATCACAGCAAATACATTCCGGTGTTAAGTAAGCGAATCCAGGATGTGAAACTAAACTATAACTATCAAACTAACGGAGCGTAGCACTTCATTCTTACTATACATAATGTATATAACAAGCTCAATTGTACCTATTATTATCTATATTGAAGCATCTAATATACCAAATAGAATAGGATTCGCTTAGTACTCTAGGGAGAATCACAGATGCACGGGACGCCCAAAAGCTACTTTCACTGGAGTTAATAAGTGATTGAAATCTACGGAGGTATTCTCTATGGTCATTTCGAGACGAGGTTGGTTTTAACAGCAGCGCTGGCCAATATTTCTGGGCCAACGCCAACGTTAACGCTTATGCGATTATCGCTAAAGCTTATACTTAACGCGGATGCTTACTCTTCACGTTACCCGGGACCGAATCAGTAGGAACGCCGCGGAAATTAAGACCCTAGGTCCAAAGGTGGTCTATGAAAGTTCCTCCCCATTAAAACAGTATTGTGACCTACAGTAACTTTTTTTTCTCTATGTCGAGTACTAAATTCACACATTACTTTTATTTTTTTAATGAAATAAAAGTAGCAACCAGGTACGCAGTCCAGCTGCTAATAAGTAGTCACTACCGGGCATGGCCATAATCAACTGCAAATAAAATTGGAATCCAACCCAAATACAACTATAGCTCAAGAATCAATAGGAAATCCTTGTATCTCTATCGCTTATATTGGAATGAGCAGAGGATTATCCAAAGCTTCAGCGTAACTCAGCATATCTTCTGTCACAGGCCAAAAATAGAAGTGATCATATGGTGTGTAGTATATGGAACATACATTATAATAAATCACTATACTTCAACACATGCCCGTGATACACCTGTGTTACTTATTCTAGCGCTACCAAACCTACAAAATACCAGAGCGTCACCACAAATTCTTATTCAACGCACGAGCGACTTGCTTGCATTCAGGGCGCCTACAGCCTCGAGTTCCTTACTGCCTAGCACAATGGAGAATTACAATAAAGGTTAGCAGGCCGAATATCGGTCGTCATTAAATCGAACTCACAAAAATGTTGGGTAAAGGAACTTTTCAAAGGGTAAGAAGTCCAATATAATATGGTCTTTGAACTCAGACGTTTATTCGTTTATAGTAATACTAAGTTATTCCTATAGCGTCGTCCGCTTGGTGACGTCTACCATGATATTATGTATCTTATTTTTTAATCTAGATCATAAACTATCTGTGTGCTTAATTCCCCCAAAATCCGTCCAGTAGATTAGAGTTAGAGTAGTAGAGCAGATCACAGTTCATTAGATACAGCCTGGTGTCAGACAAAAGGACAGCGATGTAATAGGGTTCCGATTTTTACGTTTTGAGTGCCTACGGAATTTTAAAAGTACACATACGTCCAGACAAACTTGTTCATTTAGAATATTGGCGAGATTTATAGATAACAATTGGGTTTACAAAATAACACCATTCATATAGAAAAAACGATAACAACGCAGTGTTAGGAGAAAGGAATTATTAAAATTAATTACTACTACCTACTCTTCTACCACTATTCGACGCAGCAATAAATGCCGTATACGGCCTAATATATGTGTTACTTATAAGTTCTGTTATTTTTAAACATTAGTCAAAAATTATATAAATGAAGTTTGTATAAGTTGCATACAAAATTACTCTAAATTTAATCTATTCTATCGAGAAGTGACGCAATATGGTATATCTTATATCGACGTGATAGCGGATGTGACACGATGCTCATTAATTCTTATGCAAATAGGTTTAACCGAGCGAAACTTATTTGCTCCGAAAGGTAAACGAAGACATCACAACTCATTAACTCAGCCTTAGAAAAGATGTCTCGACCTACAAAGGTATGGGTAAAGCAAATATTTGGTTTTCTTTAGTTTAACGATAATTTATGAAGATGGATTCCATAAATTAACTCTTAAACTGAGTTCTAATTGACAAAAAGGTCAAAATCAAATCATAGAATTAGGTTAAAATCCGTTCTGAGAAATACAAGTGCGTTAATAACAGTAAAGGTAATTTTCACCACTAAACTTCTAGATGAAAAAAGTATTCCACACAGGCGGTGCAATTTCCTAATCAGGTTTTTATTCATTGTGTTTTATTAATTAAATTTTCTTGTTATCAGTTTTCTCATTTTTAAATTGTACTGAGAGCCTAAATCCGTGCCTAGTAAAGTGACTGAACCATTTCAGTTGTAGTCATTTTTTATCATATTGAAATAGCAAACGAACATGCAGTCCACCTGATGGTGAGGGGTCACTGTAGCCCATGAACACCTGTAAGCAACTTATATATTATATAGGTAACTTATATAGGTTCTGTCTGAAGTCAATCACAGATTAGTTACTACTCCCGAGGACTAAGATGGTCGCCTCATATAAAAGTGTACCGGCAACCACACCCTTCCATCGAAACGCAAGAAATGCTTCACGCTAGAAATAGATGTGGTACTTCCCCGGTTGAACTACACTGGTTCTTCCGCCTTCAGTTCATATAAAATTAAGTCAGCAGCCACACCTTTCCGAAATGCAAAAATCGTTTCCCACTACAAATTGGTTTAGCAGTGGTACCTTCCCAGTTCACACTCGTTCTATCAACTTGCAAAGTAAGGTCCCTCATGTTATAATAAAATTGAACTATTAACGTACCTTCAGCCGGCTCCCGCTGTTCTTCTGGCAGCGGCCGCGACGGCAGAGGATTGTTCTGTTCGTCCCTCTCTCCCAGGAACTCCGCTTCAGCCAGGTCTCGCACTGCTGACGACATGAGCTCTACTAACTCTTGGTTCCTGTTGACAATAGTGAAGTATGAGTGTAGGAAGCGTTTTTATACATAAGCATCTATGGAAATAATTTTTTTCTACATTATCCATACAGCCTACAAGATTTTTTAATAAATTGTTATACAGGTTGCTTCGCTGTAAGGATAGTTATTCTTTACATTGGATTGATGTTGCATCATTGGCTTGAAATCTTACCGACGTTATAGTTTACTAATTAGCTTGTATTCCGAGAGATAGAACATTAAAAAAACTGATATGCATGCTAAATCACGTGTGAACATTCACACAAGCCTGTGTCACATATATAAGTACTCGTTTAAAACGAGAGACTTAGCTTATGATTAGGTATTAAAGTTATTCGTAGATGCCTGATAATGATTAGTATACCGTATTCAATAAACTCATTTGTTACGATAAATGACGTAAAACTAGGTATATAATATACGCTTATGTTATTTATTACGGATAAATTAAATTCTTGCACTACATATGTATGTATGTACTATATACGATAAAGAATTTTATATTATGTCACTAACGATCACTACCTACGATTGAGGCAATGTTAATAATAGTTAAAGCCTATAAAATTATGTAAAGTAACATTGTATGTTAATATTATGTAAATTTAATGTTATATGTGGAACACGTGAAACTCTTCTAACCAAAACCCACTTGTTCGACGAGATTTTTGAAATAATTAAAAAATCTTTCTTTAAACCATGAATTATTTACGACACCGATAATAAAACTTATTTTATAGAGATATAAATTACATCATAAAGGAACTGAGTTTCTCACGAGCGTCATATTTAACTAAAATGTTGTTAATATCAATTATTTTGGCAATTAGGTATAACTTGCATTAGGAAAAGAACGAAACGAAATTTTAAAACTTGCTTCATAAATTCTACATTTAGTTAATTGGAATGTTACGATTTTAGGACTAAATATTGCATTTTTAGAGGACTAATTTTATTTTTGGGCATGGGGTTAACAGAAGTTTAATCTCAAGTTTGTGGGATCGCAACCCTTGTCCTCCGGCCGCCATCTTGAAAAAAGAGGTGAAAACACTTTTTTCGCGATATCTTGGATATATTGGATTGCGATATGCGTCTTATAAAAAAAATGTTAAGTCATAATTTGTAGCAAATTGTTTTGGCTACAAATATGTTTATATAATTAAAAATGAAATAAGTTATAAGCAAAAAAGTAAGATGAATCCTGAACTCATCATTCCGATACCTGTCTGATCATTCAGATAACCGCGGCAAACGCGCCGCCACGAGAGTTGTCATCTATATATATTAATACGTGAAGCAAAAATTTGTGATTCGTTTTAACTTACCGCAGGCGGATGAGTGTGAAATTACGCACGGTTATAGTTGATGTAGAGAAGGATTGCGCATTGCTAATATTTTTTTCAAATAATGCATAAAACATAGGTACATTACATTACACTCACTACCTTGCATTTGACACAAACACGTACATAATAAACGAAATAGAACAATAAATGTCTTACTATGAAAACACATAACGTCTATAATTTCTGATGTCTTTGTCAAATGTCCGCTATTGCTTTTAAATGCAGCTTAGTTAATAAAGCTCTTTTTACCTTTGACAGGTGCGTTAAAAATAACTTGTAAATTATTAAGTACAATTTATTTAAATTAGAGAAATATTGGTGCTACTTTGCACAATATGAAGTTTAGTTTTTAAATTTAAATTACGGCCGCATTTCGACCGTTGCGACGGGTGACTAACCGACTAGTACTTGTAAATTAGCTAAGAAAATACTTGTAATCTCTGATACCTAATACAATTATTATTGCATGTTGATTCCAATTGTGCATAGTGGTGTAGTTCCTCAAACATTAATTTCTATTACAATTTAATTTAAAGTAGAAATTCCATTTTTTCAAACCATTCATTACGAACAAACACATTTTTATTACCTATTAATTAATAACGACGTTTCTTTCGATACGCTCTATAATTGGATACGATGAAACGACAAAAAAATACAAATTACCGATAAAATATTTTACGATATAATCGCTTAAATTATGTGCACAATGAACTATAATAATGTATGCGCGTAGAGCACGCACGTGCGATGCAAACACTCTCACTGGCCACTTTCATCGGGAAACCTTACCGCACAGTCGGTGGCAAGTAGGCCTGTCCGGGTCACTTCATCTAGTCATCTGATATGCTGCTTTCTGCGTTTTCCATACAAGAAACCTTTGGCAAGAAAAAATACTTATTTATGTGTTTCTATTGATGTCCAATTCAACAGGTCTTAGTACGATTTTAACATGTATTCTCAAAACAAACATTGCTGTTGTTTTCGTTTTTGGTCCAATCTAGCAATGTACGTTGATAAACAATAGAGACTGAAGGAAACATAATAGACTCTTACTAAGGATACTGAGATCGAATGTTCTAGAATAGTTAAGTGAATATTCTGTTGGTAGATGTTGTGTATAATCTTCTATTGCTAGTCCTGTGTTCTGTCTAAGAAAGATTTTTATAAGAGGTTGTCGTTTCAAGAAATCCGAAGTAATCCCTATGCCAAGGGTTTTAATTTTCACTCCGAAGTCTACCGAAGATATTATTACCATCTATACAGATAAAAAGTGTGACATAAAATAAAAGGTCTAAAATAGCTATGTAGGACATGATTCTCAAATTCTCAAAAGACTTGAGGCATTTCTTTGCTGTACAGCGAGACAATAGAAGAAGTCTTAAATATTTTAGGTCAAAGATTAAACAAAGTGTGTAAAATTATCCTCTTAACTAGTTTGTATAGTTCTCCATTACATCTTTCATATTTTTTCTATTTTTGTTTCGTATAGATTTTCCCCAACAACTAACTTACAACAAAAATTACATTAATTTGATTAACTGCGATACGTTTTAATGAATGCATAGTAACGTTGTAAAACAAAAAGGTTTTAATCTCATTTGTAATTAGGACAAATTACCCAAGCAACTCTCTCTGTCCGTTATGTGTACAACAAACTAATTAGCCAAGAAATGGAAATATATGCAAATAGAGGCAATTATAAACTCTAGGCATTCAAGAAAATCTTTGAAAACTTGAATTAAACTACTAGAAAATGCCTCGTAGTCATGCCGCGTAAAGGAATTAAACGCATTTTGAAGCCCCAGTTATATTTTTAGTAGAACTACCTTAAGAGTTATCCATCTGCAACAGAATAATTCGGTCTGGTAATAAATAACTAGGTATTACCAGACTGCGGGGGACGGCGCTAAGCAAACATTACAAATAAATCTACTATAACAGCTTTGGTCACCGCGTGCAGCACCTTATATATTAATTATTATAATCTATGTAACTTGATTGTAACATATGTTCATATGCATAGTGCTCATTATTTATTTTACTGTTTTAATTTTAAGCCGTCGGATTTTTTATAATATTGATTTATTAAGCAATGGTAACAACTATATAAATTTGAAAATACAAATACACCTATTTTGCTCATTTTCAGATAATTGGAAAATTGGTACAGTGAGAAAAACCAAATGTATCAGCACAAGATCTTGGTGACCCCTTTCCGGACCGGTTTAGTGGCTTCTCTCGGTTAGGTCGCACTATCTACACAGCGTACTCTATGAGCGGAAGATAGTTTACGTATGTATACCTTGGAACGGATATATTCGTATCATCACCAAAAATCGCAATAATAGTGCGTATTAGTTATTAAAAGAAACGAATTTAAATGATATCTAAAGTTCCCCTAAACCATTAGACCGTGTTGTTATTCTACTGTTGAACATAGGCTTGCCCTGATAAGGCTTTTTGCCAGTAGTCATCGCGGCTTGCATTCGTATTGGTGACTGCAATGGATGTTAAGGCAGAAGACGCAGAAAGTGCTAGATAAAACTATACACGGGTTGTGGGAAGACCATCACTCGTGGGGCATGAAAAATACAATGACTCGAATGCAAATTGATAAAGGTGTGTCCGAATAGCAACGGACGATTACAGGCTACGCATAAAGCCTCCAATATGCTTCAACGACTGCTAACCAACTTCAGTCTAAACAACGGTTTAACTTAAGTCACGAAATTAAAAACGAGCACAAAATATAGCATCTAGTGGTAATAAGTCAACCCCTGACCGCCTCCGACTTTTTGATACTTAGGTCAGTCACACTCTAAACAGAACATGCGTTACCTGGATAGTAAAATAGAAATAGATAAGATTGCCATTAACTTAATAGGCGCTTGATATCACATTTCAATAATATCAATGTCAATATTAACTTTATGCACAGTAGATTTGCAAATTTATTAGCAATCAATTATCTACATCCATTAAGAGCTGACTGCGTGAGTGTAACATTAATTGAGACATTAATCAAACAACGATGAGCGCATATACCGAAGTTATAACTTTCAATAGTTTATGTACCTACTGCAAAAAAAATGAATGATGAATGGAATTTTCTCGACTACCGCTTTTTTGTATTCCAAGAATTTCCATGTTCCTTTTAATCCTTTTAACTCCTGTAGATGACCTTCACGAGATTGTGGATCTCATCGCTGATCGTGAGAACAAATTTTCATTTATCTTTTGTGCTATAGGGACTTCAACCTCTAAATACCTAAGGCTAAAAAGATCCACTTTATTGCTAGCGTCTTAGTTGGAGCCATAAATGCCCGGGCAAAATTTGAATTTTGCAGCTCATGAGAAGTTTTCGAAGGAAATCATTATTCTAATCTCACTACATTTGAAATAAATCTCCTCGTGGAAAGTTAACCTTTAAGCCACCTGACCCCGCAATGAGTACATCGCGCAATTTTCCAATTTTGTAGTTGACTGTTGACTCTATTGATCTTCACAAGTTAACCGGATTTTGATAGCGAGTCTAAAGGACAAGAAGACTATATACTAGAACGGAGAGATACTTTTGCTCACTGTTGCCAGTTATGCCGTATGCCGTAGAAGAGGGATAGATGCAGACCCATTTATTGCATTTTTCTAAAATGGCGCTTGCAGCTAACCCTAGGACATTTGTTGGGAGATACAAGCCTCCGATTAGGTCGGGTACTAACTTGAACCCACGCCTTGATTGGTTATACTATATGAGGTCGGCCCATCTGAAGGTTACCTCTCTGGCAGTCACCTATCAGACCAGCAGGGGCTAACTGCAACGTTTATCATCATTAGCTTCGTATATATGAAGCTAAACAAAACAAACTATCGAATATAATTAAATGCAATCAATTAGTGAGAATGATCGTGCAAACCGGTGTGCAAAGCTCCTCTTGATCATTAACAAAAACGGAAGTTTGCTTCAAGCCATCATCTTATGTTATCTTAAAACTTCCGGAATAATTATTATGACTACAACCTCCTCATATCCGTTCATGTTGTGTAAATAAATGGTAGGTATTCTCTATTGTTCGTCTTTATTCGTGCAGTATAGTTACTTTATTCATACATATAATCAAAAAGAAAATTTCGCCTGTCTGTACATCGCATGTGTGTACAAAAATATAGATTGGACAACTGAGAAAAAGTAAAATTTCTGTTAGTCTGTTTGTCTGTATGTTACAAAAAGCATCACATTGAAACTATTATACCTATATAATTTACAGGACTAAAAATATATTTATAGCATATATATAATTTAGTATTTGTTTCATTAAAATCCACCTTCGCCATTATAACTATTTAAATTTTATATTGTTATTTTTTTTAAGCACAAGTGAACCCACAGTGCATATCTTCGTAAACTTAAACATCTTAATGGCGTACGAAGCAGTAATAATAACATGAATAAAGATATCTGCTTTACATTTTGATTTTTTGAACCATGAGCATGTTGGAATTCAATGAAAGAGGAAGGAAAAAATGTAAAAAGAATGTTTTTACTGCTTGCGCTTGCTGTTACACGAGAAAAAAATGCTGTTAAGGATCTAACAGTTAATTTAATCCAACGCAATGTAATGACAAAAATAATTTATTTAATAACAATACATGTCATAAGAGGTAATCCCACGTGTTTTGATTATTAAATTCAACAACAAAGTATATATTTTAGGCATATTAGTAATATTTATAATCTTTTTCTTATATTTTATGTGAATGCTTATTTACGAATATGTATTCGTAGAAGTATACACTTAGAATAAATAAGAAGTATAAAAATAAAATAATAAAAGTGCTACTTGTTTGATTAAGAAAATGATTGGCAAATTCAAGAGCTGTTGACACTTTTAAAATAGTAAAAACGTGTGTGATATGTGTCTGAGTTAACTTACTTTCGACATTTAAAGTGCATACAAAACAAGTACCTATTAGAATAGTCGTTGAGTGAAAGTCCAGCTCTTTGTATAGAATCCCAGTAAGGAGTATGTAGGTATTATATAAAGCTATGGATATAGTCTCAATACTTTTGTATACATAGCTTTATTGGTGGAAAGGTGTGAAGTCTCAAAAATGACTTTTTCGCTTTCTCACGTATAGCCTACTACTAGGACACCGTTATGAAGACGTAACATACCGTCAACACAGGTAAACTAATGCACAAAAATACCCAAACCATGGTCAGTAATATAAATTCATCAATTTTTAATCGAGTACAAAATCCAGAAGCCTTGACTTGTTAAGGCTATGTGGTAATGTCTGTCACGTGGTATATTAATATACAAGAATTAGGTATTACTTAACACAACAATTATTCAAGAATCTCTCGTCTATAGATTTTTTGTGTTTCATTGAAAGTAAACTGTAGGTTTTAAAAATAGAGTAGCAGGAAGCATGTCATTTGATCTGTTAAAAAATAATAAATAGACCCTCGAATGGCAAATGTAGTGTCGAATTAAAATAACAAATGAGAAATAATATTCAAAGTAATGTATTTCGTGACCCCAAATAATTTTAAATCAACATAGAATGGTTTAGAATATTATCGTGCATAATAAAGAATTGTACAAAAGAGGGATAGGATACACAATCAATAAAAGTAGGTAATCCCGAACACGGATTTTATGTTTCACAAACAAGAATCAAATTTCTTTTTAGTATATCGATTCCTTAGACGTTTTAAAATCGGTTCAAGAGATCGTGACAGCACGGACGGAGCCAAGTTTTGGTTTCGTACTCCTTTTTTCAAAAGTAATAATCCAGAACAAATCTCTCAATCAAAATTTTTACAAGATGCATATGTCCGTTTATTATCCGAGCGAAATTTAACGTTCGGTTGAAAGCTAAATCGTGCGTTCGGGTCTGAAAAACGAAAGCCAAAAGTCATACGGAATTCAAAATTCGAATTCCTGATTAGGAAAACCCCTCGTGAAACCTGACGCATGCATCAAGATTGAGATTTTTATGTAGTATAAAATACAATTTATCATAAATTACGTACAAAGATGTGTGATTAAAGACACAAAGCTTATTGTCACTGCATATATAATTATGATAATGTATTCATAAACATACTATTCTATTATTTATAAACTTGGTAGTCCTCAGACCGTCAAAATTACATTGCATATTACCCAAATTCATGTGCATTTTACAATAATAAATATTTCCCTCTTGAAATGTAAGTACCCAATGTACACAAAGAAAACTCAAAGGAAATCTTTTCAAAAGATTAAAGGTCACTTTATAGCCCTTTATCACCAAGTTTCGACAAGTTTAATATACGATGAGTATTCTCCACAAGGCCAACTGCATGGGGTACTTCCCTGACACTTTAAATTATAGTGCTGATGCACTATCCGGGTGCATTTCTTACGCATTCTTTAACAATGAGAAGTTATAATTAATTTTAATTTGTAAAAATGAAGTATAAGAAGTTCTTGTAAAAATATTAAAGATTATTTAGCTTTGTAATTTACATACAAAAGTTTTCGATAATTATGAGCAGTGACACCTAGTGTCCACCAATTCGCACTTGGCCAGCGCGGTGGACTATGGCCTATAACTCTTTCATTCCGAGAGAAGACCCGTGCCCAGCAGTGGGACTATAATGGGTTGACGACATTGACGATAACCTAATGGATGAAAACCGAAGGTTCGACGGTCACATCCCAGGCACACACCTCTGATTTTAACACTTTCTGATTCGCACACAAAACGATGTGCGTATCAGAATTATTTATCAATGATTTTAAGAAGAACATCATGAGCAAAGCTATACACGTGAAAGTTCTTTACAAAAAATAAGTATTCAAGGGTATGTTGACTGTAGAGTCAACATACCATTGAATACTTATTTTTATACTACTTAGCATGTGTCCAGCGCGATGGAATATGGCCTAAAACTCTTTCACTCTGAGTGAAGACCTGTGCCCCGCATACAACACAATACTGGGCTCCCGACGTAATATTACTAGTGTTAGTAGGTATGTGTTTTATGCTAAATTGTTCAAAGATTACCAAAATTATTTTGTATAGCAAGCTAGTATCAATACCAGCGTTAAATACTTCTTCAAATACACGAAACCTAATATCCGTTTTAGGTTTCAAATATTGCGTAACAGCATTATTTTGGAACAATATGATTTGTGACATTATGTCATAAATGGAAAGTTCTTCGTTGAATTCTGCGTAAGTATACCACCGCTAATTACATCATTGGCATTTAAGGGGAGAGAAGGTCGACCCAAATCACATCAAAGCTCACCCAGAGAAGGCAAGGGTCTCGACAAATTACGTGATTTTTTTAATATATGTAACTTCGGATAAGGTAATCTATATTCCTACTATCCTACTATCCTACTATAATATTATAAATGCGAAAGTAACTCTGTCTGTCTGTCTGTCTGTCTGTCTGTTACTCTTTCACGCCAAAACTACTGAACCGATTTTTATGAAATTGTGTACACAGATAGTGGTGACCTTGGGATCCAATATAGGCTACTTTTTATTTCAAAAAACGGGTTGAAAATGTTAAAATCGAGCTAAATGTTTGTATGGTAGTTCGTTTTTGACAAAGAGGTGTACTAATAATTCCGTCAAGGGGTATCATAGATTTGATTAAAAACTTATGTGAATAATAAAACATTAAAAAATATTGATTTTGAGTCGACAACATATATCCGTAAAACTCGGTATGTTGTGAATTTTATTAAATTCCAATGCAAATGACAATCTCCATATTGGCTTTTGACAAAGAGGTGTACTAATAATTCCGTCAAGGGGTATGATAGATTTGATTAAAAACTTATGTGAATAATAAAACATTAAAAAATATTGATTTTGAGTCGACAACATATATCCGTAAAACTCGGTATGTCGCGAATTTTGTTAAATTCCAATGCAAATGACAATCGCCATATTGGCCATTTCGCCTGGACGTCATCGTGAGTTCGTTCAAAAATAATACATATAAATTGGTAACAATTAATTATCTTTCAAATAGATGTGACATAAATTTGATTTAATTTACCCATAATATTGGTTTATAATATGAAAATGTATTTATAATGCGAAAGATACGATTATAATTACGAGGAATTCCCGATGAGTTAAATATTAGGTATACTTGCGCTATCTATCACTGTTCTGTTGAATTACGTTGAATGAACATTTGATAGATGGCGTTATCTACATTACAACTTCGAAGTAATCGAAGTAATATCGGTAAATTAAAAGTCGATGTTGAATTACTAATAATTCCGTCAAGGGCTACGAAACACTGGTTTGCAAACTTAAATATAAAATAAATCTACGATCGTCGTCAACCCTTTATTGTCCCACTGCTGGGCACGGGTCTTCTCTCAGAATAAGAGAGTTTAGGCCATAGTCCACCGCGCTGGCCAAGTACGAATCTACGATAGCCTATCTGTATGTCTTAAGGTTAACTCACAATAATTATTTTTTTGTTCCATATTTTAACTAAAAATAATACGTTATTTTCGAGTCTGTTGTCTTTTGTTCAGATAGACTTGATTGAAAACTTAACTCAATAATAAAACATTATAAAATATTGATTTTGAGTCGACAACATACATAGGTATATCTGTAAAACTCGGTATATCGCGAGTTTTGTTTAATTCCAAATTCCAACTATCGCCATATTAGCCATTTTGCCCTGATGTCATCCTGATCCTTAGTTCATTAAGAAATAATACATACCTATAAATCGATAACAATTAATGATATAAATTTGATTTAATTTACCCACAATATAAAATTACGAGGAATTACCGATGAGTTATATTAGGTATACTTGCGCCATCTATCCACTACTATGTTGAATTACATTGAATGCGATAAGTGGCGTTATTCACAAAGCAACTACGAAGTCTATCGATAAATTAAATGTTGATGTTGAATACTAATAATTCCGTCAAGGGCTACGAAACACGGGATTGCAACCTTAAATATAAAATCAATTCACGATAGTATATCTCTTTATCTTATGTTTAAGTAACAATATTTTTTTTTATGTTCCATATTTCAACTAAAAATATTACGTTAATTTCGAGTGTGTTTTCTTCTGTTCGGTATTAATCCTTATATAAATAAATGAATTCGTTAGCTTTTACACTATATGCATCAAATAAATACTTTTATAATAAAGATCGCGATGTGTCTCTCGGCAGGGGTAGGTAACCGTCCCGCTCGCGCATACTAATACATGCCGGCCGCCGATGCGTGTGCATTATTAGAATAATCTTATCACTTGATAGTGTCCAGTGTTGAGTAGGACACGAATGATAAGTAGCGTCTTTTTGTACTAGACCAGTACAAACATTTCACTTCACCCTGCAGCATCACCCTGAGAACTTTTAAACATACTGCGGAAAAGTTAAAATCAATCTTTGTAATCGATGCGTTTTGGTTTAAATGTGGAGGAGGATTTGGTTTACAAGGTGCTTCTTGGTATTGTGTGACCACTAAGATTGTTAATTAATTCAAAGAAAGGCGGTTTACAATCGTCTAATTTTATAATTCTAATTCTAATTTGTCTAATTTTTAAAATATTTTTACATAACAATTATGATCCTAACCACAAATACATACTTTAAATTCGTTTCTTCACTCTTTGTATGTCCGGGTAATCGCCTGAGCGGCTAAACTCATTTGGATAGGACTTGCACTATAGAAAAGGTTGTGGAATAACATAATTATAGACTACTTTTTATCATATAATTTCAACGAGGTCGACATTTGTGCGGGAAAAACTTTGCGATACACTCATATTTACGCGGGCGAAGCCGCGGGTACAGCTAGTAGAATATAAAAGCGAAAGGTCACTCACTCACTCATCACGAAAACTCAGAAACTACAAGTGCTAGGAGTTTCAAATTATGCATGCGGGTTCTCTTAAGGACGTAAGTGCTCACTAAGAAGGGATTTTATGAAATTCAACCCCTAAGGGGGTGAAATGAAAATAGGTACATATGTTCTCGATTACAATAATAATTATAAATGATCTATGATGGTAAAATAAATAAAAAAAATTTAAGGAGGTAAAATGGGTGGGTAAATTTAGTAAGGAAATTTTCTCATTTCTGGACTTAGCAGTATGTATTCCCAAGGTTTCAAGATTTGCGCAGGATAAACTTTGTGATACATTGATTTGAACGCGGGCGGAGCCGCGTGTACAGCTAGTGTATTAATATAAAGGACCCGCATCTTATGAAATGTATCATCTATATCTGAAATATAGCACCAATTAAAAGCTAATATGTTTTAGTTTAAAAGAGTTACGTAAGGAGTCTACATAAGTTGGTCCAAATACCTATTTAGCTAATTTCTTATTGTCTCGGTATAATTTAATTATTACTAGATTTATTTATAACCAGGCAAGGGAAGACGTCATAATCAAACTCAAACTGTCAAAGATAAAATAAAATTCCTTATATAATATTAACTTGCTCAATCGGTTACCACACTGTACTCATGAGCGTCCGTTTTGCGAGTGTTGAAACCATTTAAGTGTGTGTCATGTGTAACCAAAATTACACATAAGAAAAATAAATTTAACAAATAAACGAGTTACAAAAATCAAGGAATTAAAACACCTAAAATCGTGAGTACCCGTTACGTATAATTAATTTATCTTAATACCGCGATGATTTTAGTCTAAAATCGTGCCAAACTTACAGACTCTAGGGGAAGCTATTGTTCATTATTATTAAGTCTACCCGTTTAACAGTCACAGTAATAAGTATCTTTTGTGTTAATCTAGGTCATAATTAAAATGCCAAATTTCTCAAAATCCGACCGATAGTATTTTCGTGAATGATTAACAAATACACATACATCCTAACAAAAATTCGCATTTATATAATTTACATTATTAGAATTAAAAAGGACCAATAACCAACACAAAAAAACGCATCTTTACCTTTTAATCAATTTACGAATCTATTTACTTCATAGTTGTAGAATGCTATGTCCTACTCTAGGCAGGTAACTTTCTATCTTGGGGTTTACGGGGTAGTGTTCTCCATTGTTCACAAGTAAACCAAACAGGGTGGCCCTACTCTTGTGTGTCCCGTAAAATCACAAGGGAAATTATACATCTTATGAATATTAAAATACGAAAGTTTCTGAAGGTGTCTTTCACGCGAAAACGAATAGTCAGATTTCGCTGAAATTTGACACATACATAGTTTATGACCTAGATTACCACAAAGGATACTCATTATGGTTGTAAACGTTATGTATGATAGTATGATAGTTTCGTCGAGAAAATTTGAGACATATGTCCGTATCAAATTGAGTTGCTAAGATGCTAAAATCAACCCAGTGTTAATTACTGCGTGATTTCTCTCACCAACCCATTATTGGCCCACTGCTGGGCACGGGTCTTCTCTCAGAATGAGAGAGTTTAGGCCATAGTCCACCGCGCTTGCCAAGTGCGAATTGGTGGACTGCGTGATTTGATTTATATAAATTAAAACTCATCCCGTGTTAGCCATATACCTACGCGAAAAATCATTTTCATCAATAACATTATTTTGTACATTATGCCATTAAACGACAAACAAAACAGTAGAACTTCTTTTGTAATCGAGAAATAGCAAGCGAGCACGTAGTCAATGTAGTTAATGGCTACTGTCGTACACAGTATCTGCTATATTTTCCAGATAGGATTGCAGTTATCAATACATATAAAACAAAATAGCTTCTCGCTGTCTGTCCCTATGTATGCTTAGATCTTTAAAACTACGCTACGGATTTCAATGCAATTTCATTTTTAATACATCAAGTGATTCAAGAGGAAGGTTTTTAGGTATAATACATATATTATATAATATAGTGAGGAAACACTGATAATTTTAGATTTTTTGACTTTTAGTTGTAACGAAGTTCGCCGGGTACTACTACCGGAAGTAGTTCGATAAATATTGCAGTTTCAAGAGTAGATTTTTTAAATTCTGCATTACGATTTAAAAAAATATTGCAACACAGCGCAAATTCCTCAAGATAACGTTAGTAGCCTTAAATTAAGAGCCAATAAACTAAGTAGACATTAATGTTAGTGCCTTATAGAAATGTACAATATTGTGTTATGGGCCCTTGAGGCAAATTAAGCTTTCACTGACACGAATGTAGGACTTAGATACTTGGTAGCGTCGTTATTTTAAACCTTTGCACTTGAAGTCAGGTTTTATATAAGCGATTGAATTCAATTACTATAAATTGTTATTTGGTGATGAATACAGATGTCCATGGACAACACTGGTAAGTACTGGCCAATTAGCTACATATAACGAAAAAGTGTTTTAATAATTTATATGCTTTTTAACATCGGAACAATGAATCGTAAGAAATAAAAAAGAGTTCGTTAATACTGATAACTATTTAAATTTAATGCCCTGTGGCGGGTGTCTTGAAAAACGGCACTATTCTTTCCTTGGATGTCCTGAGAAACTAAGGGACAAAACTCAAGGTGTCTTCCTGTCTAACGCTGCGGTTACCAACACGCATGTTAAGCCCGGTGACCATTAGCAAGAACCTCCTAAAGCAATGCCTATGTTGGAGTGGCTTACAAAAGGCTAAAGGTTGGACTTAAATTATATTAGCTAATTACAAAATGTAGAAGCAAAGTACGTGCTTTGAATTGCACAAGCGTTGATTTAATTTTAATGACTGTCACATTATTATCAAGCACTATGACTGTAGCAATGAAATGAATCATACACATTAGAGTAATTCTATTGCAATTGGTAAATGGACTGACCCAAATTTGAATTTTCATTTTGTTACAAATTCTCAGTTACTGGTACTGGTAATACAAATGATACACCTATTAATAACATAATCACTATCGTTCTTTAGACTGCTTCTAATAATGCAATTGTACAAAATGTTATTGTTTTTATATATCTAGAATTTCCCAGATGTAACTATCTTTATTACCAGACTGCTACAGAAGAACGGTAATGTTTTTCTAGATTAAGTATGTTATATGTATATTTACTTGGCACTAGTCACAGCCCAAATGGCTTGACGGATTGTAACATATGACATGTAATATGAAATGACTCAATTGTGAGAGTAATTTTTAAATATGACACCTTAGATGGCAGAAAAAGGAGGAAGAGGGACGTTTTTTTTACTATTTTAACAATATGGGTATGAAATAACATCTAGTAAGTAGACTATTACAAATTTAGGTACATTATACTGTTATATTACGATTTTGCGCAAAATCCAAAAAAACGCTAAATTAAATAAATTGTTACAGATACCAAAAGGAATGATTGATTACTTTGGAAGCGGTTTTTTTTGTATAATTTAACAACGTTACTTGTTTTAAAATGAGGGAATAAAATGTCCGTTCCTTTTTTTAATAAAAACTGGATGGCACTATCCTATTCCAAAAATTTAAAACAATTCTAATGATCTTTAAAAAAATCTAAAAATGCACCTGCAAGTGTGTAACACACTAAAACCAAAGTTCGCAACATTTTGTGTTTTATTCCGGTATTACATAGCAGTTTACCATGACCTGCCTACTTTGTTAGGTAAGTGTCGACAGGATTGGTCAGTTAGTATTCATTTATGTGCAATAGTTTTGCTAATAAATCATCAAAAATGGCCTTAAAGAAAACATTTAAAGCAAAAGATAATCTGAAAGAAAAAGTATACAAGAAAAACTAGAAAAAAATATTTTATTATTTGTGATACAAACAATAGACAAAAAAAATATATAGTTTTTTTTTTTTGGAACAACGCATCTGTAGCCGACCTCAGGTAAGACTAATCTTATTTAAAATTAATTGCTGATATCCATCTTAAGCAAAACCACTTCCTATTAGGTTAATTGCATTGCATGCTCGTTTGTTCTAGTCCATAAAACTTCCCATGAATATCTCCTCCGCATATCTGCACATTTACACATTTTTCCATAAAACAATAGTCCTTACCGCAAGTTAGCCAGCTCAGAACAGGAGTTAGCCAGCAGGTAGTCCCCGCTAAGCAAGGCGATCTTGTTCCCGAACAACATGTCATCAGACTCCCCGGTCGCCGTTTGCCTCAGGTTCATGTTCACCAGGCCTTTGTGGACGAGATGCGACGTGCGGATCATCTCTGTGACCTCGGCGAGCGCGCGTTGGCTATAAAAATTACACTACATATTGACACATACTAAGAACATGCTATTGACATAGAGAGAATGTAAAACCACATTTTCATAAGGAATCAGTGTAGTTCGACCAAGGAAGTATCGCCGCCACACCTATTTCTAACGTGAAGCATTCCTTGAGTTTCGATGGAAGGGTGTGATTGCCGGTGCACTTTTATATGCCTCATATACCATCCTAGTCCTCGGGAGTAACAACGCACCTATGATTGACTTCAAATAGAACCTATGTTCTATATGAAATTGCTTACAGATGTCCATGGGCGGTGATGACCACTTTCCATCACGTAGACTGCATGCTCGTTTGCTACTTCATTATTATATAAAATAACATAGACAGAAAGTATAAATAAGTACAAAAACACTTAGAATATTAGTGCTATAAGGTAGTCTGTTTATCTTAGGGACTTACAAATATGTAAAAAAGGAATTGTGTGTTGATGTTTCGGTTTGTTACTCAATTAAGCAATAAAGAACCTTAAGATTATTTTTATAGGCTACTTTTAATTTCGATATTTAAAGATGGCGACATTTTAGTGAAATTTATGTTCGTTAAAAATTAAAGCATTATATCTTAATGTCAAACTCAAAACGAAAGACCTCAAAATCCACTGTATTTTTGGCAACCGAAGATTTAGTCTTTTCTTATATTTTTAATTATATTGAATTTGAATACAAAATATTATTTGAATACAATGCAGGTCTTAATCTTTTTTATCATGCGACGTGAAACTATACGCGTACCACAAACGCGCATGGGTTGCAGCTTCAGACTTCATCTATGTACCTTTGATAACTTTTTACAGAAATTCTATCGTTTATATAACGACTTCCAGACGCGTAATTTTCCTCAAAATATTTCCGTCGCCACTTACAAGCGATAATCAATTTAGCATACGATTTGTTTAATATAATTCACACTCATTTATGCATGGAAGGTAGGTAATATTGCGACAGATATAATATTTTTTAACTTATTTAGGGTGGATCAAATTGCCTTTTCATTAATGTCTAGTTTTCATCCCTTATTGAGATCATTCATAAATCCGTTCTTAGTTACTGGACTACTACAATGCTTTCCTTTATTAGACAACGTTAAATTATTTCACTGAAAGACTGTTAAGAAACTGCTTATTGCAACTATAAAAGTTTAAAATATATTTAAAATTAGAATTTTAATAAACTAGCTGACCCGACAAACGTTGTTTTGCCATATAAAAAAAATAAAGGTGGACAACCCTTAAGGGGTATGAAAAATAGATGTTGGCCGTTTGTCATAGATACCGGATAAGCACAAAAATTTTCATCAAAATCGGTCAAGCCGTTTCGGAGGAGTATGGCAACAAAAACTGTGACACGAGAATTTTATATATTAGATAAAACAAAAAGTGTATTAAATGAGCAAACTTTAAAATCTAAACGAAGTACAGACACGTACAAAGTTTTTACTTCTAAGATAATTATAATCACAAAAACATGTGCTAGAACAATCGCGAAGGCGATCAAACTCAAATAATGCCATGAGAAAATAATAAAAGATTTTGCTCAACAGAAATCTCGAAAGAAATTATTATCATAACCACAATAAAATAAAACAGCAGCATACACACTAATATCATTAATGACATAATGTAATATTATAATATATTTGATAAATAAAGCAGATCAAGATGAAAAAATGTATAGTTCGGTCCGCTCTCTCAACGTTCCAAAAGGGCCCCGAATTCTTGTGTGCCCAAGGGCCCCAGCATAATTTAAGACAGTCCTACTTGTATGCCAATTTTGAGCGAAATCTGAACAGTGGTTGTTGGGTGAAAAATATCAAATACACATACATCCCCACTAACTGCCGCGTTTAGATATTTTTCTACAGAATTGAAGTAACAAACGAGCATGCAGTCCACCTGATTATAAGTGGTCACTGCCGCTCATGGACGTTTGTAAGCAACTTCATAAAGAACCTGGGTTCTAACTGAAGCCACAGCTGAATCACAGATGCGTTCCTACTCCCGAGGACTAAAATAGTCGCTTCATATAAAAGTATCCTGACAACGACACCGTTCCATCAAAATGTGCGTCGCGCTAGTTATAAGTGTAGTGGTAATACCGTTCGAACTACCCTGGTTCTACCACCAGGCAAAATAATATTAGTAAGTGTACTACTCTCACCTGTGCAGCACTCCAGCCGCCTTGTCTTGCTCCATGTCGGGGATCTCCGGGCTGTGGCCGGCCGCCTTCGACACCAGCAGCACGATGAGCCCCCACGCTTGCATGTTGTTTTTGCCATTGTATATCAGGTTCCTGGTTTAGACAAAAATAGTATTCGTTTTTCTTTATAATATGGAAATAGCAAACGAACATACTGTTCGCCTAATAATATGTGACCCTTGAAAATATGCTACCTAACCCAAATAAGATTTAAATCATAAATAATAAAATAAATAATAAATAAGATAAGGTAAATAAATAGATAAACGTAGACTGACCGCAGCAAACTACTCCTGAAAGCAAAGTTCGACCGTCTCGGATAAGTAGGTCTTATTCAACATACCTGGTGTATGTAACGCAATAGCGCTATATAATATAAGGCTGATAATATCTAGGTATTTCTGCCTAATAAAGCAATGATAGCCTAATGGTTGAACCAAGGCACGCACCACTGATTTTCTGCATATTAGAAATAAATTATCACTGCTTTTCGATTAGAGAAATCACCGTGAGGAAACCTACACACCCGAGAGTTCTTTAAAAAAAAGTTCTCAGAGATGCGTGAAGTCCACCAATTCGCACTTGGCCAGCGCGGTGGACTATGACGTAAAACTCTCTTATTCCGAGAGAAGATCCGTTCCCAGCAGTGGGACAATAATAGGTTGACGATATGAAAGCAGTGACGTCTCCAGATCCGTACCACAATGGGTTTTACAGTGATAGACCTTTAAAATTCTTTATACAAGGACTTTTAAAAGTACCTGCTATTTACAATTTAAAACTTTATCTGAAAGTTATCATAAAGGAGGACTCAGTTCCCACGTTTTTAGTGATGACAAGCAGAAATACAAATATGAATAACGTTGTTGTTGTTATAAAAAAATTAAATAAAATCTTTAAGAACCAACTTAACAATTCTCATTATGTGCTAGGTACCTAATTATTTATGTGACAACAGTGAGATTAATTTCATTGATAAATTTAAGGTCTCAAGGTAAACGGAATTATCGTCTTGCAATATTACATTGTACGTGGCGCAGTCAAAACATTGCACACAGTACAATTCACTATTTAGCTTTGACATAGGTAGTTCATATTTAAGTGAAATAAATAGTCTTTACTTTGTATAGGCCTTTTTGTTCTCAAACCTTCAAAAGACACCCCATGCAGTGGGAGTGACGCAGGGTTATGTGGGATTTTTACCGCACTAAAACCCCCACGGTGGCCGTCCTCAGCGCTACAAAGAGGACTTCGGGATCTCCAAAGGAACGCAACCGGAGTCCTCTAAGCGTGTTGCTCCATCGGGCTCCTCCCAGGTGGGCAGCTGGGCCCACCGCTCCGTCTAGTCTTCACGACGTGCGTGGCCGCATGCCGCCGTCTTTCCCGGGGTCGTCTGATCGGTTCGAGCTCCCACTCTAGCCGCCCGCAACCCTGAAAGCCCCTTTGAGTCGCTTCTTCCAACGGACAGGGGATACCATAGCCCTATTCTGATCCCAGAACTACAGGGACGATTTTGTTTAGGCCTATGAAGGCACTTACAAATTGTCAGCTACAATTTTTTTTACACTACCGCCGGATGGGAATACGACCTCAACTAGAAGGATAAGGCTCTTGCCTTATCCTTCTAGTTGAGGTCGTTGTCCTTTTATTGTAATCGTCTTTTTAGTCTTTTTATACCAGCTTGTTTTAAAATGGGAAATAAAAGTAACTTTTCACACAGTGAAAAGTATTCGTTATATCGTTAGCTCGTGTCACCATCAACCTTTTATACTAATCCTGCTTTTATAGTAAGTATAAGTAATGTAATGGACATTGACCCAGTGCAGATTACAATGTATAAAAACACTGAATCACAATGACGACCCGCGTGACGGAGCGGTTAACGTACCGGTCTGACTCGCAATGGGTCCCGAGTTCGATTCCCGGCCAGACAGGTATCTGAATGATGAGTTTAGATTCGTGTTCTGGGTCTGGGTGTTTGTGTATTCGTCTTGTGTGTGTGTCCATGGTACCCACGACACAGGAGAAAATCCTAGTGTGGGGCTATGAGTGTAGAAAGCGTGTAAATCACAATTACCTACCCTATAACGGTTATCTGGGTTGTTTATCCATGTCATGAATAAATATTTTATATGTCGTTCATTTCAAGAACATAGAGGAGAGTATGATCGTCAGATTGAAACGGGAATTTCTCATATCACTAAGCTATCCCTTCTTTTATGTAAGCACATCCCTAATATAAAAAAAATATATGCATTTATAGGTAGATTATTTACAGTATTTAAAGTATATGCATATTATTTAATTATATTTCTTTGCTGTTTATGCACTGTAAAAGTGCGAACATTACGACGATTATGTATGAGATAGTCAATGAACCAGCATTGCGTGCCACGAGCCCACGAACCACGTAGTCCGATGCGCTTCCTTTCTTTTTCTTCATAATGAAATATCAAACAACGTATAGTCTGCTTCAGTGGTCACTGGTCCATGACGCTGTAATCTACGCCTCGAAGGACTGGTGTCGTTACTTAAAACAAGTATTTTCTACTTTAAGCCCTAAGTTGAAATTAAAGAAATCTCTATGTCTCGCCATACTCTTAAAACTAGTAGGTACACAACAGCGTATAACACTGTTACGAGTATATGGTAGAGAGGCAAGGCGGGAAAGAACTAAGAGGCTAATAATATTCCCCATAATAATAATACTCTCCATGTCCTTAAGTCCTACCGTAACGTTAGCATGAAATTTCAATAAGAGGAACCCCTTTTTTGTAAGACTAAAATGATGTACTAACTACACCTGGTGGAAAGGGTGGAAAACTTTCAGAAATAGGAGATTGTTTCGGGATCGGGTCAAGTCAAAGAGAACAATAGCCTGGTTTCGACATCGCAGAAAGGTCGAAGGCCACAGTAAAACCACGAATGGACAACCATATAAAATTACATAAGCAGATGTTCATCACATTGCTACATATGAATTCTTGAAAACTTCTTAATAGTAATACCTGCAAGTACGCTTGACCATTCCAATATAATCACACGTTGACTCTTTGACAAATCCATGTTAATTAGTGTAATCTTTCTGGGAGTCCCACGCACTTTAGTGCTTCCTTGTGCATAATTTGCAAATAAAATTCATTTAATTCCTCATCACGTTATATGCCTGTCCATAATTCATCACATATTTAAAGCTGCGTATATTTTAAGAGATTACCCGGTAGATTTTGAGTTGGTATTACGAGGATGATTCAAAACACCTAGTCATTATGAAAAAGTTGATTGAAAGCAATAACATGCACTTTATATATTTTTTTTTATTATGGTAATTACTAAAATATTTGCAAACTAAAGATCAATCACAGATTTTCTAAAAGTCATGAGAAAACACCGCCACACCAATTTCTAGTTTTCGTAAAATAGTGTGATTGCCGGGACACTTACACATAATTAAGAAAATAGTCTTAAGTCTTCGGGAGTAGCAAAGCTTCTATGATTGATATTGTACAGAAATCCTGTTCTATACGAAGTTAAGTGACCACTTACCATTAGGTGGAATGCACGCTAGTTTGTTAATTCAATTCTAGTAAAAAAGCATCATAACTATTAAACTCATATTTGAAACTTGCCAGAGTTCGAGAGTTTAAAGGCTTATTTAACTTGCCACAAAAACTTTCTATAATATTTCTATGATATTTCTATGATATTCCGGGCTAAGTCTTTGGTCGGAACCACGGGCAAGCACCTACACTTTAGCATTCTTCCGCAACAGCAGAAGCACTAATCTTATTGCACTAGTATATCGTTTTGCATGTTATAAGGTACAAATTTGATTCTTCGGTGTATTACAACCTGTGTTTACATAGGCTATTGGCCAGGGGCCTAACATTACCGCGAACATTGTTTCAATATTAATTCCATAGCCCCTTTTCATCATATCACTATTAATTCCACCCCTTATTCCAAAACACATTTTGCTGTTTCACAGCAAAAATAGATTCCACCTCTTAATTTTGTTGTTTAAGACCTCAGTCTCACAAAATATTAATTGGGAATTATTTGGCGACTACTCGTCGAACGCAGTCGTTAGCGTAACTGATGGTCAATTAAAGCAAGCGCGGTGCATGCGATTGCAAAATATTGCGTGGTTGTCGTGATAATAAATAATTTCGCAACGCAAAAATAAACACGAAGTGATTGCCAGTTTTCGCATGAGTCTTTGCAGAATCATCTGGAAGCAACTCTTGGGGAGATTGGGAAAGGTACTTATCATGGGCGTAACCAGAGGGAGGGTTTTGGGGATTCAAACCGGCCCCGAAAAGTAATAGTATTAATATTTATAATATTGAAATTAGACTATTAAACTAAAATATTGGCTTGGCTCTCATGCACTGTTCTCATTAATTTCATGCTCTCAAGGTGTTAGAACGTATATGGCTCGCCTAGTGAGTTACCAACACCACAAATATTACATTTTTTTTTCAAGAAAACTACGTCCATGGTACTTACAAACACAGACATTTGTGACGTACTATTAGACATGTAGGATAATTAAAAGATTTGATTATAAATGGAAACTATATACTTGTAACTTATCCTCCACAGAACTTATTCGTCTAAGTCTCATAAAAGCAACTTGATTTTTACCAAATAACATTTCAAATAAAGGTATACTGTAATACTTCATTGTACCTAAATTAAAGTCCAGTGAAATGCAAATATTTCAATAAGTGACATTATAACTTTAAATACCGTGTAGAATATTAATAAATAATAATTACTAGTTAGGTAACAGTTACAGTAAAGTAATGGCCAGTAACTACAGCTTTAATGTTTAGTGATTAGTGATAATAGCGGTGATTGGCCATTTTTGGGTCAGTTTGATCCCACCATAGAGATCCATAATCAAAACATCTCTGTGTTTTCAATTTCATGTGCATATTAAAATAATTACCTACCTGTTTTACAGTTAAAATCTACGCAATTTTTTCTGGTTTTCCACGTACATTTTAATTAATCAGATTGTAAAGTTTTATTGATTAGATGATACAATTCTATTCGTAAGTAGGTAATGGTGATTTACATAAATATTTCATAGTGCCCTCAAACGACATTTGTTGAATATGTACAACAAGCTTTTAATGAAGTTCCCCGTGTTAATATTGCTACTTAAGCTTAAATTTACTGAATTATGTAAAAAGAACCTGCGTATGTCTCATTTAAAAAAAACCTTATTTTTAATCCTAAAAATACAATAGTTACAAAATGTACCTTAAACATATTTTTCATCAAAACTTACTTAGCAGTTTTTAATAGCGGATGGTTACTGCCGACGAGTTTTCGAAGATGCAACGCAACATTTGCGATTTCGTCGCTCAGCACCCATCGGAGGCTCAGAAACGACGTTGGGTAACCAACGATCTTCTCCGCCTCGCTCACCGCTCGGTTCCAGTCAGGCTTGCTCTGTTGGGCAACCGCAAACTGCGTGCCACTCGTGCTCACCTCCCGACAAGGTCCCGAAAGTTTCGCAACTCCCACCGGACTCACTTTCACCACATCCAACCTAGCCACACTTCTCAGCCTACTCAGACTCATTTTTAACTTGATAATTTTTAATTCCAAATTTAAAATTTAATCGCGCGAAACAACAATTTAATTACGCACACATAAGCCACGAAACACTTATAGTACCACTTAGACAAAAATAATTCGTTAACGTATTCCCATATAAGAAAATATTGACGCAACTTTATCTATTATATAAATCGGAAGTTTCGTAAATAGTATTCGTATTAAAATCCGCCCGTTCGCAAAGTTCGCGCTAAAATTTTTGACTGGCCCGCAATTCCCGCGTTTAATCCGAATAGAACAACGTGAACGAACTCAAGTGAATGCATTCGCTAATTATTCTAAGAATGAATGACAACTCATATAAAGCCTAGTGTAGACTTATTGAAGTTATCGAAAACATTTTCCTACAAAATCGTTGTATTTAATGTAAATTTTATAAATAAATTTACCCATAATTATTTAACTAAAAAAAAAAATAATTAAAAAAACCATACTCTAAAAATAAAATAACAGCGTTACGTAATAATTGACAAAAATTTCAAACGAATCATCGTAACGACACATTATATAAGAAAACAATATACAAAGCATGTTCATGAAATATTAGTGTACTATTAAAATAAGTCATTATATTTGAAATGAGGCACGTTAAAAAAATATTGAATAATTTTATGTAAATTGAAAATAGTGTACACAATGCTTTATGTCACCTAAAAGAACGAATGGTTGGACATCACTGATGTTGCCATAATTTTCTAATATCCTTTTTGTGTGCAAATTTAAAAATGTAACAAATTTGTAAAATGAGTGTCTCCGAAAATATTTCAATTTATGGTTCAAGTCTAAGCGTACAAAAAATAAGGAAATAAGTACAAATCTGTCAAAAGGCCCACACGTTGCATTCATGTTCCTGATCAATATATTTTTTTTAATATTTGTGTGTTTTTTATGCTCAGAATAGCAGGGCAATAAATGTATTTTTTTTTTTATTTAAATAACACACAAATAAAAATTTGCTGTGTCAGCTGTGAGGTCATTTCAATGTTTAGTAACGTCGTAAAACGTAAAAATAGTAAATTTCATTAACTGTAAATTAATTATTTACCCAGCATTTATTAATTCAGACACAATATAGCTAGTTCAGGCCGGATCAACTAGTTTAATAAAAAACTAGATTCTAGAAATGTCATGACATACCACAATATCATTGTTTCAGAAATGATACTAGCCAAATAATATTAAAAGAAAGCGAGGTATTATTTTCTCAATTGTAACTTTATACCGAAACGATAAAGGAAGTTAATATACATTCAACCTACATTTTCTTGAAATTGTTGGGTTTAGATACATGCGAAAACAAAAACTCTACTTAATTAGAAAAATATCAAACATAAGATTATTTGTTTTAAGTTTATATAAATAAAAAAATGTTTACCCGCATTTAAATAAAATTTCACAAAAAAAAATTAGTGTTAAGTGGACATTTTGATAATCAGTGAGGCAACACTGACTTTATAGATTCACCAATCGGAGAGAGCCATCGCCGTTCCTTTTAGTGACGTATTTCATTCAATTTGTTACATCAATATCTTTCTCTTTCTTTTTATCTTGCTTCGCATTCACACGGGACACCGTTCTTCTTTTCCTCAATTCCTCCCTCCCTCAGTCAGTCAATCGTGTTTCACCGGCTATTGTAGTCGACTGCTAAGGGTCACTACGATTCGCCGGCTTTTTCAGTGTCCCAGAAACATTTTTTCGTTATCACAGAACTATTGTGTTTTCTGTTATATACCGACTCGATCTGTGAAAGTGCATACGTTTGCGTAGTGCAATATCAACGCACACTTTCTTAAATTTATCGATCCTAATTTGAGGTAAAGTATTTTACATTTTGAAATTATTTTTACTGCTCGATCAGCCGTTGCACCGTCCACGTGTAGTCTGCATACGTGGTGTAGAAATAGAAAGGAAACTGGCTATTTATCTAAATAACCCATATATGTTATTTGCGATCTATTTCAATAAGTATATTTTGTAGGGACCTACCTACCTACGTTTCAAAAACTCTGTAGAAGATAGTAGGAGTCATTCCCAATATTCCAATAACACACTTGATAGTTTTTGCCCTATATTTATTACGCGCAATATCAATCAGTTGTTTTTCACAGACGTTGTTTTACTATGAGTTAAATTTGTTATTATTGACGCCTTATCAAGAATTTGTTGTGTCTACAGTTGTTTTGTGGGTTCGAGACTTGCTTAATTTAATTACATTATAAGACAATACCGGAAAAATACTGTACTTTGATGGTTGCGATTTATTAGACAAGAATGCCTACTTTTTTTCAAAAGATATCAGAAGATAGTGAAAAAAAAAATCTAAGTGGGCATATAGATGTAAGATGGAAGTCTAGTCTAAATATACTTACTTTCTTTGCTTGTTTGACGAATAATTTAGTAATTATTCCATCCATCAGTCCTTTGAGGTCCACTGCTGGACATACGCCTCCCCTAAATGACTCCACTCCGACCGGTCCTGTGCCTTCTGAATCCAATGGTTTCCAGCTGTCTTAGTAATTATTATTTAAGTATTACAAAGAAAGGCAAGACTTATAACTAAAAATGTAAAATATAATATTTATATGTAACAGTAAATTTTTTTTACGTTACACAGGTACAATATTATATAAAAAATAAAAGCCATTAGTGACAATTTACTAAATTATTATATGTATATGTAGTTACATGATAATTATTAAAAATGTCATGATAATTATTAACATTCATGTTTTTTATAATCTAGAACAAAGTCCAATGACATTTGTTCATAATACAAGTTGAGATGAGGTCAATAACTCATGAATATATTAATAGAAAAAATGTTTTGATCTCCACTGCAGAACTGGTTTATTTTTATGTTCGTTTGGGTACTGTGAAATATAATGTAACTAAATTATGAGTCTTATTAAATAATTGGATTACATAGTAGTTTGTTGAAACATAGCTGTTTGTAGTTTGGTGATACAAATCAATTTCAGGAATTTTTGTCAATGGAAATTAGATTCAAACCCTACTATTATCGGTGAAGAGTTTTGTTGGGTTCAGTTCAGTATTTATATATCGGAGACACACTCAAAGGCTTATCAACTAGAGGTTGTATTTAGGTTTTAGGGTATTTGGTAAAATGTGGAGACATAACATAATGTCTTGTAACATAATGGTAAACCTTGTCATTTGAGTATTTGGAGTTATCTTTGAAACAGGTTGTCATTTAGGATGTCAGCTACTAAATTATGAGTGTTTACTTATATGTTAGCAATAAATGATATTAGAATCATTCAATAGCACTAATAAATATATAAATACAATCATACTATTTATAAAAAGAAGATCAATTCTAATAAGAAATAATCTTTAATTTCAAAAGTAATTTAAAATATTGTATTATATTTAAAATATTGTGGATATGTACAGTACAAATGATGATATATTATCTTTAAGACTATTGTTATAAGTTTTGTTCATTATACTACAATTTTTAATATTTTTTTAGTATAGAAAGTTTTCAAGCTATTTATTTTATATTTCCCTTGCAATTTATGTAATTAATATTTGAAATTGCATAAAATGTGATCACTCATAAGTTTTCGTTGGTTCATAATACAGGTAAATGTCTATTTCTTTAGTCTAAAATTTATGATCCTAAGAATTGTAAATATTACGATTATTTAATAGCATAGAGACAAAAATTATGCAGTCAGGTCTTGTGCTAGGTATTATTATAATAACTACGTCGTATTTTTACTACGAGAAATAAAAATAGTGCGTTAAATTTAATCATTAAAATATCTGATTCATTTAATTACGTTATTCTTTAGAAACTATGTTTTTTGTTTATGATTTTTTACATGCATAAGTAATATGTTTTTTTTTGAAAATAATAATACTAAGAACGATAATTCCTCGATACTAGTTCCCACACAGGGCTGATTGCGCAACGCTGTGCTATTGAACTGAGATAACCGCTATTGTAGGACAAGGCGACTTACTCGAGACCTATGAAATTAGCTTCGAGCGGCAATTGCTTTGCGTTGCAAGTGACGGCGTTGAGCGTTAAAAACATATGAATGTGACTGATCTTAAAAGTTAATTAAATGTCGCTGCAAATTGTAGCATTTTTTTCCAATATTGCTCAATTCTGACACTTGCAGCGCATAGTAATTGACGCTTCGAGCGTATAATTCGTGCCCTCAGGTTGCCACTCGAATAGTGATATGATATAAACGCAAGCGCTTTTGTTTAAATCAGGCATTCTTGTGTATTTTTTTTCTTTTTTTTTTTAATTTTGACAAAACGGTTCTTCCCTCGTAAAAAAGAACGCAGTTATCGCCATTTTTGCTAAATCGAGTTTTTGCGGTAATTGCATCAGAATAATGTAATTTATGCGTAGGTAGGAGAAAATATTTTTTGTTGTTTGAATGCAGCATTCAAATCTTGCTTCCATAAATATATTTGTACTGTAAATATATATTTTCTACAAGATCAATAAGACAGATACTTTAAAAAAATGGTTGAACATATTTATCTGAAAACTATAATTTTGAAAGTACTACATTCTGTATTACGACGAGGAAATTTTAGATTAAATCTTTCTTAAGAATATGATACAAGGTACAAAAAATAAATGTATAAGTCCTTATAGGTAACCACATGCGAAACGTAAAGACATACCATAAATGCAACAATGAAACATTATAATTTAAACAACGTCATGATGTCAATACTTTGATGATATTTGATGATTTATTGATAAACTAAGTTACGTACGTAACCATGATTAATATGTGATGATGTTAAGTCGATTAAAGATAGTAGAGATTTTTACAAAGCTCGTAAAGTTTAAGTAAATTATGTACCTATGTAGGAGTTTAATTACTTGTCACTTTTTTGTTTCGCCGGACTTGAAATGACGCCTTGAGGCACACTGGGTCAGTCTAGGTTTAAATTTAGGGTTTATAGATAAAATTCCCACGAGTTATCCATAGATTGAAGTAGCACATAAGCTTGCAGTCCACCTGATGGTAAGTGGTTACTGCCGCTCATGGGCATCTGTAAGCTACTTCATATAAGACATGTCACACATGTCACAGATTGCTACTCTCTTGAACTAAGATGATCGCGTTATATTAAAGTGTGCCGGCGACCACACCCTTCCATGAACCAAATACATGAACTGCTTCACGCTAGATATTAGTGTGACGGTGTAACCTCCCCGCACGAATAAATTACATTGGTTCCTTCATCTGGCAAAACATGTACATGAAGGAATATAATCTACATCTTATTTCTTATCAATAAGTAATATAAATTCGTAAGTTTGTGAAGATGTATGTGAGTTTGTTACTCTTTCATGCAAAAACTACGGTCGTATTTTGTTACAGGCTCAGTCTTGCTTTTCGGGAAGGATCAGACATTTGCAAAAAAGGTCGCCAATTGCAAATATAAGTAGAACTTAAGTTAGTCGACCAAAAAAAAAGGTCGCTAAATTCTATCGCACTCTTACACCAAGGAGAAAACTAAAATTTTTGCCGCGCCCTTTGTACCGCGAGGACTGCTTTTGACTATGAAGTCCCGCTTTTTTCACCCAAAAAGTTTCTAAACCCCGACTTAATAACAAAAATCTGGCAACGCTGGGACATATATAGTTTATGACCTACATTACCACAGATGACACTAATTACCGAGGTAGTCTGAACCGAAGTCCGAAGGGAAAAGTCGCATGAATAACCTAGTACAATATAACGAAATAAATAGGGCATATACATGTAAAGCGCAAACTATACACGATAAAGACGAAGGTTACCGACGGAAATATCTAACTGAATTGGTCAGTAATTGCTTCAGCAGAAACACGTGTAAAGGGCTATTTTACGTAGATTAAACGAAATACACATTAACGCAAACAAACGGCGTGGTACTTAAATTGGCATGACCTGAAGGATCGGTTTCAGAGTATATTTAAGTCGACAGAAATTCTAGCGCCGGCGCTTATTATATTCGTACAACTTGTTAAGAACAATGACGACCCGGTTGGCAGAGCGTTTATATTACCATTCTCACACGTAGTGGGTTTCGGATTCGATCCCAGCCAGACAGATGAACTTAGATTTCTGTTCTAGTGTATAAAGCGTTAGCGATTGTCTCCGCTGAGTTTCTTGCCGAACCGTCTCAGGTGTCGCCTAACAATTTGTTAGCGCCTATGGAGGCCTAAGATACAAAATAAAGACATTTCATCTCATCTCATTTCAATAATCAGCGCAGCGTCAGGGGCCTTATAACAAACCACTTGTCTTTTAGTTAACGGATAAGTAGAAAAAAATATCAAATATCTTGTAAATATGTACATGTTTACCTTCAAACATACAGACACCAGACATCTCCTTTAAATTCTTATTCGTCTTAATAAACCTTTTGTCAACGAACAATCGTCTAATTGAAGGTCATCTATATTTAGAACGTAAAACGAAGGGGAACATCGGATGTTTGTTTTCTATACAATATAATAAGGAAGAACTGCATCATCTTTAAATGGTAAATGATACCTATGTTCTAAGTTCTCCTGATAAAACTGTGTTGGGAGCAGGACAGGAATTGTCGAGGGAATACTAAGTGTGACAACATTTTGATTGAAAATTCTCGGAAAATATTACCCGCGTTCTAACGCAGGGGGGTAAAAAGTGTTAAGTTTGTCGATGATACTTCGGTGGAATCACGAAGGGTCATACAACTTTGATATCGTAGATTGTTTGATATCGTAGATTGATTTCCATGAAGTAATGAGTGAATGTTGCCTCAAGATATGAACTATAAATCTATTATTATCCTGTATATTAATTAGTTTTGGTTTGAAGCGATCTCAAACACCCAGACAGACGGATAAAAAATCTAAAAATATTGCTAATTGTATTTTTGCACACCCTCGGTCTGCCAATCCAATTTTATGTTTATATATGCCTATTCTTCTGCACCTTTCTTAGGCGGTTTTGATCTGAAGAAGACAGCGGTAAACCGTTGGATTCAGTGGGCACAGGATCGGTTGTGGTGTCGCCGTTTAGGGGAGGCCTATGTTTAGCAGTGAACATCAAAAGGCTGATTGATAGATGGATGATATGCCTATTCATGTTTGTTGTATATTATAAGATGGTTAATATTTTCTTGATTTTCAGGTATGGAGTGGGAAGGGCCGCCCAAGCAAGGCTTGTACGACCCTCAGAACGAGCACGAGGCCTGCGGTGTTGGTTTTGTAGTTGCTATCGACGGGAAACGTACTCATAAAGTGAGTAATGCCCTTACTGTTCACTTATCATGCACGTTTTTGGTATAATATAGACTGAACAAATGAACATGCAGTTCCCCTGATTGTAAATGGTTACTGCCGCGCCAGGACCTCTGTAATCGATACCAAATATAAACACGTAATATAAACACGTTGCTACCCCTTAAGATTGACATTCCAGGAATTCCAAATCCTTAATTAAATACGTTTATTTTTAAACGAAATCGCGACAGAAATTAATTGATGCTATTAAGCAAAAACGCATGTAGTGACTCTACGATCGAAAAAAAGACTTTTACCGCCCGTATGGGGGTTTCTACTCCTAAAGAATATGTTGGAACGCCTCAAATAAATTTGTAACTTTCCAACACACCTCAAAACATGACACAGCAGAGCTTATTGCTGTTATAGAGCAGAATTGGCAACTCTGAAGTCTTGGACCAGAAGATGTCCACCACCTGTTTGTAATATTCCTTAAAACCTAAGGTCATAAATACGTTGCTACCTCAATCTTCTATTTGGATCTATCTGGATATATGTTGGATCGCCGTGTCTTTACTTCTCCTCACATTATTCTACGGTCACCAGATTGTCCGCGATGCCGAGGTCCTCGCAAAGCGCATGGAGCACCGTGGCGCGTGCGCATGCGACAACGACACCGGAGACGGCGCTGGAGTACTGACCGCCATCCCGCATCAGTTCTACTGCTCTCAGCTCAGGTAGGTCCTTTTGATTTATACCTAGTGAAATACAAGGAGTCGACAGCGAAGACCAAGACTTTTGCAACATGTAGACATGTTAAACGTTTTGGGACGAATAAAGGCGCTCAGCTCAAGTATGCCATTTTTTTCATACTTCGCTAAAGAGAGAAAACGACGAAGAAAACGACGTATAAACATGTTAGGCGTTTTGTGACAAACAGACGTATCGCGACAGACTGACTAACAGCGAACGCGAAAAAGACTGTGATAAGCAAACAATTTGCTAGTGGCGTACTGACCGCCATTCCGCGTCAGTTCAACTGCGCTTAGCTCAGGTACATACTTTGTTCCGTTACTTCCATACTTCGTACCGACTCACCATTACTTACCATTCGTACTATACCAGTTTGTTTTGCTTACTTTGCGACAATTTCCGAAAAAAGTTTTGCAGCGAGTAGACATTTATCATAGTTGAATTCCGCACTCAATGACTGTTTTGATAATTAAAAATGCGCTAAAAGACATATTTTTTTTTTACAGTAGGATTTCTTATATCATAGATGGATCATGTATCCCATGGATATCGATGTTATATATAGATATATAAATCTTTAGATTACTGGTTTTAACGTAGAACTAAACCAAAAATATGTGATTTATTTTGTCCTTGTCGAAGAAAAACCTCATTCAGTCGTACGTCACAATAAATAAAAACAGATACAATATTCTAATGACAAACTGAAGCTCATCTAGGTATATAGAACAGTAAAGATAAAATAGGTTTATTATAGATTAGTTAAATTGTTCACTAGGATTTCTTATCTGTAATAGATAACACGTAATACACTGTTGTACCTCATAAGTTCTGCCGTATACTTCTCTACTTTAAACCTTTATTCTTTTGTATTATATTAAAAGGTACGTAAATGTTTTGAATTACAATTAGATTCTCAATTTATTCTAACCTCTTGGGTAAAGCTAACGCCTTGTTTAATTTTTCCATACTTTATAGGACCACACTAGGATTTTCCTGTCGTGGATTTTTTTCTCTATTAAACGAATTAGCAAACGAGCATGCATGTGAGCAACTTCATACGGAACAAAGGTTCTGTCAGAAGTCAATCACAGATGCATTGCCTCCCGAAGACTAAAATGGCCGTCTCTTACATAAGAGAGCCCGCAACCTCCGAAACATAAGAACTCCTTACAAATAGATGTGGTGATGGTACCTCTTCGGTCGAACTACACTGGATTTATCACATGGTAAAGCTAATTAATCATTTAATACCATAATATCTTTATAATCTCCGTCGCTAATCAACTCATTCAAAGGACGTTAAATTTCACAATTACAGAACTAAAACCAATTTTCCTCGTGAGATTTATCGTCTTCCATAACACATTCGGCGGTTATTTGATAGCACTTTTATAAAACATATCTAACTTAGATCCATAAAATATGACATTTATGTATATTTATTTTGGTGAATATTTTGGCAGTACGAAGTAATTACCGCTATTAGCTGACGGCTACGGAACAAACAAGGTTGAAGTCCACATTTATGTCTGTAGTCTGCAGTTTACAGCGATAACTGTAAAATACGTATTTACTTTCAAGAATTAATACTCCTATACATGCAATATAGACGGACGGTACAATTAAATAACTTTTTATACACATGTTGGCAAAACAATTTTTTTTAATAGCCATGAAAGTCATGGGTTTAATAATAAAATAAACCTTTTTCAATGTATGTATTAGCTGGAACTAAACTCTAATCTATCAAGGCACCTGCAAACATTTTGATTTAACATCATCAGACAGAGAATAACATATAGCAGAATAAACTACATATGGATCGTGGCAAATAAAAAAAAACGTATATGAAAATGCACGCAAGTGCCACAGGCACGCGGGAAAGACCAAAAAAACACGACCCCAATTTTTACGAGACGTGCAAAAAACAACTGGGACATCTCTGGCTAGTAATAATTATGAGTATAACAATCTAAAACGTCTTACACTGTTGGCACAGTGCCAGACGTACGACAATCGAACCCCGTACTTTACTTGGCGGCGCGCCAGTGACAGGAAATCGATTTGGGGAACTGGAGCAGGATACGATATATTAAAGGTCCCAAGGTGAAGGGAGAGTCCCTTCAGCTGCGGTGATGTCGTTAGTGAAACCTTTTAACCTCTAACGTACAAGGACACAAAAAATGTTCATTACGACTTGTATTTACATAGTCGTTAAGATAAAACAAAATATTATATACTTACCTATATTTTTTATATCGTGTTTTTTAAAACCCAACTATATCAGTTAATTCCAACTTATATTGCCATGTTTGAATGCTCTTGAAGTTGGAACACAATCTGAGTTATGGTTTTTGGACATTTCAAAATCAAGGCCAGTGTGTTTGGCCGCGTGCCAGTTGGGTTATGGAAAATAGTTGAACAGAATCTAAGAATTTTAAAGAGCATGCGATTGTATTTCAAGAATTTCAAAATTTCTTTCTAATGCTAACGACATTTGTTGTCGAAAGGTGGAAGAACTTCTTTCTCCACCACGTTTATTCCTGTTTTAAACAGTAGCGTGAAACTGCTGTGTCCAGAACACAGAAGGTTAAAGATTATATATTTTTCCAAGCGTTCCTTTTAGTGATGAAAAAAACTGTGATGAAAAAGTGTGTAGTTTTAAGTCTCTTAAGAATTTATAATCTTAAGACTACTAAATATTTCAAGATTCAAATCTAAAAGGAAGACTCAGTTGTTGACTTCTTTTTAGTCTTAGGACATTACATAGTTTTGAAGTCTACCCCGGGCTTATTAACAATTCCATTATATGTCGTTAGCGAGTCTTAAGTCATAAAAAGTCTTTTCAGAAACGGCTGTCTTAAGCCTAAGGTACTTACAAATAAATTCGTGACTCGGTTTGGGTCAATTACTAAATTGTTCCCAGCTTAAGAGCAAGGATCTTTTTTTATTGACTCTTATGGTAGTAATAATCTAAGCCCGATGGATCCCATGTAAGTTTCCCGTTATCCAAAATATTGGTTATTGCGTCCATGTCCACTTATCAACGAGCGGCAGTGACCACTTATGTCGGACCGTATGTTTGTTGGTCAATTATCCAAATACATACCTACCTCAATAAGATTTGAACTACACAAACATCGCAGCAATCATGCAATCGTGATTAAAATGGAACCGATGACGACAGCAGGAGTCCTTCAACCGCAATCAGCGCCGCTAACTCGGTCACAATTGTAGCGTGCATCCGACCCGCTCATCTGTTCCGATACGGCAGCGGTACTCAACTTTTTGGTTGGCAAATAGAAATGATTGTCAAATGTTTTATATTTCGCTGGGTGACATGCATGTAAGTAAAATTATTATGGAACTCGTGGACTATTTGTCCTGACGGATGTCTTAGGCAAGTTAAAAGACATAATGTAATTTTGTGTTTTCGTTATAAAGTGGAATACTGGTGGAGCCACGTCCACAAGATACCAGTCCCAAGGTTTCAAAGAAGTTGATGACAAAAGAAAAGGTCTACCGATAAAAAGGATGTCTTTTAGATTTTTCTTAGACTCCTATTTCTGAAGTTCACCGTGTGATGGATGGGCTTAAATATTTAGGTTTATATTTTGAGAGGTTATCCGTTACCCCTTCCGATACATATAGATATAAAGGTGCTCTATTCTAAGGTATTGATATAAAATAAATATATAGTTTTTGAACGTCGACAAAAAACTAGCCTAATTTTTTATAATTCACATTCTAAATTACTGTTAACAACCCGTGATAATTCATTCCATGTGACAATTCTAATATACGACACAGCTTGTCTTGTACGAAAGGTTGAGTACCTCTGATTAGTCAATAGATAAATGAAGAGCGAACTGTCTACTGCGTACTGCGTCTGAACTACGCAGTTGATCTTCCACAATAACTACCTTAATAACTTGTTATTGGAGTCAACTGCACGAAGATAATGATCATAAATCAACGAATCTGCAAATAATGATAACGTGTGTCGTCTCCGTGGTGTAAATGTGGCATATCATTTATCGAACAATATCGCTTAAGTCATTTTACTGACTACAGGGGAGTGGAGTGAAATAATTGCATACATTCATTTCAAGAGTCACTTTGTCAACATACATTCATTTCAAGAGTCACTTTGTCAAAAATTATCGCTTGATATATGAGAAGTGGTGTTGTATGATGATATTTTTTACCTTTTATTTTAGCTTCAGTGGTGTTGCATAGAAAACGCCAAATTTCTGAACCGGTTATTCGTTCTTTAGGCTTCAGATGTTCCGTGTTTTAATTAAAGGACATCGAACTTACAGACAACATTTTTTTGCTACAATACACGGACACTCACTATTTTTGTTATGAATAATTCAATCTTGTGGCTTCTGATATGAGGTTAAATTATAATCCCCCCAGTTCAACCGAACACATAAAAATCTGTTAGAAAATGTCCGACGCCATAGTTATCCGATTTTCCAAATGCCATAAATAATTCAGTTGCATTGTTAACAATGTCAGTTAATGGTAATACGATCAAGGTCGATGGAAATACGCAGCGCAAACAGAAGCCACGTTTTTTTATTATGACCCACTGCTGAACACGTGTGTCTTATAAGTCGCTAATCCCGCAGCCTCGCCTGCTTCGGTCGCGACCATCACGGTAATGAGTATAGTACGGAATGTATTAATCTAGTTTATATACTATGGGTGTGCCAAAGTCAGGGAAAACCAAACGGTACTTTGGCATGAAAGAATAATAAATACACATAAAACGCATAACACATATGCGAAAGTATTTATAATATTATTAATAAGATATTTCGGTGAGTACGATTTGAAACTACGTCATAATAAGTGTATTGAGCGCATTAAAGAGTGTCAATGTTTTTCTAGAATCGGAAAAACATAAATGTTACAGCCCTTACTGCTGTAAGAAAGGTTAAATATGACATGGATTTTTTTGAAGTCACTTGCTTTGCTTATCCTGAGGACTAAAATGTTCGCTTCTTGTAAACGTTAATATTTAATGTTTACAAGACGCGAATATTTTAGTAAACGCATGAAATATTTTACGCTAGAAATAGATGTGTCAGTGGATCCTCCCCGGTCTCACTATACGTTGCACCTCGCAAAAATTAAGTGCTAGCCTATCTAGACGATAGATTTTCGAACAGCAAGCTAAGTGGCAAACGTTCAAATGCATATCTAAAGCTCTAAAGTTTGTTAGTTTCACTTGATCGTATGTCTATAGGTATAGATTCATACATACTAAATCTATAGTATGTTTATATCAGATTTTGTTTAACAGAATCATTTTAATTGGTGCAACAAAAAGTTGTAAACATTAATTAGTAACTGATCCCTTTTGGATGTAATCGGACTATAGCAGTTGGTTTATTGCAAGGAGAAGTATTTGATAAGACTGTTTTATACGCTGAAGAATGCTCTTCAAAAACAGCACGAACTACAGCGTTAAGAGATCTTAATTAAGTAGGACTAATACGACAAAAGGTAAAAAAATACTGACTGGTAAGTGCAGATAAAATTAATTTAAACTAGAGTAAAGAAAAATTAGGCAGTTGCATTCAGTATGTAAGATAACCGAAAGTAAAACAAAACCACGTCATGAATGAGAACTTTGTTTGCCTACGTAAAGCGGTGTTGATAAAAATCCGGATATACTGTGGTTGTTGAACATTCCACTTGATCGCTATTTCGCGCTGGTTTTCGTCAGTTTGACGATTCGTGAATCTTATAGTAAACATTTATCTGCTATCTTATTGGCACATGTATTACAACTAGTGATGCGCTACAAACATGGAGATGTCTAAAAACTTAGTGATGTGTGGTAAATTTGGAAAAGTGGAAACTTCTGATTTATGTATAACTTTGAAGTTTTGATAACGTGGTTATGAAAATAATACCACCTCGCGCGTCTGATTTTTTTTCCGCTTTGCTAAGAAAAACTTTTATTGCATATTTTAAGGTTGAGGGTGCCGACCCTCTGATCCGTCATAATACCGCCTGCCCGTCATACTAATCGGCCGTATACACCACGCTTATTTAATGAAACCTAATGAATTCAATTCGAAGCGTAGTCACCCAGGTAATGATCGTATAATCATGATGATTTCGGTTTGTGTTCGGTTCATCGATTACGGCAATTGCGACCTAATCATCAACCCGTCCCTCAGCTCAAGGCCGTTCATTGCGTTCGGTTGTGCAATCGTTGGCATGCATGCGTTGCAATTTAACTGTTATTGAGAATTTATAACACAAACGAGCTGATATTTATCTTGAAGAGAAAATTTGCATAGCTGATGTCTCTTAACAAACAGATATGGTCAACAGACAATAGCAAACCGGTCTTATGAAAGACATTGCTGTCACGACATAATATATCCAAGTTATATCACAACATATCATTGCACTGTTAATGTGGTTATGATATTAACACCACCACGGACAACGTGCGTAGCTATTCGTCAAGTTGCATCCAATAATGGCAGTCAGTTAAAATGTTTGGCTAGTGTCTGAGCTATGAAAGGCTTCAGAAGAAAAGTTATCCTAAATTTGGCAATTAAGGCTTTTTTCGGAGGATTTTTCCTTATAAATTAAACTGTAATATACGGCGATACATATCATCCTTATTTTATAAAACCCACCTAATGAGTTCAAAGCGAAGCGTAAATACCCTGATAAATATCGCATAATCGTGATAATTTCGGTTCGAACTCGGTTCAAATCGATTACGATAATTGCGACTTAACCATCAAACCGTTCATTGCGTGCGGTTGTGCAATCGTTGCCATGCATGCGTTGCAATTTAACTGTTATTGAGAATTTATAACACAAACGAGCTGATATTTATCTTGAAGGGAAAATTTACATAGCTGATGTCTCTTAACAAACAGATATGGTCAACAGACAATAGCAAACCGGTCTTATGAAAGACATTGCTGTCACGACATAATATATCCAAGTTATATCACAACATAGCATTGCACTGTTAATGTGGTTTTTTTTTTTTTTTCAAATTCAAATGGTTTATTTGTGTAAGCACAGGTACAAAGATGACATATTTCAGTTAAGATTATAAAACCCGTTGTGCTTTGCCAATGTTGGCGTACAAATATTAGTTCAATATTTATTTATAATTAAAATGACGGGAACATTGTGTAGAACCAAACATTAAAATCATTAAAATAAGTAATAGCTCCACCATAATAATTCTGTATGTTCATTAAAATAAAATCCTATATAAATTATGATCATTAATCAGATATAAAAAATAAAACAATTATAAATTAAAATCATTAACATAAATAACAATCAATCTAAAATAGCAATAAATTATTAAAACATAATATAAATAAAATTCCCACATCTATGTCACACTTAAAATCTAACACATAAAATTCATTTAGTCAATAATATATTGTCGAAGTTGAATAAAATCAATAAAGTATAAAAATCATTAATTAGTCATTCTAAAATAGTAAGAAAGCCTTAAAGTATGTATTAAAAATTAAGACATGTCAATTTCATTCAATTTCATATTTAAAAACTCTTTGATTTCGTAAATACATTTCTTCAGAAGCCATATTGTTATTTTATTTTTAAATTGATTGTATGTCAGCGTTTTAATAGAGTCCGGTAATCTATTATAAATTTTAATTGCCATGTAATATGCATTTTTTTCTGTAATTTGTGAAGTACATTGGGGTGTGACTAATTTATTTGGATATCTAGTTGGTCTCGTAGATACATCTATATTTTTTACAAAATACTCGGGGTACCTGTGTACAAATAAACAGATATTTCGAATGTACAATGAAGGTAGAGGCAAAACGTTATTCTTTTTGAATAGTGGTTTACAGCTATCTCGCCAGTGTGCGTTGCATACTGCACGGATGCATTTTTTCTGAACTCTGAATGCCCGTATAGCCTCAGAAGAGTTTCCCCAAATTATTAACCCGTAACTTAGCACCGAAGACACATAACCGTGGTATGCACACCATGCAGCTTGTTCGGATATAGTCTGTTTAATTCTTCTAATTGCGAAGGTAAACCGATCTAATTTATTACAGAGACTCTCTATGTGTTGCGTCCATTTTAAATTTTTGTCTATAGTTACACCTAGAAACTTCGTATAGTTTAGTTCATCGAGTTGTTTACCATCATATTTTATGTCTAATGTGTCAGTTACATTTCTGTTTGTGTTAAAGTATACTAAATTTGTTTTTTCTATGTTTAGCTGTAAGTTATTATTTTTCAACCACAATGTAACATCGTCTATTGCGTTAACTAATTTAAGTCTTAATGTTGCTATTTCTTTCTCTTTTATAATTAGTGTGGTGTCGTCGGCAAATAAAATGCATTGATTTGTTGTTGAATCGGGTAGGTCGTTTATGTATGAAAGAAATAACAAAGGACCCATTATACTACCTTGCGGAATTGAACAGTCACGATTTTTCCTAAATTTTGACATATGTACAGTTTTTGTGGGCTGGTTTTGGCGTGTCTCTATTCTAGTTATTTCGGTGCGCTGTTGTCGATTTTGTAAATAACTTTTTATCAGGTGGTATGCCTGCCCCCTTATACCATATCTTTCGAGTTTATCAAGTAAATTTTTATGCTCAACTAAATCATAAGCTTTTGACATGTACAGAAATATTGTTGCTACTGGTAGTCTATGGCTTAAACTTTCAGAGATGGTTTTAATGAGCTTAAATATTGCTAGTGTTGTCGAACTATTTTTACGAAAGCCAAATTGTTCTTTACGTATTATGTTGTGCTCTGTGAAAAAATTTAGTAGTCTTGTGTTTATTGCTTTCTCTATAATTTTTGATAATATTGGTACAAGAGTAATGGGTCTGTAGTTGTTAAGGTCAAATTTATCACCTTTTTTATGTAAAGGTTTAACTATGGATTGTTTCAGTTTGTCTGGGAAACAGCCTTCGGTAAATGCTAAGTTTATTATGTAACTTAAAGGTGTACATAAATAAGTAGCACATGATTTTATAGTTTTAGTATCGAGTTCGTCATACCCCACTGAGTTACTGTTCTTAAGCCCCATTATAATTTTAAACATTTCTTTAGGGCTTGTAGGTGACAGAAATATTGTTTTATAATTCAGTTTTATATTTTTGTTGTTATAAGAGGTCTTTTGTTGTTTACCTGCTGTCAAATCTATAAAAAAGTTATTAAAAATGTCTACTATTTTTCTTGGATCAGTATGATTTTCATTTTGATATTTTATTAATGTGATATCTTGGTGCGTCGAATTATGGTTTGTTTGCTCTTTAATGGTCATCCATGTGGCTCTACATTTATTAGTACTGTCTTGTATATATTTCGTATTACTTAGTTGTTGCGCTTTGTGTATACATTTCTTAAATATAAAGTTATAAATTTTATAATTATTTTTATTTTCCTTTTTATTTATCCTGCTGAATTTATACTTTAGGTAGAGCCGACGTTTTTGTACACTTGATGTCTTTAACCCTTTGGTCAACCATTTCTGCTTCTTAATTTGAGTTATTTTAATTTTAATAAATGGAAAGCATAGGTTAAAGAAAAGAATTATTGTATCGTGAAAAATGTTAAATGTTTTATTAGTGTCTGTCAAACTATATAGTTCAGAAAATGTCAATGCCGATATACAGTTAATAAATTTTTGTCTATTTTCCGCACTAAAATCTCTTTTGTATTCGAACCAATGAGTAATATTTTTTAGTTTATTTACTGCTATATGGATCGTTTGAGCGGTTTCGTGGTCCGACAGTCCTAAACAATGGATATATGAGCCTGTAATCTTAGATTTTGTGATATTACTAGCTATCTGATCAAGGCAAGAATTATGTCTCGTAGGTTGTTTTATATGACAAGATAAGTTATAATTGTGTAATATACTAATTAGATTTTTCCCGTCATTGTTATTTTTTAGGATATCAATATTCCAGTCACCGCAAATTACAATTTTGTATTTAGTTTTTTTCGTCAAGATAAACAATAATGTATTTAGTTTTTGCAAAAAGTTATGTATGTTACTATTTGGTGTTCTATAAACACATATTATTATTAATTTAATATTTATAAGTTCGATACCACAACATTCAAACTCATAAGTACTAGCCAATTTTTGTGTAATGTCAATTTGTTTGAAATTCAAGTTCTTTTTTACCAAAATACAAGATCCACCCCTTTTTTCATTTTCCCTTGAAAAATAGTTTGCAACCTTATAATTTTTAAATGTTATATTTAATTCAGCTCCTCGTTTGATAAAAGTCTCAGAAAAGCATAGTAAAAACACACGCTTTCTACACTCATAGTACATCGAAATCTGTGTTAAATCTCTGTTTTAGTTGCAATAGACTCATTTCTATGTTATCAATTTTGTTTAAAAGTCCAGCTATGTTTTGGTGCAGTAAACTAAGGATACTATTATATTTATGTACGAAAAAGCTGTTGTTTGTGCTCGGCCGTTGCGGGAGCTGCAGGCATTTTTTTAAAGTAGTAGGGAATTGTTCCTTTTTTTACTAGATCTTTTGTATTTTTTAATGTGTCTTGTTTGGAATAATTATTTTTTAATTGTTTTTCGAAGAAATATGGAATTGTACCTTTATGATTGTTGTGTTTTATCTTGTTGGGCAGTCCATGTTGTGAATTGGTATTTCTAGTGTATTTTTTTTTAATTTTTTGTAACTGTAATTGTTTATTGTTTGTTTTACAAGTAAATTGTTTATCATAATCGTCAGAATCAATCTTAAAATTAAGAGTTTTAGCTACCTGGACTAAGTATTCATAAGTCCTCATTTTACTATTTATTTGTATGTATTCACAGTTTTTAAAGGTTTTGCTTAATGTAAAAATGGTACTATTTAATTTTGATTCTTGAAGGTACTTATTGCTAATTGTTTTTAATATATAAACCTTGAATTTCTGAAGTTTGTGGAGTGATATACATAAGTTTTGTAATAGTATGTAAGGGTCATTGTCATTTGATCCAATTGCTAGTACAACTTTATCACCCAACCTAAGTGTATTACACAGAGTATCGGTGTAAGATAACACTTCGGAGCATAGCGCATTTAGTTTAATAAATGCACAGGTATTGTACTTATCGTTCCACTTATTTTTCCTAGTATCTATCAGGATCGAAGAAAGTCCCTTTACTTGTTGATCTCCTAGAATAAAGATGTTGTGTTTATTGGTAACTTGGATGTGGCCTGTTGGTGTTTGTTTTTCTTTAACTGTTGTTACCCTGTTTATATTCTTGCTGTGATGTCCTTTTTCGTTTGACTTCTGTATGTCTATCTTTTGAAGACTAGTCGCCGTGGTTGTCAAAGAAGGCATTAGGTTATTCCTCTCTGGACTCGCCTGAATAGGTACACTTGTTGACTTCGTTCGAGTGATATCCTGGAGAGTTTGAGTACATTGTGATCGTGTTAATCTTAATTCAGCTGTGTCACAATTATTTGATGTGGTACTTTTACTACTCATATTTTCTATTTCTTTCGTTATCTTGTTTTGCGGCATTTTTTGTTCAATGTTTTCTATTCTTTTCCTTAATTCATGGTTATCCGTTACTAGATTTTGTAATTTTTCTCGTGTAGTATTAAGTTCCTCTTGTAATTTTCCTATTTGTTTTAGTAATTCTGATGTTTGTTGATTTTGTTCTGTATTAACATTACTTGATAGACTTATGTTACTCATATCTGTAAGGTTTGAGTCTTCACTGTCCATACATTCAATAAAGTTATCAGTTAAGTTTCTTCTCTTCCTGTCGCTATTCCTGTAAGTTATATTGTCGAAACTCATATTTAATGATATGCTGCCCTCTATTAGCTGGTAGTCATCAGTTATTCAATTACGCCCTCTTGTGACTAGTAGTTGAGCCAGGTTTTACCTAGCAGTCAACGCCCTCTATATCTTGTGTGCAGAATTACCCGGGTGTATGTGTCTCATTTAGCAATTAGTAATAGTAGATAAGCGCCATCTGTTATTGAGCAGGGCGCAACTTTTTATTTAACGGATATGTAACGATTTTTCTAGAAACACATTTAGTTAATTCTTCTGAAAATAATGTAACTTCACCAATATTTATTTGTCTGTTATGTGCTTATAATTGATTTTCACTGGAGAATATTTTTTAAACAGATAATAAGGGCAATCACTCAATTTAGGCACTGTTTATTTCACCAAGTGTTCTAACTAACACTTTTGATTTTTGGCGTATTTTCATACTTATTCTTGTGGAAAACACTGTCACTTAATATTTATATACTTATGCACTCAATCCATTACGTTTAGCAATTCTCTACCACTTTTAAGTTCATTAAACTAAATAAGTTACGCGGAGATGTTTACTTGGCAACGACCTCTGTCGTCGGTTATGATATTAACACCACCACGAACAACGCGCGTAGCTATTTGCATCCAATAATGGCAGTCAGCTAAAAAGGTTGGTGAGTGCCTGGGCCATGAAAGGCTTCTGAAGAAAAGTTATCCTAAATTTGGCTACATTAAGGCTTTTTTCGGAGGACTTTTCCTTACAAATAATACTGTAATATACGGCGATACATACCATCCTTATTTTATAAAACCCACCTAACGAATTCAAAGCGAAGCGTAAATACCCAGATAAATATCGTATAATCGTGATAATTTCGGTTCGAATTCGGTTCAAGTCGATTACGATAATTGCGACTTAACCATCAACCCGTCCTCGGTTAGCTCAAGGCCGTTCATTACGTGCGGTTGTGCAATCGTTGGCATGCATGCGTTGCAATTTAACTATTATAGAGAATTTATAATACAAACGAGCTGATATTAATTTATCTTGAAAGGAAAATTGGCATAGCTGATGTCTCTTAACAAACAGATGTGGTCAACAGACAATAGCAAACCGGTATGAAAGACATTGCTGTCACGACATAATATATCCAAGTTATATCACAACATATCATTGCACTGTTAATGTGGTTATGATATTAACACCACCACGGACAACGTGCGTAGCTATTCGTCAAGTTGCATCCAATAATGGCAGTCAGCTAAAAAGGTTGGTGAGTGCCTGGGCCACGAAAGGCTTCTGAAGAAAAGTTATCCTAAATTTGGCTACATTAAGGCTTTTTTCGGAGGATTTTTCCTTATTAATAATACTGTAATATACGGCGATACATACCATCCTTATTTTATAAAACCCACCTAATGAGTTCAAAGTGTAGCGTAAATACCCAGATAAATATCGCATAATCGTGATAATTTCGGTTCGAATTCGGTTCAAATCGATTACGATAATTGCGACTTAACCATCAACCCGTCATTGGTTAGCTCAAGGCTGTTCATTACGTGCGGTTGTGCAATTGTTGGCATGCATGCGTTGCAATTTAACTGTTATCGAGAATTTATAAACACAAAAAAGATGATTTATCTTGAAAAGAAAATTTACATGGCCGATTTTTCTTCGATTAGCAGACAATAGCAAACCACCCCTATGGAAGACCTTCAGATTCATATATATTTTTAAGTTAGATGCGCATCTATAGGAAAATTTAGATACGACAAGAGATCTATCTGAAGTTGATTAAATACGCGATAAAATGTTGTCCTCGCATGAAAATAAACCGAAAATTACAATTTTATGTTTCAGCGTTTTCTTAATTTACTCGAACAATAAGGTAAAATAATTGATTAGACGATTTAAAAGTTCTTTGGGAGTTTTGTAGCTTCCAATTTGACTCACAATGTTGAAATTTGATATAAATTTAATTAAATCTGTTTACTTAATAATACGGTCGACTTTATTACTCGCTCCCATTTAATTGAAGCCAATTATGCACAGGAATTGAGCAGAAACGTAGGTACTAAATAATTTAAACGACATTTTCTCTTTTAGATTATCACGAACTGCGTGATCGGTGATCATCAGGTGTTAAGATTCAAGATATCATCAGCTTTTTTTTTTTTTGAGGGGGAACCTTCATAAGGTACCTGACGCCGTGGGAGCGCAGCAGGATTACGAATTTGATCTTGATTAGGGAGACATCCTAATAAATTTTCATTTTGGTTCTGGTCTGGGTTTTTATAAACGCACGCCTTAGGCATTTAATCTGGGTTAGGATTTGTTTTAATAAAACTGTAACTTTTAAAGGTTGTAGAGCCTTTTGTGATTGGACTCAGATGACATCACCGTCACACCTGTTTCGAATTGCAGCAGTGTTAAGCGCTTCCGCTGCTTTGAAAAGTGTGATGAGAGACATACATACCCAAACCGATCTAACTTTGATCCGAGGGATAGCAAAGCATCTGAGGCCAGCTCCGGGTTAGACCATCTGAAATTGATGACAGATATTATGTATGGCATGACTACAAGTAAGTGGCAGTGATATGCTAAAAACGGATAAAAAGCGCTTGAAATTATGTCTTGTCGAGCACAGAATACCTACAGTTGCAGTACCTAAAATACGAGTACACTTGCTAATCAACATACTGGTCTAAAGCCATTGGATTGCAGACGGTCGTTTTCGTGTTTATTTATAAATGCGAACGGTCATTGTCTTGCAGGCGGCCATCTCGCCCATTCAGCGTTACTACGGTACCTACACTCCACATAGCAACATAGTAATTAAATACTGAGTATGTCGCCACTAATAACATTATTAATGGTCAATTTCTCGGGAAATTTAAATCCATACCGCAATTATAACCTGGTTATTGCAAATTGTAATGTAATATTTACATGATTTGTTCATAAATACTTATTTCATAGTATTAACGGCTTTACTCTCCAAATTAACTTTTTTTTAAGGTGGTTGTGGTTCGATGGCACCACAACTACTCTTTTTCTGCCTATTAACTGCAGAGTTCAGCGCTGCTATTTTCTACTTTGAAGGGTGTGGCTTGCGTACGGGCTGAGTGGCAGTAACGAATATATTATAAAACATATAAATGAAACAAAAATAAAATGCTTGTGAAAAACATTTATAACATTCATAAATTACAAACTGAGTCTTATACTAGGTGTAACTACGAAGTCGGTTTCATATAAATATTTAAAATAAGATATGTAGAGACAACCATTCGACAATAATCCATATTATTTCAGTTAAAGTTTACAAGTCTAAATGTGACTGTTAACAACAAGTTGGCACAGATTGCGTGTAGGTTGCAGAACTGGAGCCAATTACGTCATTTCTACCATCTGATGCATTTCTGGTCAGAACAACAATATTAAACAAAACATATCTTAAATACGTGAGTATTACGTGAGTAAAACAATTGTGAATTGACGACCATTGGTTACCAAACTTTAAAGGTTCAAGATTCATCCTCGGCAAAAATCTAAATAAAAATCAATATAGATTTGTATTTCTTAATTTTCATTAAGACTGTTTATACTAGCCGCCTAAATAACACCGAGTGTAACATTTTCAAATTTTAAATCATAATTATCGCACAAAAGCGGTTAATGTGTAGGTACTTGAGAATCATGTAATCGTATTTCTTTTATGGTTGTCGGAATGCAGGGAATCCTAGTTTGTAATTTATGAGGGTTAAAATGCCTTAATTAAGTAATCAAGTAATTCCCTTAAGTTTACTCAAATTAATCCGAGTATATTGTGATTGCATGAGACATCGATGATAAAAACCACTTAACTTTTTAGTAAGAAAAATCCTGTTTGAACTGACAGAGAAGCATAAGGAGGTAATATAATTTTATAATTATCTTAAACGTAATCATTCGAAATACGTAAAACGAAGGCTCGGGCTTCATAGCCTATTTACGTACTTCGATAGGACATTTGACACGCGAATGATCAGTGATATGAAATCCCTGTTATAAAATTTTATTTCTATCTTTATAAGCCATTATAATGCAGAATTATTATATCTCATTGCAACTGTGTTATAATCTCGACAATTATGCTAAGCTGTTAAGTACCTATACTTACTTATATCGCAATTTAATTAAACGGGTTATTTTTTTGTTTTAACTGGTTTTCTTCTGCTTTAAATCTAGTTTAAACAATTCAAGGATTGTTTTCACTTGACATTATTAAAATTATAATCATTTAATACCAGTACATTTATAAAGCCTTTTAGTCAAATAATGGTGTAAAAAGATTAGTAAAGCAGATTGCATCGGCATATGAGACATTCCAAACAAATTAGTTTTATCCTTCACTAGTTCTTTTTTTTTCTTTTTAATAATATTGCAACACTGCGTTATTAAACAGGACTATGTATGGCGGTGGTGCTCCAGGAAACAAACCACGAACGTGCTTCCAACCTTGCAGAAAATTTAATCCATTTTATATTCATCTAACAAAAAATATCGGCCGAATCAAATCATTTGGCGAATTCCAAGAAACATTGAAGACTCTTTTGTATTATAGCTATGTAATTTGATGATACATTTGTACGTATTACTTAAGTACGTATCCCTTCAATTAGCCCTAAATCTACCGCTGTCAAACTGACGTATGAAAGGTAAAAGTTTTCAGACCCGAATAAACACATTTACGTAACGGGAATCTTTAACACAACACAACCCTTTTACCTACCGACTGTGGTAACAATCGAAGGTTGTCTCATGCCGAACTGAGTAAACTATCGAGTAGCAAAAGGGAGCAACACTTCTCCTTTTGGCTATAACTCAAATATTGCATACGATTCATAGCCCGGACAATCAAGACAAGTGGTCAAATTACAATAATAACTTTCGAAGCACACATAGACTCCAGTTAACTCCAGCTCTCCACCAAAATTTGGCTTTCCGGGAATTTTTGTTATTCGAAATGTCTATATTGACCGGACTATCACGAGATTTAGACAATCCGACAAAGAAGAAACAACAAATGCGAATGTTTGTGAGGATGTATGTGCGTTTGTCTGTTTGTCGCAAATATTTTGTTAATATCATCAACAATTAGTAGACAACATTACAAGAGTCACAAACTGAGCCTAAAATGAGATATTGTCACAAAAATATTTTTGGGTAGTGTCAGAAATCTTGAAAACTTTTTTATTACTAAATCAGTAGTAATCATTACTAATTTTTGTCAACTCAGTAGTTGCAAAAATGATAAGGGACGAAATAACCTACTATCGATCTTATAATATGGACTTCTGTATCGATTCATTGACTAAGGTTATTTTGCACTATTTTTTGAACGTAATGTCGTTGAACTCTGCAACCATAGTGCAACGATAATAAGACACTTAAAAACTGTTAATTTCAACAGTCGCTACATACAAGGGCCTGATTAATAATTCAGTTCGAAGTGCTGAGGTCGAATATCAAAGCCCAATTCATATAAGGCTACATAACTCATTCCAGTTATTCACGTGTGAAGTACGCTTGAAATACATATATCAAAGCAAACAGTGATATATCAGCCGAGATGTGCCAAGTTATCGAGTGGATTATTATATCTAGCGCCAATGAAGATCATAATAATATTATAACTGATGTTTTAATGCGTACTAGGATGTGTATCTAAGATCTTCCGTTGATAGACGTCTCGAATGTGTATACTGCGTATCTATCATGTTACGTGTGCAATACATGTTTTTTGACATTCATCGCCAAACAAAGTAACGATAATATAATATGTAGCAATCAGATTCTCCGCACATAATACTCCCATTGCACATTTTTATTTATTTATACGTAGGCAACTCTTCATATTCTGGAGTAAAAAGTAGCATTACCGGTCCCGTTAAGTTTCACTTAAATCGGTTCAATAGTTTCGCGCTACGGAAACCCCCATATATATTAACATATAATACTTATAAAATAATTAAAATCTACTTGAATTATATACATACATATATACGTAGTATTAGTTTTTGTGACGTCATTGGACTTTGCTTTAATAAAGTTTTTATTAGTTGTCCTTACAGACAAAATCTCATTAGTTTTTATGTGCATACATTTATCGTCGTACTTTAAGCATTAACCTTGTGGACAAAACTAGGTATTAGTAAATATATAGAGTCGATAGTTATAAATATATCGATATTATAAGTGGAAAAACATATTGTATAACAAATCTACATCTTAATAAGATTTTGTTACATTACATATCCAAAACTCTCAACTAGAAAAGTTGATGTCATGTTGATGATTTTAAATATCGCGACAGGTTTTATTTAAACACAGCCCAGCTTTAATCACCTTTAAAGCAATGAAAACTTAATCAAAATTGGTCCATCCTTTAGGAGCTACGATGCTATAAACAGACAGATACGGTAAACTTACAAACCTCTCTTTTTACTTTGAGGATTAAGATGAATGATGAACGTAACTGAATGGAGATAGTGAAATGAAATGTCTTTGCATAAGCCTACGGAGGCACTTACAAATTGTCAGTTACATATATATTTTTTACACTAGCACCGGATCGGTATTTAGGTCGCCTATACTATAATCGATACCTACTGATCAGAGACAATATTAACGACAATCCTGCGATATTAATAGAAGGGGAAAACTTGCTGCTAATATAAACCGGTTCAATACTATGTACATGAGAGTTATAACAAATACATTTAATTAACTTCTTAAGATGCAGTTTTACATAAATGTAATGCATTTATAGAAATGCCGTTTCCTTTCAAGCTTAACTCATGTAAGAGGTATGAAAAGAAAACTTGGCGAACTCCAAATTTGTAATTTCTGAATCTATACAAATAATAAGTCAAATAATTCTTATAATTCTATAGTTATTATAGGTAAAACAACTGTCAACTGTACAACTGTCCATCGGCGGAAGTCACCATTTTTATGCTACTTCCATATTCATAAAAAAAGACAAAAGTTCACATCATTTTATCACAAACTACAATGTTCAAACAAAAATAGGGAGACAGGATGAAGATCGTTTATTTTACCGACAAATTTAATAAAAACGTTCTTATATTTTTTTAATTATTACCGACAAAGTCAAACGTATATTTCAGAAAAGCGAATAACATATACGCTTAGATATTGTCAATGTTTGTTTATATTTACTTATCAAGTATTTCTGTTCTGTAAAAATGTTCGTATTGTTTATTTTTCTCAATATCACGTTATACTGGAAATATTCCACTACATAGTGTACGGAAATTGACAATGACTAACTCAAACCGGCATACCTCATATATCATTTCAGCTTTATAATCAATCAATACAAAAATATGATTACGATAACTGCCCTATCGATGTGTTAACATTCGGATTAATGTTGGTATCAGAAGCTAATCTGGTGTCTGTGGTCATGATAGATACAAATAAATGATTATAATTTTATTTAGTGGCTTTGCCCCGCGGTTTCGTGTACGTTTCTAAAAATGTAACGCACTTTTAAATTGAGTTTTAATAACTTTATAATGTAATGTTTACTATTCTACTACGCACTGGCTGCAATAATAGAATAGCCCTGAACTCTACCTAAGCTTCATTACAGATACTTTTACAGCCGTGACTAGTCTTAATTAAAACTCTATATTGTTAAATGCGTAAACACAGTACAAACGCAAAAATGTGAAAAATGTCAAACCTCAAATAGTTCTGTCACCTTTAAACCTATATTAATGTCCTAATACTGTGAATGAGCTCGAAGGAATTACTATGTTAGTACGCACGCAACAGTCTAGGGTCACCCGGTCATAATTTGCGTGATGGAGCTTATAAACTTACACCTATACTTTTATGACGGTCGAAACTCCCCAGTTGAACCAGATTCGTTTTACCACCTGCCGTAGAAATAATTGTGGCGATGGTATCTCCCCGATCGGACCATACTAGTTGTACTCAAATTGCAAGATTTATACCTAACAATTTATTAACTAAAATACGGCTTGTACTGTAATGGGACTTCTTACCCTCATAGCATCTCATATACTCTGATCGTGTCAGTGGTGGGTAAGTGGAGGGATAACGAATATTCGGGTTTGAAAGGATTCCTCTTCACCCGGGCAAATTCTCAAAGGAGTAAACACCCCCGGTACCTTAATATTCTTTCACAACACTAATATTAAATTAAATATATAATGTAGAGAGATAATTGCCACCTTCATTGTTTAGACAAGGCCTTATAAATTAAAGTAAACAATAACACCGTACATAAAGAGTGCACAAAGTGAGGAGCACGATAACTACTAAGTGTTAATGATAGTACTAATTGCGAAGTCGTTTATCGTATAAAACGTACATCACGAAAACATTACCGGCGAACTCGTAGACATCCTCTTATCACGTTATCAATTGTCAATTGATATAACCTTGACATTAATTAAAAAGTTTGTTATATTTTCATATATTTAAACCTAATGTAGACATTAGGCTTCAATGTATAACAATATGATGGAAAGTATCCACCGTCGTCAACGTCAGATGAGTCGCTAATGCATCGCCGACTTTACTCGTATACGAGAGCTTTTTTGTTCCTCTTTTAAAATGTCCCATGTCATAGCGTTCTAAGAACACTAATTACGCATATTTTGGTCCAGACATTATAACTGTTGTTTTGCGAAGGGATACATACGCAGCGCGAAAGTATTGTTTCTATATTAGTAACATTTTTTTTTCTTCAGGTCTTTTTACTAGCACTGCTACTAAATAAATTAAATATTTAAGACTATACATAGTTGAATATCTTTGACTTCTACGATTCTAAGGAAAGACTTATGCGCGCCAGTGGGACAACGTAAGCGTTGAAGCTAACAAAATGTTTTCTTTTTCAAGTAAATGGAGGTTCCCATTAAATATAACTTAGTAAAAAATGTTACTTGAATCTACTTTAAACAGGCAAAGTCACACAAGTTAGTGCAGTGCGAACTTATCAGCGTAGTATTTAACGATGTCTTATCAGGTACCAATCAAATCATTTTAGTAATATTACAACGGGAATGCAAATATATCTCTTATCGCTCGGTCACACGGCTATCCGGCGTACATCAAAACCCACCGAAGTCACCGAAGTGACGTTTTACGCTTATCTATAAACGTCACGTTTAAGAAAATTTCGGAAGAACATTGAACTCACTGTGATAAGAATTTGCACAATAATAACATGAATCAAGAAATTTGATAATATTTTATTTTACATATCATACTAGCCGTGCCATGCCGTTTTACCTGCGTTTAATGAATCTTTAAGAGAATATCTGTAAATTCCATTAAAATTATATTGATTCTATTAAGTAATTAACCTGTTTCTAGTGTGAAGCAGTTCTTGCGTTTCGATAGAAGGGTGTGGTTGCCGGCTTTCACATGAGGCGACCATCACATTCCTCGGGAGTAGCAACGCATCTGTGATTGACTTCAGATGGAACCTATGTCCTGTATGTAGTTGATTACAGATGTCCATGGGCGGCAGTGGCCACTTACCATCAGATGGACTGAATGCTCGTTTGCTACTACAGTCAGTTTGTTTGTACAATTTGCATAAGTTCTTAGGAAAACATTTACTTGTAAACCGCGTATAATAATTTCAATTACTGCTGTGTTATTAATAGATAGATAAAATGATAATATGGCTTGACTGATACAACTTTATTCTACCTGTGGATAAAATGCCACAACTTTACATTTATTATATGCATAAATATGCAATCGGAATATAAATTTGTTAGCTCCACGTGACAACCATATGCGCTAACTACTACTTATTTATTTATATGTATACACATTTTAATTTATTTATTATATATTATTTATCCTAACATGTACTGACAAATGGTTTAAGTATGCATATTATTTCGGATTGGACGAACTACTAAAAGAATCAAAATGCCAAATTCAACTCGTATATCGGCACTGATCATGTTTATGAACATTATTATGTTATGAAGTAGTATATATTTTTGCGATGGTCGAAGAATCTTGTATTAACAATTTGCGATTGCGGAAACATCGCAAATTGTTAAGTACATGAGGCTGACCGAGCGCTAAGCAATTTTGCATTGAGATGGAGGGACTTATATGTACTACCTGTAAGTATCTTCTTTCCACTAGTGCACAAGGATTTTAACTATTATTCGGATAATAACGGCCACCTAAAGTCCACCATATTAATTTAAGCAATATTATTCAATTTAAAGTCGAGTTTATTTATAGCACAAAATATCGATATCAGGCACTTCTAAAAGCAGACGATCTATAACACTCATAACCTATCAGCACGGAAGAACTGGACCCAGCGACTCGGCACTCGAGTTAAATTGCACAATAAACATGCATATACTGATTAGATTAGTTCGGAAACACGAGGCCCACACGTGAAGACGTCTTACTACGTTTATCAGCACTACTAATATTGTATTAGTGTAATCCATTCAAGGAATCTTAAATTTTTATCTGATTATTTAAGTCGCTGAATTAGGGCCAGTACGAATGTACTTGATATTTATTTATTAAAATGTGTATTTTTTATTTTGTGTACCTTTGACTACACAAAATAAAAAAATAAAAGGTATAGTTTGCGATACTACAGTATTTTGTCTTTGGCTTATACTTGTATTTATGTACCTACTATTAATTAATGTACATTAATAGTACACACGTACATTTTTGTAATTTTTAACCGACTTCCAAAAAGGAGGAGGTTATCAATTCGTCTGTATTTTTATTTATTTTTTTTATATTTGTTACCTGATTTCTCCGGACTGGGTGAACCGATTTAGATGATTTTTTTTTTATTTGAAAGGTAGTGCGTGTCATAGGGTCCCATTTTTTTTTAGTATTTTTTTGACAAGGGCATCTATAAGAAAAACGCATAAGTCTTAAATTTGCATTTTCAATGTGCCCGATAAATGTATGAATAACTCAATATCCCGCCAACCGATTTTGATGATTCTTTTTTTATTAGAAAGGATGTACTTCAGGGGTAGTCTGATAAGAGTTTGATAAGGTTCTAATCATAGGATCTTAAACTTTTTGGAGCAAAATAATAAAATTAGTGATAGTCTGCCGAACCTTAGCTGCAGAAGTCCAATTGAGTAAAATATAGAATAAAATTACTAAGTAGGTATTTACTATGAAAAATTTGACCTTCAACTCTTCAATCCTGATGATGCAGGGGTACTGCTAGCCTGAACTATAAACGTTGGTCATTTGATGTTTACGAATATATAATGGAATTGATAAGCAAATTCATGGGACAAAAATTTGACCTTCAACTCCTCAACCCTGATGATGCAGGGGTACTTCAAGCCAAAACCACAAGAGTAAGCCATTTGGTGCTTACGTATATGTTATAAGGTTACTGAGCAGAAATATAAGATGAAAAATTTGACCTTCAACTCCTCAATTCTGATGATGCAGAATACTGCAAGCCTAAACCATAGGAGTTGGCTATTTGGTGCTTACGGGTATGTATTAAAATTACTAAGCAAAGACACAAGATGAAAGTTTTGACCTTCAACTCCTCAGCCCTGATGATGCAGGGTACTGCATGCCTAAGCCATACAAGTTGGCCACCTGGTGCTTACGTGTATATTATAAGATTACTGAGCAAACATATTAGATGGAAAATTTGTCATGTTATGACTAAGATTTAGCTTTAAATTTAAATGTATTGTGGGTTAGGTTAGGTTGGAACATAAAAGAAAACATAAAAACTAAGCGAGCAGGGCGCGGCAGCGCCCTGCGAGCGGGTGCGTTCAGTTCGTATGAATTGATAGTGTTGTATGTTGTGTCTAAGCTTATGTTTAATTTGTTATTTTATGTTGATGTTTATTTAATGTTTGCATATGTGTATGCACAAAGCAAACTTAGCGATTTTATTTTAATACAAATAGATGAATATCGTCACTAAAAAGCATGAAATAAAAAATTTTTGACTTCCATGCCACAAAAAAGTTAAAAATAATTTAAATATATTTTAGTTTAAAACATACTCAGTACTTAGGACATAGTTCTGAAGTCGGTGCTCATATAGGACATACCTAGTTACCGTCGTCCAGCGAAATATGTCGAGCACCGACTTCAGGACTATGTCCTAAGTACTGAGTATGTTTTAAACTAAAATATATTTAAATTATTTTTAACTTTTTTGTGGCATGGAAGTCGGTGGATATTTTTTTGTCAAAAATTTTTTATTATAGTTACGACGTAAAGTTAACACATCATAATGAAATAAATGTATGCAACGTGATACAATTCTATTAGACATATGCATATAACAAAATAACAACACGTGAAAATTATGTACACTAGTATCCATTAACACATTTTTACTATCACATGTAGGTATTGCCAGTATTATTGGCAAAACGTTAGCGAAAATAATTCCACGGATACGCTACTTGTATTTTATACCAGTGAATCAGCTCAAAAATATTTCAAACTCGTCTAGAAAGTCTAAAGTCTAGTGATATAATTTTTGTAGTCACAAAAATATGCCTATTCGCACAAAAGTTCATGTATATTTATCTGATTGAAGTAGCAAACATGCATGCAGTCTACCTGATGGGAAATGGTTACTGCCGCCCATGGGCATCTGTAAGCAACTTCAATTAGTAGGTACATGGGTTCTATCTGTAGACAGTCACAGATGCGTTGCCACTCCCTAGGATTAAGATGGTCGCCTGATATAAAAGTGTGCCGGCAACCACACGCTTCCATCGAAACTTAAGAAATGCTTCACGCTAGAAATAGGTGTTGTGGTGGTACTTCCCCGGTCAAACTACACTGGTTTTACCACCTGTATCATGTTAAATGCTCACTCATAATGCTATCCCTAAGTTCAAAATCAAAAAAGCTAAGTGTTGGTGCCTTACCACGCTTAAACCAGAATAAAGTATTACTTAATACTGCATAATATTATTTTAATCATAAATACGTATCAGTCCAATAAAATTGTAGTGGTAAGGTTTTATTGCACTCTTATATGTTTAAAATTACTAGAGGACAGTAACTGGCTCACATTGAAGGTGTTCAGTAGTTGTAATTGCAATATTATCTGGGTTGATTACAGAAGTCCATGGGCAGCAGTAGTTATTTACCATCAGGTGAACTCCGTGTATGCTCGTTTGTTACTCCTATAATTATTGTTAAATAAATAATAGTTAAAAAAAAACTAAAAAACACGCTTTTTATAGAAAACCGAACTAAAAAATAGAAAATAAATTTAAATGAAAATAGTGTTAAAAATTTCAATGAATATAAATTAATAATAGTGTGAATAAAAAAAAATATTTTATTTAAAAAAAGCGTGGGGTGCATGGTGTCAATGGTTATAGATATTTTATTGACAGATATGAGTAGAGTGATTATCATTTCGATAATATCTTAAAAAGCACCCCACGCTTTTTTTTAAATATTTTTTTTTTATTCACACTATTATTAATTTATATTCATTGAAATTTTTAACACTATTTTCTTAATTTAAATTCATTTAAATTTATTTTCTATTTTTTAGTTCGGTTTTCTATAAAAAGCGTGTTTTTTTAGTTTTTTTTAACTATTATTTATTTTCTACTTTTTAGTCAAATTAAAAAATGGAATATTTTTTTCAAATTAGTGTATTGTCATCGGTCCTTAATAAATCTACAAAGTTTGAACGAAATCTGGCCGTTTAAAGTGGGTCAAAATTGCGCCCAAAGAAGTCGGTTACAAACATACAGGTGAAGCTAATAAAAAGCTAATAAAAACCACAACAGCAAAATATTCCCTTTATATAAAAGTATGGTTACTCTGAATAATATTTATATGGATTAAATTTATCATTGAAAACTTGACATTCATTTACGAAGTCTACGAAGGATCCTTCGTATGTAAGTGTTTACATTACGCTCTCGTGCATTGTCTATTGTCACACTGATTAGCTCGTGTGTGTGAACTGCAGCTAGGCAGAACAAACTGTGTATAGGAGACAATAGAGTACGAGATTATTAATACATTTAAAAGGAACTAAAGCCTATATGTGTCTAAAGGTCGAGGCATAAAAACGCATGTAAAACCAAACCATTACTGTACCACTGCTGGGCACAGGTCTGCTCTCAAAATGAGAGAGTTATAGGCCATAGTCCGACGCGCTGGCCAATGCGAATTGGTGGTAAAGCCTCTCACATATAAATATTACAAAGTACTAGCTGAATTATCCATGCTTCATTACGGGACATAAATGTCAGAAATATATAAGTCGCCATCTTGTAATAGTGCAAAATATTGAATTCAAAAGTACCTAGTCTATGTTAATTTTACTTGAGAAACTTGATTAACATTCGATAAGTTGAGTAACTACAGTAAGGTTATAATGCAAAACAAACGAAAAAGTCAATGTCCTTATGATAATGCATGTTATTATTATACAAAAATATACTTAAAACCTCATGTACGATAAAATCGCACACTAACTTTATATTTCCAGCAACATTCACCTCTGACCTTTGCTTGTATGGCGAGAGTAAATTTATCTCTGACATTTAATTAGTAACAGCTCGACTGAAAAGGAAATTAACTTTCAACAGAAACGAGGAAATTGCAATAAGTAGCGTCTTTGAGTGACTTTTCCTGTACCCAATATATTATTTTCTAGTAGAAATTCTTAGAATAGCTTTCTATCTGTACCTTCAAGCTTATTTCAAGTTAATATAATTATATCCTTTTTGTTATATCTTCATCTGTTTATTCATTTCCTTTGGTCAACTCATACATGACGACATAGAGGCGACATATTCAGATGGTGGGAGCTTAGGCCGGCCCCCCACCACTGCCGTTTTCCCTCGTAGCATAGGACCGCTCGATTTTGTACACTTATTCTATTTATTACAATAAGGTGTTAGGCTTCAAGCGAGTTTTACTGCTAATGTTATGCCTAAATTTTCAACAAAAAAAACATTTAATAAGCATATACCCGCGCCGCTAGTTTACATACATACATACATTTTGACAAATGTGCGCTTTTATAAAGTTAATACGATTACGTTAGCATGATTACTGTGGTAGCAAATGTACTGTTATATATAGTTTGTATTAATACCCTGGCGATTATCTTACTTCGTCCAAATCTTCATGCAAACGCTAATGTATCAGACAATTAGCTACTGTGTTTTTTTTAAATGCCAAATTTGCTTGTTAAACAACATTAAATTAATACTTTATACAGTGTTACCATTACGACAAATATATAGATTCAATTGTAAGTAGGTAGATAGGATATGGGTCAAACATAGGTCATCTTAGATATCTCTCCATCAAGTATGTAGTAGTATCGATTGCACCCGATACTCGCAAGTTACGTCAACGATACGTTGTTATCTATTTAATCATTCATTAACTTTATTATTTGATAGATTAGCAATTGCCAAGTCCTTTGTCCTTTGACTTATATTTCTTCTTTCACGCATTGTGATGTACTAAGTGTAGAAGAAGTAAGAAGTATCATTAAAATGCTTATGATTATGTGTTAGTGATTTTCCTTAATAAACCTTATTTTCACTTTTCGTATTATGTGCGTTTATCTGATACTAACTGTCTAATGTCCACTGCTTTTCATAGACATTTAACAAACATACAAGCATGAAAGATATGTATACCTACCGCTATTATTAGTCAGAAATTGTTGTAGCTTCAAAGTCCAAAAGGTTCTACCGCCTTCAAAATGTACAATATCCGCTGATCGAACAATATATAACTAAAATCTCATACCCAGCAATCGCAGAGTGTGCAGCGTATCATTCCGCATAACGGTCTATAAATGTAATCCATGTGTCATATCGCAGTAATCCGCCGTCTAGGCTAAGTTCAGCGTCCGATGGACAGTTAGCACCATTGTAAATATCCCGATTTGGCCGCCGTGCTGGCAGGTGTCCAACATTCGCGTGCATTCCGGCAACGCCGCTGTCGGTATCGTAAACATACATACGCCATGTGCGTTACCCATGTGACAGAGATTTCTAAGTGGCGTGATCTAATAAATAATGCGTTCCGCCTTATATATAAGCAGGTGGCTTCTTAATATGACTCATTCGATCTAAAGATTAGACTGTAAAGCTTTAGTTCGAAAAAGAACAAATTGCGAATATACATGCTAATTATAAGGAATGTACAATTATACCTTATAATAGAGCGTGGACCATTATAGCATTGAATGAATTTATTTATAACATAGATTGAAACACATCTAACAATTAGCGTTAAAGAAATCTGTAATAAGCAATGCCTCGATATTTAAATATTTTTATTACAGTCATAAAAGCATGAATTGAAAAATAATGTATTTTCTTTGCATCCTCTCCCTTACACAAAGAAAATATAGCACCTTTATGACTATAATAACGTAATGACTACTTGAAATCTATTGAACATTTTTAACCGACTTCAAAAACGAGGTGGTTCTCAATTCAGTCGGTATATATATATATATTATATTTTTATGTATGTTAAATGCGAAAGTTTGTAAGGCTAGATGTGTGTTTGTTATTATTTCGCACAAAAAGTACCAAGCGAAGCAGGGGCAATTAATTGCCTATAGAATATGACAGAAGTTAGTCTTGTATAAAGCAAACATGCCTATCGCGACCAATTTCGCGCTCACATATTCACACATAGTACACGTAATGTAACTTGTGTCATATCGAAAATCAATCCAGCAGCGCGGAGTGTGGGAACAGTTGTATTGTCTTGTATCGTTATTTAATACTCCCATTCATTGCCGTTATCTGCGGATGCCGTACTTGTGCCCGATAGCCCGATAATGTTGGGACTACCGATGCGTGTAGACCAGATAAGGTCGATAGGGCTGGCTCTTCTTCGCTGGGAATTAACTTTTGTGTACAAGAAGTTGCTGTGGACATACCTATCTATTTTAGTCCTCTTTGTGCTATTAGGTTAATTATCGCTAAAGCACGATAAGCAGAGCTATAGTGAAGTCTTTTAATTGAAATGCAAGTAGCAAACGAGCATGCAATCCATCTGGTTAGTGACCACTGCCGATCATGGAGAGCTTTAATCAACCCTAAATATGATGCTAATCAGAGTTCGGCCACTGATGCATTGTTATTCCTGTCCTGAGGACTAAGATGCAACGCCTTGGATAAGTATGTCTCCCTTGCAACAAACCAAAACACACGTTTGTTGGTGGTACGTCTAGAATCAAGCCACATTTAATGCCACCGCCATAAGTAATCACTGAGAAAAAATATTTTACCAAATTTAATTCATTAAATCTCCAGTTTTAAACGGTCAAACGCCTATTATGATGACAGTGATTTCTTTGAACTAAATGTTTACAATCATATTTCATAGTGTCATCGATTGCTTATCACTTCCATGAAATTTCAGATTGTATTTTTTATTGCAAACATTGTTGCAGTTAGTCGGTCCAATATGTATCAGTTAAATACCTATATGTACTCTGTATTGATATTCTATCTATAGAGATCCCGAGACTAACCTCTGTATATTTGCAAGGCTGTACTCTACATAGAAGTACCTACCATGTATACTAGTAGTTTACCTACCACCGCCACACTTATTTCTAGCGTGAAACATTTCTTGCGTTCCAATAGAAGGGTATGGTTGCCGGCACACTTTTATATGAGGCGACCATCTTAGTCATCGGGAGCAGCAACGCATCTTTGATTGACTTCAGATAGAATAGAACCCATGTTATATTAAAGTTACTTACAGATTATTCATGGGTGGCGGTGAACACTTACCATTAGTTGGACTGCGTGCTCGTTTCCTACCTCATTCAGATAGAAAATTAATAAAAAGCCTCTGAAACATTAGAAGCAATTAATTAAGGCAAGATATTACGGTACAATTACCATTCGGTGGATCGGATGCACGTTTACTAAATCATATACAAAAGATAGCTGCCCATTATATATATTTACTTGTGATGGGCGTGTCTCGCAATAGGAGCAGGGCCGTAGCAATTGGTGTCTATTAGTGAACGACGTCAGTGGAAAGATCTTTGGCCGGCGCCTCATTACGTGCTATTGTTATTGAATTACACCGATTTACGTACACGTACTATAAGTAAACTAGTTCCGTGTTACTCCTAATAATGTTTGCTATGTCGGAAGGGTACCCTTCCTGGCACAGACCCCTAGCTATAGGCCATAGACAAGACATTTTTTTTTCAAACAGGAGATCTTTTTGCTTTTTGTAGTAAACTTTGAGTTATTTATTTAAAACTGTCCTTGCGTAGGGCAAGAAAAAATTTCAGAAACTAACCTGACGCTGCTATTGGACACATTTGGAAGTTTTGCTGTAACATACTCTTCGGTATTTTTTTCTGAATACTTCTTTCATGTGGTGTAGCGGCATTTATAAACTTCATTAAAACGTATACAGTACAGTAACTTTCATTATTCCATAATATTTCTAAATTAAATTTAATATTTATGAGTTTAAAGTAAGACAACATTTATGTATTAACATTATATTAGTAGTGTTATATATGCCATTATACCAGGGTTAAAATTTAATATCTCACATTCTATTGTTACGCTCTTTTGTTACGTTAGAATTTAATAAAGAAAATTCTGGAATACTCCATTTTAACTCATAACGCGCTTGCTATAAACTGCATGCAGTCTCTCCGCATTAATATATTAAAATAAAATATAAAAACTAGCACTGTGTTCATACAATGTGCTATTAATTAAAGTAAGATTTTATTAATAAGAAGTTTAACACTCAAATCGGCGGTCACCATACAAGTCTGACACGCAGGGGAATTCGAGTTTCGATCTCCGGCCAATCAAATAAACAAGTCAAGCAAATATGAAGCGCGTAATAGTACATATACTATATGCATCTCTATTTTATGTTCTTAACTAGTAAAGTTATGTAACTAAGTTTTATTATATTAAAAAGTAATAATGTGGATTTAGACATTATTACTTTTTAATATTATAAAACGCAATTCCACTTTACCATAGTTAATGTGCGAAACAGCAATTAAGCAATTAATTTAATTAATTAATTAATTTTTTATTAATTCTAATTAAGCAAGCTACAGCTAATAGATACACATCGTAATCCCAAGTCTAGACACCGCGGCTAGTAGTTTTCCAACTACGCTGTGTCACCTTGTCAAGCCGTCGCATTGCAATGATGTTGATATAACACTGTGTAACTCAACGCAGTGTTGGAAGATTGATGCGATGTTTGTTGGTTGGTAGGGCTGTAGAGATATCCGTTGTCGGAACTAAAACATGCCTAATATCTCAAATTATTTACGTTTTAGGCTTAGTGACGTTCCAAATAAAAACTGTAATGTGATAATTATCCTTTTCTTCTTTATAAAAATGAATGTTTGTCTGTATGTCCTCTATAGAATCGTAAACTATTCAGTTGATCATGTGATGTGTGATAAAAATAACAAACAAAACATTCAATAAGTTAACATTACACGCAGTTTAACTTCAATATGAATTTTATAATCTAAAACAACATCCGCGTTATTTATTTCTAGGAACATATTTCAGGAGAGTTTCAGAGTTCGATTCTCGTCCTGAAAATATAAAAACAATATATTATTATTAAAAACAATTATCCATGAAAATACGTAACTAAAGAAAAGTAATCATGCCAAATGGAAAAATAGCAAGTCTTACTAAAAGCAAATACTCGTAGTTCGTAATTGCTATGTGTCCATGTGTTGGGGCCAAATTGTTGCGTTTTCGTCACGTATTTGTATATTTTGTTAAATTTATATGTATGTTTCTGCTTAATCAACTTTGAGTATGAATTATAGAGTTTGAATATGCCCTTCGTCAAACCGAATACCCGTATATTCAAACTCAATGCATTAGATTTTTTTATAATAGTCAGATATCCGATATATTCGGTTACGATCACGGAGCTTCATAACATCCCTAGTAAGAATCGCAGTCAGTATTGGTCAATATCATAGTCTGGTTTCTGCGACGTCACGGATGCGCGCGCACTTCCACCGCCATCCTCTGACCTTTGCGTTATACTCGGTTATGTTATGATTATATTTTAATATGCTTTTAAGTTGTTGCTGTTGCTGATGTTCTTGGGTCAAGATTCAATACTTAGTTATGTGGTTTGGTCCCGCTCGTTGGCTCGGATGAAATATATGTTTGTCAGATATCATATGGTTCATTTTATTGACTAAACAGTCCACCTAATTTGAGATAGTCTAAGCCGGTAAATCAGTATTAATATCCTCGAGACCTCAATGGGACGCAAAAAGAAGAATCCTTTCTGCTAAACCCTTCAAGGGTTAAAATTAGAGATGCGCCAACTAGTGGTTTCGCCGATTAACCGAATACTATTCGGTTTAGCTTTTACCGAACCGGATATTCGGCCGAATTATTCGGTTTACCATTTCTTATTAAGAAACAACTGTGAAAGTGTGTATAAAAAAATATAATGTTGACTTGAGGTTTAAAAATAAATGTTGAATATAAGGTTTCAAAAATGTTGATTTGAAGTTACTTGATTTATAATATAAGCTTTATTCAACATACTCTTCATAGGATTTCTATGACTTAATACATTAATCTTACGTAAGAAGTTGTCTTTTTGTTCTACACCTCGATGCCAAAGAAAACAGAAAATCTCGAACCGAATATATCCGATACTAAAACCGAATACTTTCGGCCGAATACTAATAGTTAAAAAGATGCAGAATACGCCGAATACCGAATAACAACCGAATATTCGAAGCATATCTGGTTTAAATTATTGCTTACAACTCTATACATTTATTTCGACTCGGCATAGGTATATACAATTAGCACCCTTCAATTGAATTCAAACTAAGTAATTGTTTCAAATGGAATAAATGTATGCAAGTTAAACGAATTCTATTCTTCGCCCACAGCGACCAAATAAACCTGCCACCGTTCGGACGTTACGCTACAGGCATTTTCTTCCTGGACAAGTTGCACCACCAGGACATCGAGCGCAAGTTCCAGGAGCTCGCCGAGAGCCTGGGCCTCCGGGTCCTCTGCTGGAGGACCGTGCCCACCAATAACTCTACCATCGGTAAGGAGATGTTAATATACTGATCATAATATGAGCATTAGGAATAAAATGTATGATGTATGAGATAATAGTGTTAATTAAAGAAATTACGCTTTTAAAGTGAACATTAAATACATGTATTCATTGTAATTTGTCTCTGTATATGCATGTACTTCGATTTGTTGAATTCTACAACTCACAATGTCTTTTAAGTATAAAGTCAGTTATTGAATTATAATCATTACAATTGGAAATACATGGGGTGCCAAAAATAATTGTTTGCTTAGAATAACCTGAATTCTTAACGTTTGCGATTAATGTCGTTTAACAGTATCTAAAATCTAACATAAAAGTTTCTTCAAAAAGTAGTTTGGAAGAATATGATCCACAACTTTGCTTTGTTACACACTACTTTCCCCGTAAGTTTCGGAGGTCTCGAATAACTACATAACACTACTACAGAATAGTGGCAGATTCTACATGTTAATTTTCATTTCAAACAAGTTGGACTAAATAATAAATTAATATGCAAGCAAATATTTAAAAAAACTGAAATAAATATTTCAGTTTTTTTAAAAAAACTGAAATAAATATTTCAGTTTTTTTAAATATTTTACAATTTTTTAAATATTTTTCTTGCTTATATTTTGCTTACTTAATGTAAGTGCTAATTTTATTTTCATTAAACTAATCTAAATGAAATAAGAACTGAGACTGTTGACTGTTGTAGAAACCAAAATCTAAAATCCTTACAACACAAGAATTGAGGTTCTTTCTAATGGAAACGTTATTTTTATGCCCCGTGTAATAAATTAAGTTCATTCGCATGGTTTATTGAAGTAGAGTTTTCAATGGCTTCCTTGAATCGACTTTGGTCTCAAAACATCCTTGGTTTTAATTTTCTGCAATACCAGGTTAGTACCAAAAAGCATGCACCTATGTCATTTCAGTCGGGTATCATCCTTGACTTTAACCGTATCCACAGGTGCATATGTATAATAAAAATAAAAGTTTCACGCATATATACATCGTATTTATTTGGAAAAAGCTTGATGAACTGGGAATAAATAATGATAATAAAAAATCGTATTCGTTGATTTATCTGTGAGTTCAAACTCACAGATAAATCAACGAATACCGAATCACCGCATTAAACCGAAACTACTAACAAATTTTAAGGATTTATAAGTGTATTTATAGTTAATATCTCGAAGCTTTTTGACTTAAAGTGTAGTCTTTATTTAATGAAAACCTATTTAAAAGTTATAACCGTTTAAAGTTATGGTACATATTTTAAATGCAAACCGCGTTGCGCAGTATATAATGTATAACAAAATATTTTTGTGTTAAACATATTGCAAAATATTCCATGTTAAACATTCAACTCAGCGGTTAATTTAATTGTCCGGCTTCGAACAAGATTGCTTGTCTTGTTTTTATCAACTCAATCTGTGTCATTCACAAGACCTTGTCCCATCGTCGTTTTAAGGACGCCATTATATAATTAAGTATGTAATGATGAAATAATCGAGGAACTCATATTTTGTCAATAATTGATTGATATTCAGGGGACTTTTTCACATTTATTTATATTCCAGAGGACGTAGTGCTTAATGAAAACAATAATTTGAGACGTTTAACATGTCTTGAAAGCGGAATATGGTCCAATTGCATGTCATAGTCATGGAAGGGATAGTAGGTTTTGAACTTTTGACTGAAGTACTAAACGAAGCAGTTCTTGCGCTTTCGGGATAAAGGTGGATTGTGTCAGGTACACTTTCCTATGAGGCGACCATCTTAGCCTTTAGGAGTAGCGACGTCTTTATAGGCAGGCTATAGATAAAATTCCTGTTCTATGTAAAATTGCTTCAAATATTGATGGGCGGCCGTGACCACTTGCTAGCTGGAATGCATACTCATTTTTAACTTCAAGGTTACAGAAGTATATTATATACTCCCAAAAACTAAAATGATAGCCTCATATGAAAATGAGCCGTCAATCACTCCCTTGTACTAAAATACAAGAATGCACATCAAGAGTTCACAATAAAAATAGGTGTAGCGATACTACACACCCGAACGATACCCATTCTACCACCTTAATAATACTATTGTAGTACACGCGTACGTAGTGCTCACAAGATACGTTGATATACGATCAGACGAGCATGAACACTTAAAATACAAGTGCTTGCGGTCTCCGGCGTGCCTGCGGTGTCGGTATCGCATGGCATTTGAATTAATAAATACCGGCTTCCAACGACATTGTACTTGAAATACATCGGTTCACCGATATGATAACTGTGCATTTCGATATTTTTTCCTTCTTTTATGCAAATATATGTAGAAAGTAATATAAAAGTGCGGCCGTCAGTGCGCGTGATTCACGTGACAGAATTAAACCCCTCCAGCGATTTACCAATAGACTTGCATATAAAAATATGATGATTATAGGATTAAAATATTTAACGTGTAATAATAATAACACCTTTTAATTAACATTTACTGGTTATAATAATTATAATAAAAGATGATGGGTTAATTAAATTTTTATTACTACGAGTATCATAACATTTGGACATTTTCAAATGCTGTAAAATTAGGCAGGTATAAGCAGAAAGTTATCCCTCCTTATTTCCTAATTTCCGCTATGTTATACGTTATACTGGATCCTGAATATTAAATCCTATCGCGTCCAAAAAATCTACACTTGTAAAACAAGATTGCAGTATATTACTAGTTTATTTTTCAGTATAGACAAAGAAGACAAAAGTTATAGACACTTAGATTTTAATTTCCATCTTGATCCTATAAACTGGATTAGTCTTTGTAATGTTAAGAAAAAAATGATAACTTAGAGATCTAGTGGCGCCATCTCTTGACGTTTTGCTACACTATAGAATCAGAAATTAACTAGACTATGTCGAATCCTCCGAGCTAAAAACGCGGGACAAAAATATTTAAATGGGTAAATGACTCAAAAACCTAAATGATACAATAGGCATTTGGAGTGAATTAAACAGCATACAAACAATATGCTATGTCATGTGTTTGTGTGTATCATAGTTAATTCTGAAAACTAAAAAAATACAGGAATAAAATTCAGAATTAACAGCAGTAGATGTAACAGTTTTTACTATATTCAATCATATTTGTTTCTTTAAGACCAAAGTAACAAACAAGCATGCCAGCCTCCTGATGATAAATGGACACTACCGCTATCACTATCTGTAAGGAACTAAAATCAATCACAGATGGGTTGCTACTCCCAGGGACTAAGTTGGTCGCCTCATATTAAAGTAAGCCGGCAACCACAACTTTCCAGCGAAAGTTGGGTGCCATGCAGCGTTGCTTTACGCTATAAATAGGTGAGACAGTGGTACCTCCTCGGTCGAACCATATGCGTTTTACTTTTACCACGTTGTTTGTTACGTTGAGATTTGAGAATATAATGGCATCATCACTATCACAACATAATATAAAACAAAGTCACTTCCCGCTGTCTGTCCCTATGTATGCTTAAATCTTTAAAACTACGCTACGGATTGTAATGCAGTTTTTTTTTATAGATAGAGTGATTCAAGAGGAAGGTTTTTATTTAAAATACATGCGTAATATAGTGGAGGAACACTGATAATTTTAGATTTTTGACTTTCAGGCGGAACGAAGTACGCCGGGTCAGCTAGTAACATATAAGAACACTTATGTACACAGATTCTGCAGTATACCTTATTGAATATGCGGCATTGTTATCCTTAACAAAAAACTGATCTATTTACCATCTTGCCGCATTAAGTAGAGTGTCGTATGACAACAACCCTCTTCGTGTTACACATTGTTCCAAAATTATATTTTTCTTTGTATACCAAGAACAAAAAAGGTTGCGCTCACACAAAAGGCTTTGTAATTGGACCGTGTTATAATATTTATGTAGAAAGTACGCGTAATATGAAAAAGTCCCTTACTATTTCAACTCGAATAGTAATAGAACATGTCACAGAACATTATTATTCTCGACATTAGTATTGCCATTCTAGTGTTGTTGTGCTTTCTAAGGGCATTTTGGTGTTGCGATTGTTTTGCGACTATCATTCCAGGTCGTACACGTAGTAAAGTCGGTTGGGTCCAATACGTGGACGTCGCGGTCATGCGATGCTTGACCATCTGGTTTGTTCTATTTAACAATATGTGATGTCACGGGAAGAATACTCGCATCATTCTTTCTTATATTGACTAACTACTTTTTAACATAAAAATATTGTAATATTTATTACAACTTCATTTAGTGACGGTGTTAATTGAACGTATTAACATAAATAATTGAGGACAAATTAAAGCTAAAGTGAAATGTAAGTGAGAATAAAGCGAGTATCTCTCGTAGTATCGCTTTTTCCTTTAAAGGAACAAGCGCCTTATCCATATATCGGCATTTATAATTGTATGTAAAATGTAAACACAATTTAATACATAGATATTTAGCGTAAGGTATATTTTCCAGTCGCCTGTATATGGATAAGCGCCTTTAATTGGAGGTGAATTCGATACGGATTCGTATTATGGACCTGTTTTTATAAACAAAAAAGGTATTACGTTTTATTTATACCTAAACACTCTTACTTAATTGGTTTATGTCGGGTCCATTACTGCGAACTCGTGTGGTTTAGGAATGTTACTTACAAGAAATAAATATCAAGAAGTAATTGGCTCGAGATTTTTGTCAAATTGGAAAATGGTCAACGTACCACGAAATTTTATTCAGCAGTGCATTACTGCTTTCATTATAACATTTCGGCTTTTTTTATCAATCTCAAGCCAACCGAATATCAAACGATAGTTACGCTTAGATGAGTATCATGCAAACAAATTAATATCATCATTATCAAGCAATCAACCTGTCATAAATGCTTAAATGTGTGACTGAAAAAAATAATATGTTTATCATAAAAACGCCTTTATGGCATTCTTGTTAAATTAAATATAGATAGAATCATATCCGTCTCAATTTTTTTGTCTAGCTTTAAAGTTACCGTGTAAGTGTAATGTTAGTGAGTGCAATGATTTGAAAACGAAGTAAGTAATGGCCAATTTTGACTGGCTTTCAGGTCAGGTGGCTCGTAACTCGGAGCCATATATGCGTCAAGTGTTTGTTACCGGCGATATCGAGGACGAGAACCGACTGGCGCGGCAGGTAAGAAACGGAACGGGCAAACGAGCCAGTAAGGGTAGAGTATGAACTCGCAACGCGTTGCGATTTCAAACTCGTGGTACAAAACATTAGGCCTCTTGACGATGTTTTCAGGTCGCGCGCCGGCCGGGCGGTCCGGGAGCTGCAAATTGTAAACGTAAACCCTGATATCTAATATATGGCCTAGTGTTTGTCAGTATGCGGAGTGGTGACGTGTGATTGCAGGTGTTTGTGCTACGGAAGCGCGCGTCTCATGAGCTGGTGGTTCCTGGTGCCCGCTTCTACATCTGCAGCCTGTCGCTTAGGACCGTCGTGTACAAGGGTCTACTGACATCTAATCAACTATGGGTGAGTTGTTATACAGCAAATATTTAAAAATATACATATGTCCTGTATTTTTTCTCATTTCACTAATCTTCTAATAACATGTGTAGGTCTTTATATTTGGAACATGTTTCTTGTATACATGATCTCTTTCAAACCTTTTTTCATCATATTCAAGTTACTGATCACATAATATCATCAGTCGTTATTATTTCATTATAAAATATTAAAGAGATGGTAGTCATTTGCAAAGTATGGGTATGGCACCTTTGCTACATATTTTTCGTTCAGCCATTTCTAATGAACTGTTCTGTATGGTATTGCTTGTACTTATATAGATGTCCTAATACAGTGATCAAAAATCAATGTATATTGAAAAAAAAAAGAAAAAGGCATGTTATTATATATTTAAATGTTAATGTTATCGTAGGAGTACTTCAAGGATCTGAGCAACCCGGCGTTCACGACGTACTTGGCGCTGGTGCACACCCGGTTCTCCACCAACACCTTTCCCAGCTGGGAACGAGCGCATCCTTTGAGGTTAGATTCATAATAATTATATTGTTTTTTTTTTACTTTCTTATTGTCCATTATACTGGAAAATATGTTATCAGAAGCATCTAGATACGGCCTTCAAAGTAAAAAGTTTTAAAATCTGATCAAAAATATATTAGGATTGTATATACAACGTCATTATATACCTCAAAAATTAACTTTTGAATTATCCGAACCGATTTTATCATATCGTTTTCACTACGATTCGGAAAAGGCATTGGCTTGTATCACTGCTAATTACCGAATTCCGACCATTTTTGTATACATTTATTTTGTATCTAAAACACTACGTTAAAATTTAAAACAACGTAAAAAAACATACATAACATTTCATATTTAATTCCAGAGTACTTGCCCACAATGGCGAAATAAATACATTACGAGGTAATGTGAACCTGATGAAGGCTCGCGAGGGCGTCATGAAGAGCGACGAGTTCGGGGACGGTATGTATCCATCTAATGAAAAATCCGACGATCTAAGGTTTTTATCTCATTGAAATAGCAAACGGACATGTAATCCACCTTTTGGTCTTTCCTGACGAAAATAGACATCTGTAAGTTACTTTACATGGAAAAGGTGTTATATGTGAAGCTGATTATAGATTCGTTGCTACTCCCTCTCGTGAGACTAAACTGTTATCTCTTGAGAAAGTGATTGCCTAAATGATTTTGAAGGTGGTAGAACCAGTGTTGTTCGACCGGGGAAGCACCACCGCCACACCTATATCTAGCGTAAAACAGTTTTTGCGTTTCGTTAAAAGGGTGTAGTTGCCGGCACACTTCTATATTAGGAGGCCATCTTAGTCCTCGGAAGTAACAACGCATGTGTGATTGACTTCAGATAGAACCCATGTTCAATATAAAGTTGTTTATGTCGCTGGGCGGCAGTGACCACTTGCTTACTATCAAGTGGACTTCATGCTCGTTTGCTACTTCAATTTAAAAAAAACCTTTGTACCTTACAATAGTAGTGCTAAGAGCTAAGTGTGGTAGGGTGACATATTTATCTCGGGCGTTCCATCTTAGTCCTCAGGGGTTGTGCATCTGTGACTCACTTCAGGTAACATTGATATTATCTGGCATAAATCCTCACTTTGTACCCAAAGACGTCAAATACAAATAAAAGAAATTGATGAGGATTGTATTTGACAAACATATATCTGTACGATGTGCAATTAAATGCGTGCCTTTCAAATAATCGCGAGATTCTAAGATCCTCAATTTAAATATTTCAATGCAAAAAATATTTCTCTTTGAAATAATGAAAAACGTTCAAAATGATAACCTCTGTAAATACTACGTCATATTTATTTTTTCGATAATTGTAAATATTATTCGTTAGTATCCGATTGACGTATGTTTCATGTATATTTAGATAAAACTGATGATTGGAGGCTTAACCCGCTCGTTTCACGTGACGGCGTCATGACGGAATCGTGGTGCAATCGTGTTGGTCTGGAAATTTGTAAATTCACTATGATAACGTGTTAATGCTACCTGATTACTATTGTGTTGAACTTTATGTAGGGGCTATTTAGACAATCTATCCATGCAGTTAATGACTGATGAAAGAGGTATTCACATAATCCAAATAAGTCCAAAACTTATATTATAATTTCCTGTGTTACATGAGGATTTAAAATCAAAAGCATACATAGAATTCATAAAGGTAAAACCTCTAGTTTTACGACGTTAAAGCTAAAATAAAAGGAATTGAATATTATTTCCTATCACATAATTACATACAATATATTTGCAAAATTGATTTTTGTGTGATAGTCTTCCTTTAATTTAAAGTGAAGCCTGATCCATACTGACTGTGATTCAAATTAAGGAAGAGAAATGTATTATGCAAATAAAAGACAAATCCGCTGACTTTTATCCTGGATCTTATTAGTTGAGGTCTGGTCTGCTATAGTTGAAAAAATGCTATAACTGATAATTTGTAAGTGCCTCCTTTGGCTTTACAACAAAATAAAGACATTTCATTTCATGCATACGAGAAAATGTTTTTAACTGTTTAGTCTTAGCATAGACATGTCAATAGATGACCCGCGTGGCGCAGCGGTTATCATACCGGTCTGACGCGCAATGGCTTCCGGGTTCGATTCCCGGCCAGATATTTGAATGATGTGTTTAGATTCATGTTCGGGGTCTGGGTGATTGTGTAAGTGTTGTGTGCGTCCATGGTACCCACGACGCAGGAGACAATCCTAGTGCGGGGCTATGAGGGTAGAAAGCGTATGGTGATATAATGTATGAATCTACTGCTTGCAGAGCTGAAGAAGCTATACCCGGTAGTGGAGCCGAACCTGTCCGACTCCGGGTCCGCGGACTGCGTGCTGGAGTTCCTGGTGCACTGCGGCCAGCGCTCGCTGCCCGAGGCCGTCATGACCATGGTGCCGGAGGCGTGGCACAGCGACACCACCATGCCGGCCGCCAAGCGGGACTACTACCAGTGGGCCGCCTGCGCCATGGAGCCCTGGGACGGACCCGCGCTCGTCTCCTTCACCGATGGACGGTATATCGGTTAGTTGGCTTTTTATCCCTTTGAAGCAAACGAGCATTCAATCCACCCGATGGTAAATGGCCAATAGTGAACATGGACATCTATAAGATGGCGATGGTCCCGTAGGGGCGGCATAGGACCCACCATGCCAGCCATCAAGCGGGACTACTAGTGGACCGTGTGTACCATGAAGCTCTAGGACGGACCCGCACTGGTCTCCTTCACTGATGGACGATATATTGGTTACTTAGTTTTTTATTCGGTTGAAATAACATGCCGTCCACCTGATGGTAAGTGACCACTGGCGTTGATGAACATCTTCAAGCAATTTCATAACAGAGGTTCAATCTGAAATCAATCTCAAATGCGTTGCGATTTGCAAGAACTAAGATCCTGAGAACTGAGAGCCTGGAAACCACACCATTCTTCAAAACCCAAGAAGTACTTCACGTTAGTCAGAAATAAGTGTGGCGATAGTACTATACTGGTTCTACCAACTGATGAAGATTTAAAAAAGGGGATATTTATGGATAGAACACCATTATTATGCGTATAAACTAAAAATCATGTTATGAAACTTTTTTACTTTTGATTAATATACATTATTCTTTATTTCAGGTGCGATTCTTGATAGGAACGGACTGCGGCCCTCTCGATTCTACGTGACTAATGAAAATGTGCTAGTCATGGCGTCTGAGGTTGGCGTGTACGATGTAGATCCCGAGAAAGTCATTCTTAAGGTAACTCATTCTTATATAAAATCTTTCTTCCTCTATATGGACTATATTATTATAGTTGATGAGGGGTCTGTATAGGAAATTCCAAGGCAAAGTTTCATGTGCCATACACTGTTATTATCAGGCAGAAAAATTAATAATTGACCCACTTATGCACTAGGCGGGTCAATCATCGCCGTGTATTGCTAGGTCTATCTCTAATTACCAAAACAGCGTAACAACCTGGATGTTAAGGATCCTAACATAAGTGGGTCCAATTTTTAATGTGAAGTATTCCTTGCGTTTCAATGGAAAGGTGTGGTTGCTGGCACACTTTATATGTGACCATCCTAGTCCTCGGGAGTAGCAACGCATCTGTGATTGACTTCAGATAAAACTTATGTTCTGTATGGAGTTGTTTACAGATGTTTATGGGCGGCAGTGAACACTTGACATCAGGTGGCCTGCATGCTCGTTTGCTACTTCATTATTATAAAAAAAGTAGTTCGAAGTTTGAGTGGAAGTCGGGCGAAACCTTAATGTGATCACGTACTTGGTGATTACGTACATTTTAATTGTGTTTGCATAAGATTTAAGTGACCAACGAGTATGCATTTCACCTGATTATTGGTAAGTGCCGTTCACAGACACCTGTAAGCAACTTCATACGGAACAACTGAGGTCACTTACAGATGTGTACAAAGACTAAGATGATCGCCTGACTTAAAAGTGATTTGGCTACCACACTTCCACCGCAAAAACTGCTTCATTGCTTCATGCAAGAAATAAATATGATTTTGGTGACTACTCCGGTTCAACCAACTGGTGAATGATGGGTTTGTGATGGGTACGTTATGGCTATGTTATAGCTCTCGACAACCCATTATTGTCCCTCTGCTGGGCACGAACCTCCTCTCGGCATGAGAGAGTTTTAGGCCATAGTCCACCGCGTTGACCAAGTGCGAATTGGTGGACATGTTATAGCATGCTAAGCATTATTAAATACGGTAACATGTTCGTTGACAGAGTCGCCTGAAGCCCGGGCGCATGTTGCTGGTGGACACGGTGGAGCAGCGCATCATCCAGGACGTGGAGCTCAAGATGGACATCGCCCGCAGCCGGCCGCACTCCGAGTGGCTCAAGGAACAGGTCTCTATTGCATTTTGTGACAGTTGACACTATTTAGTCTAGTCGTCGATTGAGGAAATTATGTAGGTACCTAGGAAAATATATTTTACGGAAAAGAGACAAATTTTTGTAAATAGTAAAAGCTCCTTATTTGCAGGGCTTTGTTCCACCCACATCGCAAATACTTAAACCGTGTATAAGGAAAGATTCAGAATAACCGCCTCACTACGTGCCAACAGTAGTCAAAGAAAGCCGAATCTTTTTACTTACACCGACATCGATGAATAAAGTAATTTTTATCCGCGCAAATATCAAAAGCAGGAATACGCAAAACTCAATAAAGAGCATTTACTACACTAAGTTCTTTGATCAGGCTGTAGATTTAAAATATACAGTACGTAAAAACCTGTGATGATAAAAGGACTGGTACATAATCGGTAAGATTTGCCATAGTTCATCTTACGCTAAAATTTAAATGAAAGCAATCCGAAATTAGTTCTTCGATATTTTTGCCAAAAAAATACAAATACTCACAAACACCCACATACATAAACACTCATTCACATACACCTAAAACATTCCTTTGAAATGAAGTTTAATACTGGAAGATTGCAAGAAATTGTACAGAGTGTAAAAATTTAAATCTAAGACACACAATACAGGTTGGAATTACACAACCCTGTAATGAGATTTATGATACTTCATTATTTTTAATAGTACTGTTTACTATTTCATTAATCATTGTCACATTAACGAAATAATGAACACACATAACAATATTGACACAATCCATGTCACACACATCTTCAGTGCAAATTATAACCTGAAACTACTTTTTATTTTTCATGCTACATTATATGGTGTTGGATAAATATAATCGATATATAGATGGTGAGTCAACACGCGTGATGTGTTCAAAATTGCTGATTTTGGAAGTAAAAATTATTCAATTTTGTCGAATAAGAGCTATTGTAGTAAATAAAACACTTGCTGTATACTATGCTGATTAATTCCTAAACGCTTTTTAATATAAGTGTATGTAGACCCATCCTGTGCAAATTGTGGGGGCAAGACAGTGTGATTTTATAATTATATTAGGGACCCACGATTTTTTAATAGTAAGGGCGGCTTCAAATGTTCTTAGAGGCACTGATATGAAATGTGTAAATCAGTGAGATATATATGTATGCACAGCGGCAATGATATACGTTCTCGAAATTCTAATATATAGGGTGCGTTCCATTAAACGTTTACAAACCACACGCTCACGACCGCAGTTTTTCTCGTTAGCTTGCAAGCTTTACTGGCGTATTCTCTACTGGAACGATCACTTCGACCCACCTTGTTAGATGGCTCGTCGTTAACGTCGCGTGGCCGTAAGTCATGACGTCATGAGTGCCGTTTTCCCCGCGACCACATCGACCGCGGTCGTCTTTACGAACGACCTTTTGGGCGTTTACGGCGTTGTGAGCGTCACCTGGAACGCGCCCATAGTAACTTGCTCAAGCTCAGTTTTCTAGCAAAAAACTACCAAATATAACTAAATTTAGTGTGATTAAATTTATATACATGAGTGAGTCGAAATTTAGTTGTCGCTGTGTATCTTTATAATTTCAGTTTATTTACGTGTTTCCATTTAATACTATTAAAGATTTAACACTAATATTGAAACCGTCATCTGTTCAAGCTTTGAGCTGCCCTTACTGAGTGAACTGCACGACGAAACTAGCATGATTATAAATCTACCAAATTAAGGAGAAAGTTTTATATATACACGTTGTTACAGATTACTATGGAAGATATTCATAAGTCGGTGGCTCTCGAAAATGGGAGCATTACGAACGGATCGGTAAACGGGGCCATTTCTGGTCTGTCCGATAGAAGACTTGGTCTTTTTGGATATACTATCGAATCAATCAATATGTTGCTGGTGCCGATGATACAAAACAAGTAAGTATTACAAGTAGTATTTGTTGTAACAAGTAAATCGTATAGAGGAGTAACTCTCGATAAATGAATCAGCAAGTATGAATTCAGCCAATACCTAGTATCAACCAATTCTAACTAGAGTAGATATAAATGCTTTTATCGACAAATAATATAGTATGTTTTTTTTATTTATTTATTAACAACAAATTTAACATGATACGACTATATACGATTTACATCCTCACCTATATAAATTTTATTGTAACCAATTACAGTAGCTAGTTTCTACAGCGAGGATTAAATACTACATAAATTTGTTTAAGCCTATATCATTATGGTGATAGACAGTAAAAAGTATATAATTATTTTATTCGTCATAAACATTTTTTTTATTTCTGATAAATATTATATTTATTTTTCCGAAAAGAAAAGTTTTGATGTATCTAAATAAATGTTATCGTATATTACAGGAAGGAAGCGTTGGGCAGCATGGGCAACGATGCTCCACTAGCGTGCCTCTCGCAGTTCCAACCGCTCCCCTACGAGTACTTCAAGCAGCTGTTCGCGCAGGTCACCAACCCGCCCATTGACCCCTTCAGGTAGACACATTATAATTCATATTATTTGTGTGCCAGACGTTTTAAACGTGTATATTTTGTTGCAATGTTGCGCCAAGGTTTCATTTTGAAAGATTTCATAGATATTGAATCGATCATTCAAACTTTGTTTTTGGATTGTTCCTAAAAATGGTATAGTTTTTCACTTTATTGTAGTACTTCACATGCCAGTCGACCTCTATAGGTACTAATTTTTTCGACTCCAGTAGTATTTTCTCGAGCTACACCTTTTATTAAGACTACACACTCACATATATGAATAGACTACAGATTCTACTAGCGATAGCAAATGGTGTTAGAATCCTCTATGATTCTCGTTTTTCCTGTATTTCCTTAAAGTTGAATGGTAGACGTATTAAGCATTAACTCCGCCTTTTGTTGCCCACTGCTTTTGTGGTCAAAGCAGAGTCACTACATAGTATAAATCAAAGTAGCTATGTATACTTACATCTGTAAAACTATGCTACGGATTTTAATGCAGTTTTTTTTAATAGATAGAGTGATTCAAAAGGAAGGTTTTTTGTGTATAGTAGAGAAACACTGATAATTTTAGGTTTTTGACTGTTAGGGCGGAACGAAGTTCGCCGGGTCAGGTAGTAAATGAATAAATAAATAATATACGTTCAGGGAGAAGATAGTGATGTCGCTGCTGTGTCCGATCGGCCCCGTCGCCAACATCCTGCAGCCCAGCGCGCAGTTCGTGCACCGCCTGTTCCTGCCGCAGCCCATCCTCTCCATCCCCGACCTGGAGGCCCTCAAGCGGACTAAGCACCGAGGCTGGGAGGTGGGTGCTTCATGTTATTTTTGCTATTATTAATGAATGTTTTCAAAATTTTGGCCTCTTTGGGGAAGTATGTCTTGATAATAATTAAGTCTATGATGTTATTTGCAGTTTATAAAGAGAGTAATTGTTTCTTTGTTTATATAGAGCCGTCTTTTATTTATATTTGAATCTAATAAAAAAATATTTTAAAAAAAATAATAGAAAACAATATCGAAAGGATATTGTGTAAGAATTTATTTGTCATTTTTATCTGTATTTTTTATAATTTAAGTGTAGTTTACGTCTTAATTAATTGACCGTCGCGTTGTAATGTGCAGTAACGCGTGTATGTGTGCGTGTTCGTAAACTATTTCATCATGGCATTATTGCGTACACTAATGCTCGTGTATGTGTGCGTGCTCGTAAAGCTAATTGATCTTTGCATTCCCGCGTATACAAACACTGTGTGATCAAATAGTTACGTACACTAATGCCCTTAAATGTCTGCGTGTTTGTGAACCGATCCTCAAGAAAGAAAGATCTTTATTTACTGAATTTTTGGGTTACAATAATATTGATTACATAAGATGTTTAAAGGGCGCCAAAAATTGAATACGCCGGTTAACGCGTTTTAAATGTATGGCACTCACATACTAGTATTTATCCATAAAAGACTTACAATTAGACGCTATATTACAAAGCTGATAACTTTAGCAGATTATAATTTTTTTGTGTTTTTATATTTTTAAATCATCGTTTAAGAATTCGTCAAACGTGTAATAGCATTTTTTGTATTAATATATTTATTAATTTAGTGGCACATTTTGTTCTAATTGGTAAGGTGGTTGATTATATAAGTTTATCTGTGACTCCCCAGACGCGCGTGCTGGACTGCACGTTCCCGTACGCGGACGGGCCGGCGGGGCTGGAGCCGGCGCTGTCGCGGCTGGCGGCGGGCGCGGAGCGGGCGGCGCGCGCCGGCTGCCAGCTGCTGGTGCTGTCCGACCGCGCGGCGGGCCGGGACCGCGTGCCCATCAGCTCGCTGCTCGCGCTTGGTCAGTACCGGTCGGACGCGCAATGGCTCCCGGGTTCCATTCCCGGCTAGACAGTATCTGAATGATGAGTTTACATTCATGTTCTGGGGTTGGGTGTTTGTGTATTTGTCTTGAGTGTCCATAGTAAGCACGACAGGAGAAAATGGGGGTAATGTGGGGTTATGAGTGTAGAAAGCGTGCTAGTGCCCGCAGGACGCGTGTACCGGACTGCACGCTCCCGTATGCGGACGTGTACCTATCAGGTTGCTACTCGCGCTCAGTGAGTACTGTGTGCTAATGTCGGACGCGTGTACCGGACTGCACATACGCGGACGGGTGTCGATCAATTCGCTCGCGCTTGGTGTACACTGAGATTAATCGTACGGCTCAGTTAGCTTCGGCACGAATGGCGCGAATTGGGAGAGGATGCCGTGTACGCGTCAGCTCGCTGCGTGCACTTGGTATATAGCTGACTGAGTCTCATTCTTGAACGGCACGGCATAGAAAGGGGACGAGGGGACAGCGTAGGTGCCCACCAGCCTATTGCTTTTCCTAGGTATGTATCTCACTCAGTCTAATCCGACTGGCTCACTCCAAAGCCCGACTCGAACGGAACGGTAATGAAATCTCAATGACTCACTTTCCACAAATCCAACCATTACGACACGGGTTTTGAGGTAGTAAAATCTCTCCGTCTGACTTTTCGTAAGTCCAGCTTAAACATTGAGAGTTAAGACAAAATTCCCGTTCTATATGAAACATGTTTTTTAACAATTTAATACACAAATTATATTTTTATACTTTTTGTTGATTTATGTGGTTTTTTGTGAGAATAGTTATCCTCTACGTCGAACTGACGTTATTTAACATTATAGAAGCTATTTTGATTCACTAAAATAATTAATTATTTTAATTTTCCAGGTGCTGTCCACCATCACTTAATCGAGACGCGTCAGAGAATGAAAGTCGGTCTCATAGTGGAAACTGCAGAAGCTCGTGAGGTCCACCACATGTGCGTGCTACTCGGTAAGTTATCTAACACTTGTCGATACAAATTATTAAAATAATGCAATAAGAAATAACTTTTTAAGCCTTATGTTTTGTATGTCTATACGAATTACATCTTATAAAAGAAGAGCGAATGGACAGCAATCCAAAATCAAAAGGAGTTTTAAAATGTTCATGTGTTTATATTGTATAAATGAGCATTATTGTTTAAAAAAATGCTGCTTTAGATGATGTTACCGGGCATTGTGCCATAAATTCTAAAACTAAAAAATATTTCATCGAATTGCTCTTTAGTATTTAGCCATATGTTTTCTGGCAATGCATTATTATACTAGATTCGATGGTTAAACAGCAGAAATCTATACTATAATAAATCTGTAAGAGGTCGCTGTCTGTACATGGAATAAATTTAGGTGAAAACCATTTCTAGAGGTCTTTAATACGATATAGAACCCAAAATAATGGTTTTTAGAAATCTTTTCTGTTTGTCTGTTTGTCTGTTTGTCTGTTTATCTGTTTGTCTGTTTGTCTGTTTGTCTGTTTGTCTGTGTGTTTGAAAACGCTAATCTCAGAAACGGCTTATCCAATTTGAATATAATTTTCACTGATGTGTTGTGGGAAACTTCACTTAACATTTAGTGTTTATTTTATGTAAATCGGTCAACGAATAAAAAAGTTATGTCAATTTAAAACTACGCAGTATTTATTCTGTGTTCGATAAGTGTTAATAAGATGTAACTGCATAGTTGAATTGGTTGAAACTAAACATGTTATGGTCTGTAAAATGTATTCCTTTGTTATGTATTTTTTATTGGTTATGTGTGTACCTATGTTATTTGATACTATACAAATCTATATCTCTATATCTATATATACTTATATAAAAACGAAAGGATGTTCTCTCACTCATCGATTGAATAAACATAGTAGAGCCTAAACTGCTAAAGATACGAATATGATTTTTACTAGGGGTTCCTTTTGTGACGTAGACGTCAGTTAAGAATGAATTTTCTGCCCCCCCCCCCACCCCCAATTTAACCCAAATAGGAGATGTAAGTTTGTATGAATACCTCAATAAAATTTAGTATTTCGCTTTGATTTTTATGTTAAAACATCGTTTTAAACCGACTTCCAAAAAGGAGGAGGTTATCAATTCGTCTGTATTTTTTTTTAATTTTTTTTTATTTCATATTTGTTACTCGATTTCTCCGCACTGGGTGAACGGATTTGGATGATTTTTTTTTTCGTTTGAAAGGTAGTGCGTGTCGTCGGGTCCCATTTATTTTTAGTTCACTTTTGACAGTGGCATCCATAAGAAAAGCGCATAAGTCTGATATTTGCATTAACGATGTGCGCGATAAATAGATGAATAACTCAATTTCCCGCCAACCGATTTTGATGATTTTTCTTTTATTTGAAGGAATGTACTTCAAGGGTACTCTGATGAGTTTGATACGGTTCTGATCATAGGATAAATTTCCTTTGAAGCAAATTAACGAAATTAGCGCTACTCGGCCAAACCTAAGCTGTAAGAGTCCAATTGGGTTGAATGTAGAATGAGATTACTAAGCAGATATTTCCTAAAAAAATTGACCTTCAATCCTGATGATGCAGGGGTACTGCTAGCCTGAACCGTAGAAGTAAGCCAATTTGTTTTTATGGATATATAATAAGATTGTCAAACAAATTCATGGGACAAAAATTTGATCTTCAACTCCTCAACCCTGATGATGTAAGGGTATTTCAAGACTAAACCGTAAGAGTTGGCTATTTGGCACTTACGGTTATGTAATAAAAATACCAAGCAAAGATACACGGTAAAAATATTGACCTTCAACTCCTCACCCCTGATGATGCTGCTAGCCTAAACTATACGAGATGGGCATTTGGTGCTTTCAGGTATTTAATATAATTACAAGCAAAGACACATGATAAAAATTTTGACCTTTAACTCCTCAACCCTGATGATGCAGGGGTACTTCAAGCCTAAGCCATAGAAGTTAGCTATTTAGTGCTTTCAGGTATGTAATATAATTACTAAGCAAAGACACATGATGAAAATTTTGACCTTTAACTCCTCAACCCTGATGATGCAGGGGTACTTCAAGCCTAAGCCATATAAGTTAGCTATTTAGTGCTTTCGGGTATGTAATATAATTACTAAGCAAAGACACAAGATGAAAATTTCGACCTTCAACTCCTCACCCCTGATGATGCAGGATACTGCTAGCCTAAACTATACGAGATGGGCATTTGGTGCTTTCAGGTATTTAATATAATTACTAAGCAAAGACACATGATAAAAATTTTGACCTTTAAACTCCTCAACCCTGATGATGCAGGGGTACTTCAAGCCTAAGCCGTAGAAGTTAGCTATTTAGTGCTTTCAGGTATGTAATATAATTACTAAGCAAAGACACATGATGAAAATTTTGACTTTTAACTCCTCAACCCTGATGATGCAGGGGTACTTTAAGCCTAAGCCATAGAAGTTAGCTATTTAGTGCTTTCAAGTATGTAATATAATTACTAAGCAAAGACACATGATGAAAATTTTGACCTTTAACTCCTCAACCCTGATGATGCAGGGGTACTTCAAGCCTAAGCCATAGAAGTTAGCTATTTAGTGTTTTCGGGTATGTAATATAATTACTAAGCAAAGACACAAGATGAAAATTTCGACCTTAAGCTGATGCTTAAGCCCTGATGATGCAGGGTACTGAAAGCCCAAGCTATAGAAGTTGGCTTGCAAGTGCTTACGTATAAGTAATAAGAATACTAAGCAAAGACATGGGATATATTTTTTTACCTTCAATTCCTCCCTGATGATGCGGGATAATGCAAGCCTAAATTATAAAAGGTAAACACATAATGCTTACGGTTGTGTTTAGTATATATTATAAGTTTAATGACAGTTCATTAAACTGAAATGTGATTAATAAATTAAACTTCAATTCATCAACCCTGATAATCTAAGTACACAACCTACTTAAGCCGTATGAGTTTGGTACTTATTGATTACAATACATTACAATCCGTTGAGAGAACATTATGATGAAAAGTGTCACTTTGAATACCTAAATCCTGAAAATGCAGGAGTATTGTCATGTTATTGTTAAGAGTTGGATTTAGCTGTAGCTTTTTAAACAGGATGGGTTAGGTTAGGTTGGAACATAAAAGAAAACATAAAAAATAAGCGAGCAGGGTGCGGCAGCGCCCTGCGAGCGGGTGCCCCCTGTTCGTGTGTAGTGTAAAAGTGTTTTGATTATGTCTTCTGCTTTACAAAGAACAATGCGGGATTTACGCACACAAATAGCCCGATGCACCTCTTAAAAGATCTTATATTTGGCCACATGAAACAAAATATGAACTTAGAATATATGTCGCTGTTCCGTGATAACCCAATTTTCTAATGATTTACTTCAAGTGGATAATAGTGCTTTGTTATCCGTAAAAGTTAAAATCAATCTTTATATCGATACGTCTTCGTTTAAATGTGGAGGAGTTGGTTGAAAAAGTATATCCCGATATTGTTAATACAACAAATAACACTATAAATTGGTTCCAAAAGACGGCAATATACCCACCCACCAATGAACGTGTCGATAAAATAAATGATTTATTTTTTTTCTAAATTTAAAGCAGCGTCACAGATCTACTATTCGGTAGACACAGTCATTGAGATAGAGGAAGCAGTACATTATCCAACAGAATTTTTGAATACCTTAATGCCTTCCGGAACTCCTGAACACAAATTAATATTAAAAGTAGGTTTACCTATAATCTTACTTAGAAATTGTAATCCGCCAAAATTGCTTCAAATAGTATTTTCCAATTCGGAAAAGTTCAAATCAATCTTTATACTTAATCGATACGTTTTGGTTCAAATGTGGAGGAGTTGATTGAAAAAAGTATCCCGATATTGTGAATTAGACCACTAAGAATGTAAATTGGTTCAAAAAAGCGATTTACAATATTAGAATTTGTCTAATTAAAAAAAATACATAACAATACGTCCCTACCCACAAATACACACTTTAAATTCGTTTTTTCACTCTGTGTTTGATCAGGTAATCCTTGAGCGGCCTTTTTATCATAGAATTCCCACGGTGTCGAGATTTGCGCGAGAAAAACTTTGTGACGCGTTGATTTGCATGCGGGCAAAGCCGCGGGTACAGCTAGTTTTCAAATAAAATTTGATAATACCCTTTCAGGTTACGGAGCGGACGCGATCTGCCCTTACCTGGCTTTCGAGCTGGCGTTCTCTCTCCGCAACGACAACATCATCGACGGCAGCCTCACGGACGCGGACGTGTACGGCGCGTACCAGCGCGCCATCGAGACGGGGCTCGCCAAGGTCATGGCCAAGATGGGCATCTCCATGCTGCAGTCCTACAAGAGTGCGCAGATCTTTGAAGCTGTCGGCCTGAGCGAGGAGGTCATTGATAAGTGCTTCAAGGGAACTCAGTCCAGAATTGGTTAGTACATAGCATTTTTGTAGAATAGCAAATTAACATACACAACCTTGGATCCACCTGTACGTATGTGGCTACTGTCGCCCATTGAGATATTTAATCAACTTCAAATAGAATTAATGTCCTATCAGAAGACTACAGATGTCTCCCTTATCACAACATTCAACAAAGAATGCAGCAATAATTAACATTTTATTTAAGTTATGTTTGCCTCTAATGTGAACTACAAAGATTTCGTGAGATGTAGCTCTTAAAAATCTAAATTGACTATCGCCTTTGAATAGAATTACGAAATCTTAGTCTTCATGTATTTACCAATTTTTGTTTTAGGCGGAGCGACCTTCGAAATTCTGTCAAAGGAAATATTTGACAGACATACTTTGTCTTATGGCGATTGTCGAGACACATTAGTGTTGAGGTGAGACATTTTGACTATAAACATATTAAAAATATATTATGAATCTGTGAAGTAAAGCGTGTCTTAGAAAGTTATACGAATCAATACTTGTTTTAACGATGAAAAAAATCCTGCTAATTTGATTCGTCTATGGGGTACAACCCATTATTGTCCCACTGCTGGGCACGGGTCGTCTCTCAGAATGAGAGAGTTTTCGGCCATAGTCCACCGCGCTGGCCAAGTGCGAATTGGCGGACTCGTCTTTAATGATATTTAATTTAATTACATAATTATATTTTAGTTAATATTTGGGCAGGTGAACTAATTCGTCCGTTTTCTAGGAATCCCGGAAACTACCACTGGCGCGCCGGCGGTGAGAAACACATCAACGACCCCATGTCCATCGCCAACCTGCAGGAAGCTGCTCTCAACAAAAGCTCGTCTGCTTATGATCGGTTCAAGTGAGTTAATTATTTTAACTTGTTGGCTTTGCATTTAAGTAATACGCATATTACATATCTAATAGTAATAGTACGTTCGTACGTAACTTATGCCAAGCTACTGCCAGTTTAGGTGAAGAAATAATAAACAGTTGCACTCTCACATTAACTTCTTTTCATACTTCTTTCACTTTTTCTCATAACATTGAAGTTACAAACGACCTTGCATCTATCTCATGAAAAAAAGGTTGCTGCTGCAGTACAGTAGCAGCAGACATGCTTATAAAACTACTGCTATCTGAAATTAATTCAGGTGTTACTTCTAAAGACTGAAATGGTCGCCTCTAAAATTCAGCAGACAAACATGCCCTTCCATCGATTTACAAGAACCGCTTCACGTTAGAAATAGGTGTTGCTCTGGTTAATTAATGTCGTAGGACTTTTCACTTAAAAATATACAAACATTTTTATAAATGTAATATTTGTTTAACAGAGAAAGTGCTCTGGAGTCAGTCCGAGCGTGCACGCTCCGCGGTCAGCTGGAGTTAGTGAAACTGGACGAGCCCATACCCATCAACGAGGTAGAACCCGCTTCCGAGATCGTCAAGAGATTTGCTACGGGTTAGTTCACTCACACACAAATATATACAAATAACAAGCATTACTAGTCCATTAGCGGAACGGTTATAATACCGGTCTGGCAGTAGGTTCCGGATTCGTACCCCAGCCAGACAGGTATCTGAATGATGATTTAAAAGTCTTGTTCTGAGTCTGGGTTTTTGTGTTTGTCTTTGTGTGTCCAGAGCATCCACGACAGATGAGTGTAGAAAGCGTTTATCTATTTAATAACAGATTTAGTTGCTAGTTTGTGTTGCGTTCTTGTAGAATTAAGTAATTAATTCCGTAAGCTATGACACTAACTTTCATATAGAAAATGGTTGCATTTGAAGTCGATCAGTGTTTTTGTTACTCTTGACGAATATAATAGTTATCTAATCGCACTAGCAATCTTATAATCAATATGACATTGTTGTGTTTCGAATTTAAACCAATATATTAGAGTAAGTACTATTTATTTGTGTTGTAGGTGCGATGTCGTTTGGATCTATTTCGCTAGAAGCGCACACGACGCTCGCGATCGCCATGAACCGCATCGGCGGCAAGTCCAACACTGGGGAGGGCGGAGAGAATGCTGACAGGTACCTTAACCAGGTAAGACTGTTTTCTATATTATTTGAGAATTGGTTATTCCTTTAATTCAATATATTACTAGAAGATTTTGGAAACGGTAAATAAATATGTGTATATGTATTTTATGCAGTTTGTTGTTAATTGTCAAATCACATCTCGTACGAGTTTAAAGTACAGAAAAACATTTGGTAGTATTACCGAAAGTCCTTATCCTTTATTGGGCTGATTATTATCAATCAAATCCATTGTTACCGCTAGTGATTTATATCAAGACAATTGATAGGATCGACGATACTTTTAACAATAACAATACTCATTGATACGTGTAATATTTGTTATAGGATCCCGATTTTAACAAGCGGTCAGCCATCAAGCAGGTGGCCTCCGGTCGGTTCGGGGTGACGGCGTCGTACCTCGCCCACGCGGACGACCTGCAGATCAAGATGGCGCAGGGCGCGAAGCCTGGCGAGGGTGGCGAGTTGCCTGGTATGTACAAAACCAACCCGTAATCGTGCTTTTTCTTATCGGATTGAAGTAGCAACCGAGCATGCCCCTGGACATCTGTAAGCTACTTTAATGAGAACAGAGGTTCTGCCTGAAGTCATTCACGGATGCCTTCCTACTCCCGAGGGCTAAGATAGTCGCCTCCATGATGAGCCGGCTGCCACAGCATTCCACCGAAACGCAGGAACTGCTTCACGCTAAAAATAAGTGTATCGGTGATACCTCCCCGGCGAACTTTGTGCAGGTGCTCATTGCCCCTGCACAAGGTTAATAAGTTCAAGGTGGTTTATCTACTTTATCTACTAATGTGTAATTTTTATTGTAAAAGAATATCTAAGTAAGCGATAGACGTGACATCATTGTGCAGGATTATTCGCTTGCATACCTGAGCATGACCTATTTTATGCCAAAAATTATCTATTTTTTATCATCATTTAAAGATATTAACTAAGAATTTACTACATTAATATTTTAATTTGTTCTATTTTTCAGGTTACAAAGTAACAGAAGATATCGCTCGAACGCGTTGCTCGGTGCCGGGCGTAGGGCTGATCTCCCCGCCGCCGCACCACGACATCTACTCCATCGAGGACCTCGCCGAGCTGATCTACGATCTCAAGTGCGCCAACCCTAAAGCCAGGATCTCTGTGAAGCTCGTATCTGAGGTCGGCGTGGGAGTTGTCGCGTCTGGTGTTGCTAAGGTAATCATCATTTGTAGTGTTGTCGCAGGCTCGGATGTATTGAGAGGCGTGTTGTTTGGTTGATGTCTTTATTGTTACTGACTTAATACTACTCTAACACTAACTTATATGGCTTAGCTCCACACCACACCTCCTGGGGTATTTGAAAAAAAAATGAAATTTTTGAATTTGATTTTTTTTACCAAAAACTAAAAAAAAATAATGACAAAAGAAGAAAAAAACAGTAACAATCTATTTTGATGTTGGTGTAGACCAGGCCTTCTCATTATTATTAATCTAATCACCATTAGGTACTATTATTAAAGATTTATATAAATTTTAAAAGTAATACAAAAAAAAAATGAAAGATAAAACCTTATGATATATCTTACATATAAAATTATAATAAAAAACATGTCAAATCCGATAATCAAGTCATATCCATGAATGTATTCCATTCCCTCAATGGGTATATCAAATAAATCTAGGTAGGCGCCAATAGTCACATCCGAGTTTTACAGCTATATCAAATCAATTTAACACAACACAACTCTTGTTTAAACATTCACAAGACCTTGTTTATTCTTATTTATTATATAAGCTTTATATCACAGCATTTCTTACATTTATTATTTATCATAACATTTTACTTCATATCTTCTCTTCTCTCTTTACAATATTTTAACTCTTCCTATACCTACCCATTTCTTTCACGTATACGGCTCGCGTAACTACATGATCAAGTAATTGGGCATAAATAGTATTTTCACTTCTTATTAACATTCTTAAATTCTTTCATTATTCCACTAACCATTTCTTTCACACAGACGACTCGCGTACGGTATGATCACGATTTCCTTACACTATTATATTCTTTCTTGCAATCCTAAAATTTTTATTTCTCTCATATAGAACCATCTTAAAAACTTATTTAACATACAATATTTCAAAAGTACGTTAATATTTTCTTAATTATCAGGGGATCAATCCCGATTATTAGTAAAAATACTAACTTACAGAAGAAATCCATACATAATTACCTACCATACATACCTCTCATAAGCCTATATTTTGATTTACTATTAAACTCTAAATTAGTCATCATGTCATTTCACTTCAATTCAAATCATAATATCATGTTTATGTACCATTTCCTAAATCGACAATACTTCAAATGAAAGTTACAAAAATTATGAATGGTAAAATTATAAAAGATCTAAGTACATTCATAAACATTGCATGGCAACATTGGTTACCTATAAATGGACATGTAATAAGAACTGCATCAGCATTGCATTGCAATGCGAATCTTACACATTCCATTCCTAAAATGAAGTGTAACGGGAGTCACGACACGTTTTTGATTATCAGCAAAATTAGAACAAAAACTTTTATACTACTGTTGCTAATTGTGTTTACTTATGCTTTTAACTTTAAAAGATACTATTATTACTTAGAAAAGATAATAACTAGAAGTTAAATGTATTTAATACGATGCTACAACCAATTACAAACAATAATAACTTTCTCATTATAAAGTTTTTCTAAAAATATTTTTAAACTACTTTATCAAAAATCTTGTAGATTAATTTAGTTGCTACATAGACTAGAAATACGTGTTAAAACATACAATATGATAACAATTATATTATTTCTCGTCAATTTAGTCTTTTTAGAAAAATATAGTTACAAATGAACATAATTATATGCAGTTGTTTTTACCATAAATAATATCACTGGCAAGTCCGTTGATCAATGAAGGGGTTTTGCTGCTGCTTGGAGCTGCTGGGCCGCAACGACCATTGTGGGCTGGTGACAATCATTCTGGAGCAGATGACGATTGTGACGTCCTGATTTTCAAGACGCACCGTTGGCAGGCTGATCGATGCTCTTCATACGAACATTTTCTATACGAATCTTCGAATAGTAGACTGTTATTTTACCTCTCTTGAAAACATTTTCTTTTCCTCTCTAGGTATTTTCAAGTTTACCAGGTTTTCCATGTCCGTGATGTCTTCTATATTTATATTTCCTTTTTAATCGTGTTCGTTTTTCAATGCGTCCCGTTGCTGACAGATATTTTTTTTTTTAATTTTCTATTTTTTCTTCATTTCTAACGAACGCCTCCCGGTACGCGTGCAACGTGGCAGCGCCACATGCGCACCGATCCTGGCAGGGTCGCCATGTAGCATTGTCGCAGGCTCGGAAGTGATTGAGAGGCGTGTTGTTTGGTTGATGTCTTTATTGTTACTGACTTAATACTACTCTAACACTAACTTATATGGCTTAGCTCCACACCACACATTCTATTTTACAAATCTTGAAGTATTATCGTTATCGTCTATCAGTACTATATTATTATCGTCAATAGATACGCATCTATTAGTTTTAAAATGAAAGTGGATTTTTTTTTTAAACGTTGCATTCTCGAAATCAACTGGCATCAATGGCGTTGTTACGCTCTGATCACGCCACCTCTCTTTTTTGGCATGAATTTAATTCTCAATTTTCGTCCACATATTGATTATCGACTTCGAAGTTATACTGCTGGAATGTTTTCAAAGGTGTGAAAAACATCTTTGGAATTTACCAGAAATTTCATAATCCGCCACTCCGAAATGACAGATGGTTGGGTTGCAAATTGAGAAATACATACATACATACATTTCTTATTCAGATGAGAGTTAAACAAAAAGTTTATAATGATGACACCATTTGATGACAAGGTGACGTGTGGATGTTCGCAGGGCAAGGCGGAGCACATCGTGATCTCGGGGCACGACGGCGGCACGGGCGCCAGCTCGTGGACGGGCATCAAGAGCGCGGGGCTGCCGTGGGAGCTGGGCGTGGCCGAGACGCACCAGGTGCTCGTGCTCAACGACCTGCGCTCCAGGTACAACACACATATATACACACACATCGTGATCTCGGGGCACGACGGCGGCACGGGCGCCAGCTCGTGGACGGGCATCAAGAGCGCGGGGCTGCCGTGGGAGCTGGGCGTGGCCGAGACGCACCAGGTGCTCGTGCTCAACGACCTGCGCTCCAGGTACAACACACATATATACACACACATCGTGATCTCGGGGCACGACGGCGGCACGGGCGCCAGCTCGTGGACGGGCATCAAGAGCGCGGGGCTGCCGTGGGAGCTGGGCGTGGCCGAGACGCACCAGGTGCTCGTGCTCAACGACCTGCGCTCCAGGTACAACACACATATATACACACACATCGTGATCTCGGGGCACGACGGCGGCACGGGCGCCAGCTCGTGGACGGGCATCAAGAGCGCGGGGCTGCCGTGGGAGCTGGGCGTGGCCGAGACGCACCAGGTGCTCGTGCTCAACGACCTGCGCTCCAGGTACAACACACATATATACACACACATCGTGATCTCGGGGCACGACGGCGGCACGGGCGCCAGCTCGTGGACGGGCATCAAGAGCGCGGGGCTGCCGTGGGAGCTGGGCGTGGCCGAGACGCACCAGGTGCTCGTGCTCAACGACCTGCGCTCCAGGTACTGATGCCCTCTTATTGGAGAACAAAATCATGGAACTCGCGTCAACGTCTCCGAATACGTCGTGGTGGGAACGTAAAAGCACACAATGTATGCTCCGTATATATGTACATAGTCTACCTCCATGCGTAGTTTTTTTTAAGTTGATAACTTACACTTGAGGACTACCCTCATGACTGCCCATAGACCCCGACGAAATAATACCACAGGTCCTATAAGCTCCTATAAGCGCCCTTTTAATATCCTCTTACGACAGGCAGAAGTTCCCGTAGTCCTATTATTTTTCCGGAAGTACAGATACAGAGGTAGACGTGTACCTTAGTACACGACAACAAAGTATAAAAAAATTGGCTTAGTGTGTCAGTAACACGAAGCCCAGTCGTTAGACTCTTAAAATAGGTATACGACATCTGTAATAAATTGGCGAGCCGAATGCTGACCTATAAAGTGTCAGAATACCCGATGTAAACGAGTCTTAGTATATAATATAAAAAGAAAATTAAAAAAACTAAATACCCCAGGGCTACGAAACCTTTGTTTATCACTGTAAACGTTGCGCGTAATTTCAGCGAATGTCTGTACAGTTTATAGTGAAATTTAATATCATTTTAAGATCGGAAACATTTATTTATTTTATAACGCTTAATACTGGCGTTTTAATCTCCAAATAATTGATGATGAATTTGATGTAAAATATTCTTGAAGGCGTATTGTATTTAATACCATATTACTTATTTGTTTAGAGTGGTGGTACAAGCAGATGGTCAGATTAGGACCGGTTTCGACGTAATGGTGGCCGCGTTGCTCGGAGCTGATGAATTCGGCTTCAGTACTGCCCCTCTCATCGCGCTTGGTAAGTTTTAATGTCAAACACTGTATCATCTAAAGCAAATTAAAGATATATTTATATTAAATATGACATTGTATTATTTTAAACGTATAAGAAAGCTTTGCAATTATTGTCAACATTTATATCATAATTATAAAGCATTTTTCCCATTAGTGTAAATTTATTTTTTCTTATATACAATGCATTTGAATGTACCGATACAAGAATTTCATAAAAAAGTAATTAAATGTAAAAAATATAGTAAAACATCCCGTTTACTCCAGGTTGTACAATGATGCGCAAGTGCCACCTGAACACGTGTCCCGTGGGTATCGCCACCCAGGACCCTGTGCTGCGTAAGAAGTTCGCCGGCAAGCCAGAACACGTCATCAACTATTTGTTCATGCTGGCTGAAGAGGTACGTCATAAAAATATTGTTTTTTTTTTACATCACACCGAAGTAGCGAGCGAGCTGATGTTAAAGGTGCGTTCCATTACACGATCATAAAGCGCACGCTCACAACCGCAATTTTTCCCGTTCCATTAGCTTGTCCGCTTTACTGACGTATTCTCTACTGGAACGATTACTTCGACCCACCTTGTTAGATGGATCGTCGTGAGCGTCGAGTGGGCGTAAGTCATGACGTCATGAGTGACTTTTTCGCCACGATGACAACGACCGCGGTCGTCTTGTGGAATGACGTTTTGGGCGTTTGGGGCGTTGTGATCGCGTTCTGGAACGCGCCCTAAGTGCCCCCTACCGCCCACTGACATCTTTAAGCAACTGCATATAGAACGAGGGTTCTATCTAAAATCTGTCACAAATGCATTGTTACTCTCGAGGATTAAAATGGTCGCCTAATATAAAAGTGAATCGGCAACCACACCTTTCCACCGAAACGCAAAAACATAGATCGTGGTGACGACAGAACTGTTTTGCGTGACAAATTATAAAAAATAGGCTGAAAATAGTCTTGACAGGGAAAAAACAAGACTAGTTTTGGTACGAGTTGATAATGTTTTTTTAATATATGTAGTCGTTCTTTACGTTTTCCAACATCATTTGAAAATACATTGCAATTTATGGTAGAAATCGAAAAGGTTTGCTGCAATATATATTGCAATGTTTGAAAACGGAAATAATGATTGATTTGCGGGAAATCAAAATACTTGTACACAGACAACAGGTAGATCTAACAGTGATACTCCAAAGATACTTGAAAACTATATTCGTTACTGTGAAATTAAACCGGCATACCTTCAAAATACATATTTTTCGTTACACCGCTTTAAAGTTTTCGCGTGTGATATTTTCCTTTTAACTTAACCCACCATCTCGAAGCCACCTTACGCAAGGATTTGTCTGTAGAATATGCTGGTCCGTCATAAAAATAAATGTAAAAAAAAAGGTTTTTTTTTATCATCAACAACACAAAACTCTATTTTTGTACATATACCAATTTTATTTAATACGATTTTGTGCAGGTCCGTCAACATATGGCGGAGGTGGGCGTGCGGACGTTCCAAGAGCTGATCGGGCGGACGGACCTGCTGAAGGTCCGCGAGAACAATGAGAACCCCAAGGCGCGGCTGCTCAACCTCAGCCTCATACTGAAGAACGCGCTCCACATGCGACCCGGGGTCAACATTGTGGGCGGGTCTAAGTCACAGGTATGTGGATTAAGAAATATTATGGCATAATGTGTGCTATCGTTCGTATTACCATGTGTTTTTAAGTGCTCGTCACCTCAAATTTCGGAAACAAGAAAACCTAAGATCCGCGTGCCCTGATTTAAAATTATGTACTTAAGCACAACAATAAAATCGACACAGCTAAAATAATGTACTTAAGCTCAGGGGTGACAAATTTCAAAGAGATTTGTTGCACCAACTTTGTGATTCGAACTCATTTTTTTATCGCCGTCAAGTTTGTAGACATGAAAAACTTCGTAATTCCTAGATCAGCAATGAAAAAATAGAAGCAAAATGTACTTGAATTATCTCTGATTTTTTTTCTATTGCTTCGACAGATAACAACAAATAGACCATGTTAATCATGTATAAAATGTTTGGTACCCAGGACTTCCAGCTGGAGAAGCGCCTGGACAACCAGCTGATCGAGCAGTGCGCCGGCGTGCTGGCGGGCACAGACACGCGCGCCGAAGTGCGCATGCGCATCACCAACGAGGACCGCACCTTCACCTCCACGCTGTCCTACCATATTGCCATGTATGTTAGGATGCTACTTTGTCTTGTTAATTGTGTAATGTCCGGTAAAACATTTTTTTTTTAACTTTTGTCTATTAAGACGAAGAAATGTCCGCAACGTTAAGGGAGTCCGGAATCTTGAACAGAACGCTACCGGAGTCCTATAAGTATGTCGCCGGGGTACTGACCGGGAGAAATTATACTCACGCAGACCTACGGGTGCTTAGGACAGTGTGCGGTCACGCCGTTTCTATCCTGGAGAACGCTATAAATCCTACATCTTATAACGTATCTTTTAGTCTTAAATTTTATCGTACACAAATTTGTAAGACTATTGGAATAATACTGTGGACTCTAATAGCATTATAATTGTTTATTTTTGTGATACAGGAAATATGGCGAAGCGGGTCTCCCGGACGGCACGGAGGTGAACATCTCTCTGACGGGCTCGGCGGGGCAGAGCTTCTGCGCGTTCCTCTCCAAGGGGGTGACCGTCACGCTGGAGGGCGACGCTAACGACTATGTCGGTTAGTACTTATTATAAGCTTATTGGGTGTTTGAAACAAAGTTACGACTTTTATGTCTGTTTTGTTTCTTAAAAATAAATCTGTTATCATACTTCATACTAGTTACACTAATTATATTTATATTAATATTATAAAGGCGAAAGTTTGTGAGTGTGTATATTTGTTACTTCTTCACGTCTAAACAGCTGGAGCAATTTTCAGAAAATTTGGTAACGAGCTGATACTCAGGATTAACATATATGCTACTTTTTACTTTGAAAAAATAACTTATTCCCAGCGGACAATCGCTTTTTGTTAACACGGGCGAAGCTGCGGGATTCAACTAGTATTAAAATACAGCAGATTTGGAACAATCTGCTGCTGCTTCAAATTAATAGTCAAGTTAAGATTTTTACTTATCAATAGTAATTGTATATAATTGACAGAAAAAATCTCTATAAATGGTTGAATAAATAGTTCCTGGATTTTTCTTACAACCAACTTTAGCAGTTTATGCTAAACAAATGATTAAACACAGTTTAAAGAACTCAAAATCATATTTTAAATAATAAAGATAAACGAGCATGTAGTCCACCTGATGGTAAGTGATCACTGCCGCTCATGGACGTCTGTAATCATCTTCATACAGAACATGGGTTCCATCTGAAGTCAATCACAGATGCGTTGCTACTCATGTAAAAGTGTGCCGGCAACCACGCCCTTCTATCGAAACGCAAGAAATGGTTCACGCTAGAAATAGGTGTGACGGTGATACATCCCCGGACGAACTACACTAGTTCTACCACCTTGAATTACAAAACGCTTTTAAAATAATAACGTTATTAACAATGCTTGACAGGTAAGGGTTTGTCGGGTGGTAAAGTGATCATCTACCCTCCAAAGAACTCGCCCTTCGAGTCTCACTTGAACGTGATAGTCGGCAACGTGTGCCTGTACGGCGCTACGTCTGGGAGAGCATATTTCAGGTAACAGATTATGTACTTTAAGAAGTTGTGAATGCGAAACATGTAAATTGTTTCATAAGAAAATGTCTCTTTTTCCTAGATTAGTTATTATTAATGTTTTGTCCTCGTTCATTCACGTAAACTTGAAAAATTAATCCTATATATCGATGCAGGAAAGCGAACATGGATCTCGTAAAAAAAATCTCTCTCTCTATCTGCTGAATCTTGACCCCTTCAGCTACTCAATTGGAAAATTTAAAAGGAAGGTGAGGCAGACGATCGCAGAAATAAAATAGTTTTTTCTATGTTTTGATGTTTTAAAGTAAAATCTTAATTTTTTTTTTCATTGTTCAGTTGTGTATGTGATATTATTGTTATTCTTTTTTTTTAATTTTGCAATTTTAACTTACTGCTCCTTTTTAAACCTTTTTGCGCTAATAATGTATTAGTAATAAGTGGAAACTTCACTGATCTATGTATTTCTTTAACGTACTATACTAATATTGTGAATTATGTAATCGTTTGTTTCCTAAATAAATAAATAAATAAATAAGTAAAATATGAATTTAAGTTATATACATAAATTCAATAAGTTCAGTTAAACTTCTTCATAAATCAGATATATTAAGAGTAAAGTTGTTTTTTCATGATACGTCAAAGTCCCTTCCTTGCATCGATATGGCGGCGTTTACTTATATCGCACATAGAATACTTTGTGAATCGCCTCCGGATGCACTACTTTTTTCTGTCTGATAACAGCACTGTTAAGCGTTGCTGCGTTTTGTTGTGATAGGTTTTAAGAGGAAAACATTCTTATTCTAGATGTTCCAACATATCTGCAGTTAATCTCAACTAAGAATCTGACCTTGTCAGGAGTTAATTACAGATATTAAACGGAAGTGACCACTTAACATCAGGTCTATTTCTAGCGTGAAGCATTCCTTGCGTTTCAATGGAAGGGTATGGTCGGCTTACTTTTAAATGGGGCGAACATCTAAATCCTCGGGAGCAAAAACGCTTTTATAATGGTTCGCCTTTTCTATATGAAGTTGTTTACAGATATTAATAAGACGCAGTAACCGCTTACCGCCAGGTGGATTAAATTTTCATGCTGCATAGGTGTGGTGCTAAACTCCCCGATCAAACTACATCGGCTCTACCTGTCAATACCGTTAAGCCACAGGTTTTAGTTGTAAAAGGTGTGTTTTTTTAATTATATTAAAGAAGCTTACCATAATCGTACAGGGGCATAGCGTCGGAGCGGTTCTGCGTGCGCAACTCTGGCTGCGTGGCCGTGGCGGAGGGCGCGGGCGACCACGCCTGCGAGTACATGACGGCCGGCGTCGCGCTCGTGCTCGGCCTCACCGGACGGAACTTCGCCGCGGGCATGAGCGGTCAGTGCGCACGGGCCTTATGTACAGGGGGCGATGATATCGAAATCTTCTCTTGTCATAGCACAAAGGACGACCACGTGCGGAACTTTGTCATGGACGTGGAGAAGTCAGTGTGGCGTTATTTAAAGGGCCTTCTAGCCGTCAGTGCACACGTAGCTGGTCTTTTCACTACGTTGGCATGACATGGCCTAAGGTAGTTCGCCCTTTGTCTTATGGCTGTCGGATAGTACCATACTCGTAATTGTCTTATGATGCGGAGCTTCGCCGCGGCCTTGAGCTGCTAATGCGTATATTATCTGTTACATAATAACGATGGGTATCTTATGGGGCCTTTCGTATGATACATGGGTCCTTCGGCTTGCTCATTGACCTCTCTATACACTCATAGAAGATGCAGTCGTCCTATGTCTTACTAATAACAGATAGTTCCGCATTTTCACTTGTTTCATGGTGTTCTAGTTTTTAATAAGATGCATGTTTTTTTCGTGATAGTACTATTTTATCCACATGTAATCTTTATTTAATAAAATAGTTTACAAAATGAGATTTATAATGAATCAATTGTTGAAATTTGAAAATCATGATACACCATTCACCTACAGAATATATAAATGTCATAATGCTCATTACACATTCTACCTATTAATTAGGTGGAATCGCCTACGTGTACGACATCGACGGCTCCTTCAAGGGCAAATGCAATGCAGAGACCGTGGAACTTTTGCCTCTCGAAAAAGAAGACGACTTGAGCGAAGTGCAGACCCTATTGGAAGAGTTCGTCGAGTATACCGGGTGAGAATTGTAGCACGACTTCTATGTTTATCACTGAAATGATGGCAAAACTTTGTAAAAAGATGTGAAAGATTACTTAATAGGGAATGTAATTTGAATTACTTGGAATATTCCGAGAATATGCAGACAAAATCGTTTTTTAGTACTTAAGTTAAAAAAAAATATGTCAGACTCTATAATTACTATTAATATCATTACAGTTTTCTTTATACATTAGCATAATGATAATTTCCTTCTTCAAAAATATAAATATACCGACATTGTTTATATTTATTCTAGATCGTTAATCGCCAAGGAGTTGTTGGAAACTTGGCCGGAGCCAGCCAAGAAGTTCGTCAAGGTTTTCCCGTACGAGTACCAGCGCGCTCTGAAGCAGCTAGCTCTGAAACAGTCTACGCCGAAGCTCGAGGCGAACGGCAAAGACGAGAACGGCATCGTCGATATAGAGGAAGCTGTCCGCGATGTTGAGCAGGATAAGAAGAACTTGGAGAAGATTCTCGATAAGACCAGGTCAGTTTTGGAGTATGTTGCGTGTGAGTTTTTATTTTCAACAGAATGACATCATTCATGCAGTGATAGCCTTATGGTTGAAACTTGCCCTCTCAATCGGGAGGTCCAAGGTTCAAACTCAGGCACGCACCACTGATTTATGTGCGTATTAGGAATTAATTATCACTGCTTTTCGGTAAAGGAAAACATCGTGAGGAAACGACCCGTGCCCAGCAGTGGGACAATAATGGGTTGACAAGAGAGACACCATTATTAATTCTTGTAGTATTATTTTGCTTGTGCTCACAATTATAAAGTTTCTTTAATATGTGTTATTACAATGTATGTGTTTAGTGTACTTTTGACCCTTAAAACATAACACAGCTTTTGTACTATACAATACTCAGTTGATTTCATGATGATTTATTTTTATGAGATGTTAAATATGTGTGTTTTCGTCAATTGCAATCGAAGGGTAGAAGGAAGTGAGTTATGTCACTTTAATAAATATGTCTGATACACTGCGGGATTCTAAAAATAGTTCATTCAACATCATTCATGAGTTACGAATACACCTAGAGTTCTTTAATGATGTAAGCGGAAACGAAGATTCAAATCCATTTCATAATAATGTATACAACTGACAGCTTTTTTGTATTGATTGACTCGCAAATCCGGTCTACCACTATCATTTTTTTATCTGATTGAAATAGCAAACGAGCATGCAGTCCACCTGATGGTAAGTGGTCACTGCCGCCCATGGACATCGGTTAGCAATATCAAATAGAACATGGGTTCTATCTGAAGTCGATCACAGATGCGTTGTCACTCAGGACTATGATGGTCGCCTCATATAAAAGTGGTACAGCCTCCGCAGTCCACACGACCTATCGCGTTACACTAATCCGACTTCATCAGATATATAGTTATTAAAGCGCGTGTATTGACAGGGGCTTCATCAAGTACCCGCGCGAGACGATGATGTACCGTCCGGCGGAGAAGCGTCTCCGCGACTGGGACGAGATCTACAACAGCGCGGGCGTGCGGCGCGGGCTGCGCGTGCAGGCGGCGCGCTGCATGGACTGCGGCGTGCCCTTCTGCCAGAGCGGCCACGGCTGCCCGCTGGGGAACCTCATCCCCAAGTGGAACGACCTGGTCTACCAAGCGGACTGGGGTGCCGCGCTGAAGCATCTGCTGCAGACTAATAACTTCCCCGGTAACTATATATTACACAATAAAAGTTCTTTATTCACGGAAGTTATGTTTCGTCTATATGCCGTGAATATAGAAACTGATAATGAACAACGGTTTGTAAAAGCCGCCTTCAGATGTGTCAATAATATTTATTAAATTTGCCGTAAATATAAAACGATTACAATTTTAATCAGCGTGTTGGGAAAAACGCTAATGCGAATATCTCAAGTGAGGAATACTGTACTACGATACATTATTATGGTACACACATATTTTTTACAATAAATGTTATACTGCTTCAATACGAATTTTGTGTTAGCTACTAATTTTTAATACATACTTCATGAAAATTCTTTGTGTTCTGGTTAAAATTCAGGTATCATTAAACACTTTTAAGCGCGTTAGAGACGCACGCATGGAAATTAGTCATTACGATTCATTACAATTTGACATGTCAACATATTAATTATATTAATAATAAATTTCATATTATTGACATTAACAATTATGTTAAATATTTCTATTTGACAAAAGATAAGTACTATCTTACCAGATATTTAAAAAGACAAATAGCTGTTTCGCTATCATATTATATTGATATTTCAGCCAAGAACTTGGCTACTAAGGTTGCTTCTATTGAGCAATTAAATAATATTGACATGAATTCAGCCAATAATTTGGCAAATATTGACAATTACAATTATTTAAATTAAACAATATGACAATAGAGACAACCTCTAGCAGTAATGTTTTAAAATTATCGTCGGTCACCCTGGTGCATCAGAATATTCAAGGAATGATGGGCAAAGACTTAGAGATAGAACTTTTTTTGGAAAATAGTAACATAGACATTCTATGTATAACAGAACATTGGCTGAAAGCCGATCAAATCCTTTTTAACTTCTGTAAGCATCAGGTTGCCAGCTCGTTCAGCAGAATAAACATGATACGCGGTGGTTTACTTATAATTGTAAACAACAACATAAAATTTAAGGAACGGAAAGACATTGTGAACCTGTCTGTTGAGCGAGTTATTGAAATTTCATGTATAGAATTTGAGCAGTTCCTGGTTGTTAGCGTATATAGACCCCCCATTGCACCTTATGAGGAATTTGAAAAATTAATGGAAGAGGCTTTATTTAAAGCCACCAGCTCTAATAAGGGAATTGTTGTCTGTGGAGACTTCAATATTAATATTCTAGAAAATACAGCTCAAACAAGAAAACTTATTTTGCTCTTTAAATCCTATAATTTATACAACAGTTTTTATGAACCTACTCGGATAACTGCTACTAGCTCAACATGTATAGATAATATGTTTACAAACTTAAAACCATTAAATACTTCGATTATAAACAAATTAGACTCAGATCATTGTGGGCAATTAGCAGTATTCCCTGTAAAAATCAATAAGACTGAAAAAAGGGAGATTAAGTTTGTTCCTATAAATAGTTACCGCCTTGAACTATTTAAAAGCAATTTGGCTCAAAAATTGCCTTTGTTGCCTATACACAATGACCCTGATATTTTATATAACTCGATATTTAACTTAATCAGTATTGAATTTGGAAAAGTTTTTAAGTCAAAAACCATAAATGATGGACGAACGAAATTTAGTGAATGGGCAACGAGAGGTATTTATATAAGTAGACGCAAATTGTATGACTTATATTATGAAAAATCTTATAACCATGATGTTAAATTTAAAGAATATGTAAAAAAATACTCTAAAATTTTTAAGCAGGCCTGTTCCTGTGCTAAATCCCTATATTTAAGAAATAAGATAAACAAATCTACTAATAAGATTAGAACGACGTGGAACATTATCAACAACGAAACTAATAACTTATCTAAACATAAACAACACTTTAATTTAAAAATTAATAATATAAATGTAAAAGGAGATTTGGAGGTGGCATCAGAGTTTGAGAACTTTTTCACTAATATACCCGTATTAACAACAAAAACTCTGAAGTCGTCCTCTACTTCTGCCGAGTCCTTACTTAAAGAATATGTAACTGAATGTAATACAGGTTTTGAATTTTCAAAGGTTAATGCGGGAGATATCATTATTGCTTTTAACAGCCTAGACCGTAAGAAAACGGCAGACTTATGGGGACTTTCTGTTAGGGTTGTTTCCTCGATTATTCATCTCATTGCACCGCACTTGGCTACTGTATTCAATGCCTGTGTTACTTACGGTGTATTTCCTGACCTTATGAAACAAAGTAAAGTTATTCCAATATTTAAATCAGGTAGTACTTCAGATCCAACTAATTTTCGACCGATTTCTATACTACCAACGTTAAGTAAAATTTTTGAAAAAATCATCCTAAATGATTTGTTGAATTATTTTAATAAAAACCAAATACTTCATGATAACCAATTTGGCTTTAGAAAGAACCGCTCTACTATAGATGCAGGAACTAAACTACTGAAAAATGTATTCGAAGCCTGGGATGGATCACGCGATGCCCTAGGTGTATTCTGTGATTTATCAAAGGCTTTTGATTGTGTCCACCACGATACACTAGTCAGGAAATTACACCATTATGGGATCAGGAACAAGGCTCTTAGCCTTTTGAATTCTTACTTGAATGACAGAATTCAAAGGGTTGTAATAAATGGTACAAAATCGCCCGGCGCATGTGTTACAATGGGCGTTCCGCAGGGTTCGATACTCGGTCCATTCTTGTTTTTAATTTATATCAATGACTTGCCTCATTATGTAGGAGATAATCACGAGATTGTATTGTTTGCTGATGATACTTCATTATTATTTAAAATTAAACGACAACTGGATAATTTTGACGAGGTAAACAATGCTCTCTCGAAAGTTGTACATTGGTTCAACATAAATAACCTTCTTCTGAATGAGACGAAAACTAAATGTATCAAGTTCTCGTTGCCCAACGTGCGACAGGTTGAAACCAATGTACAACTCAATGGAACGGTTTTGGATCTTGTGGATTCATCTGTCTTTTTAGGCGTTACTCTAGATGCCAGATTGCAATGGGGTCCCCACATTGAAAAATTGTCGGGTAGACTCAGTTCGGCGGTATATGCTGTGAAAAAAATTAGGCATTTAACTGATGTTGAAACAGCTACAGTTTATTTTAGTTACTTCCACAGCATTATGTCTTATGGTATACTGCTGTGGGGTTGTTCTTCAGACCTCAATTCTATCTTTGTATTGCAGAAGAGGGCTGTTCGAGCCATTTATAATCTAAGTCCGAAATCTTCACTTAGAGAAATATTCAAAGAAATAAATATTCTTACTGTTGTATCCCAATTTATATATGAGAATTTGATTTATGTTAAGAAAAATATTAATAAATTCAGTAAACTTTGTGACAACCATGATATAAATACAAGGAACAAACACAATCTCTCCGCACATGTTACTCGTCTCCACAAAATTAATAATTCTTTTATGGGTCAATGTATACGCTTTTATAATAAACTACCAATTCAAATCAGAAATTTGTCAATCAATAACTTTAAAGCATTTATTAAGATCAAGCTTAGTCGTAAAGCATATTACAAAATTTCTGATTATATAGATGATAAAACAGCTTGGGACTGAACAATACGTAATTAATAAAATGTCAAAGTGTAGCGTATCCTGCCAAACGTGCTCCTTGTTAGGCCAAATGTAGAGCAGGATACTGGAGCTAACTATTGTTACCCATGTAAAAACAAGATGGCAAATAAAAAAAATAAAATAAAAAAAAGATATACAAAGAAAAAAGACAAACCCACTGAGTTTCTTGCCGGATCTTCTCAGTTGAGGTCGTGTTCCGATCCGGTGGTAGTGTAAAAAATATATATAAATGTAACTGACAATTTGTAAGCGCCCCCGAAGGCCTATGCAAAATAAAGACATTTCATTTCATTTCATTTCACGAAACGTACTCAACCATACAAATCAATTAAGAGGTACACGAATTACGGATTTAATGTAATTCTGTAAATGTTTTGTGTCTGTAAGAGTAAATGTTATTAATTGTTAGATAACACCTGCTGATATAAACGTCTCACTGCACGTCTACTCAATTACTCCATGTTGTTATTATAACAGCAAGTGAAATGTTACATTGCTATGAAATACTTTATGCGTGGTGTAATTATACATAGTCAAAAAATATTTATGACGACCCGCGTGGCGCAGCGGTTACCATAGCGGTCTGACGAGCAATAGGTCCCGGGTTCGATTCCCGGCCAGACAGGTATTTAAATGATAAGTTTAGATTTCTGTTCTGGGTCTGGGTGTTTTCGTATTCGTCTTGTGTGTGTCCATGGTACTCATGACACAGGGGAAATCCTACTGTGGGGCTATGAGTGTAGAAAGCGTGTGTGTGTGTGTGTGTAGATGATATTGTAACGTACGTTGTACGCATGCGCAGAGTTCACGGGCCGCGTGTGCCCGGCGCCGTGCGAGGGCGCGTGCGTGGTGGGCATCTCGGAGCCGCCCGTCACCATCAAGAACATCGAGTGCGCCATCATCGACCACGCCTTCGAGGCCGGCTGGATAAAGCCCGAGGTAACGGACACAAACATATCGTTGATAAATAGCCGCTCAATACAAAGTTCGTCAATTTTAAGTGGATGTATCTTTACTTATTACGCTTCGTTTTGTCCAGAAAAGGCCTATTAAAAGTGTGTGCTCTAAATTCACCGTGCTGTGTTTACCTTTTCGTCGCTTAAGTTCTAACACCGCCTAACTCAAAAGATGCCAATTTTGAGTTAATGAAATAATGGTAACTCAAAATAATATAGGAACATGTTACATTTTCATAAAAAATATTATTTTAATATGAGTATATTAATATTTTGAACGCAATATATTATTGGGTAGTTGTAGAATTAAAAATAACTCTTTTAGACAGTTTATTAGCTCTCCTGAAAAGTTGCTAATTTTGAGACCCGCGGTGGTAGAACTTAAGCGACGTTATGCTTTTACAGATTATGTTCGGTGTATAACAAACTCTACTTAAAATATAGCTCCTTATGTTATAAAGCCTAAGTTTGGGAAACTAATATTTATGTATTTTTATTGATAATGATACATAACAAAATTTTATTCTTATACAAAAGTAAAGTAAATTATTTGTGAATGTCCAGATTCCCGAACACCGGAATGGCAAGACCGTGGCAATTGTTGGCTCTGGACCAGCCGGTCTGGCGTGCGCACATCAACTGAACAAGGTAATAATATATTAATGAACATTTCTCTTATTTTTGTGTTTTGTTTTTAGGTGTATATTATATTAATAATTTACATTTTAAACATATACTTTTATGTAAATTAGTAGGTTTTTTAATATTTATTATTGAAAATGGTTATATAAAATAATATCGGTAGTTATTTCTTTCTGAGAGGGACGTGATGTATAATAAATTCGCGGATGAATGCGAAAGCTTACCCGTCTTCCCGTTGTACGGTGCGAGTAGAAAACACAGTGGGGGCTAAGCCGGTAAGAGTCCTGCTTAACCCAGCTGCTGCCCCAGGCGGCTGGGTATCCATGAGGATTACCCACTTAAAAAAAAAAGTGTATAATAATCAAAATACTCAGATGTGAACGAAGTACGCATAGAATAGTATTTAATTAAATGATTCTTCCATATACTTAATAGTAGCAATGAAGCATAAGTATAGTGTGTCAAGAATGAAGCGTAATATTTTAGTTAGTTTTAGTTAAAAAGTAGACACATCAATATTATTTGTGATCATTAGTGATATGCAGGTGGTACAAGTGTAGTTCGACCGGGGAAGTGCCACTGCCACACCTATTTCCAGCGTAAAGCAGTTCTTGCGTTTTGATAGAAGGGTGTGGTTGCCGGCACACTTTTATATGAGGCGACCATCATAGTCATCGGGAGTACCAACGCATCTGTGATCGACTTACGACAGAATCCATGTTCTCTTTTTGAAGTTGCTTACAGATGTCCATGGACTGTATGCTCGTTTGCTATTTCGCGCGATAAAAAAATGTGATTCGTAAAATAAATGATATATTCGTTCCAGGCGGGCTACACGGTGACCGTGTTCGAGCGCAACGACCGTCCGGGCGGGCTGCTGCAGTACGGCATCCCCAGCATGAAGCTCAGCAAGGACGTGGTGGCGCGCCGCATCAAGCTCATGGCGGCCGAGGGCATCTCCTTCAAGTGCAACGTTGACGTGGGGAAGGATATCTCCGCGAGTGACCTGGCTAATGAGTTAGTGGCCATTTTTTTTTTAACTTGTTTTATGAAATTATTAACCTGCATAATGTTTCTCTGCGATGAGTCAGTAAGTCAGTCAGACAACAAATACGTTCAGTGATGAACGTACTTACTGGTTATTAAGGATCCAAATTAAAGTACCTATTTTGTCATATCATTTTATCGTTTACGGCACAATACAGCACGTATTTGATTACGAGCGTACGAAAGTTATATTGCATGTTGAGATAAAATTGGATATAATAAAAAAATGCTTAACATTGTATAGGAAATAGCATTGCTTTGCAACTCATGAAGTTTTAGGAACGGTATATTTGTGTTTTTTTTTTCTTAAGAATGAACTTCACTTTTAAATTTGCTAGACAAGATACATTGCCTTATTAGTGGTTTCGTTTTAACTCGATTTGCTGAAAATTTAAGGACTCTCGTTTTCGCTTTGATATCGTATAATTACGTGGTAGAAAAGAACGTTTTTTACACGCTTTATATTAGCTTGTATTATGTGTGTAATGGAATCTTTGAGCTCAATTTTCATCGGTTAGCAAAATTCTAACTAATTTAAAACTTGCGTGTGTTTGTGTTTAAAATAATGTGTTTTTTTTTCTTTCATATAAGCGTTTCATATAAGTGTTTTTTAGTTTTTACAATTTTTTTTAATTATTTAACATACTCTTCAAATTATAGGAACACAATGAAGTTTTTCCAGATAATGCAAATTTCGTATTATGTCCTTTTTATTTCCACCGCACAATATTCGTAACCGATGTGAAACACGTGATATTAATCAGTATATGTGTACCAGGTACAGCGCGTTGGTGCTGTGCATGGGCGCGACGTGGCCGCGCGACCTGCCGCTGGCGGGCCGGCAGCTGGGCGGCGTGCACTTCGCCATGGAGTTCCTGCACGGCTGGCAGTGGCGCCAGGCCGCCGCGCCGCGCGCGCACCCCGCGCACCCCGCGCCACCGGACATCTCCGCTAAGGACAAGCACGTGCTCGTTATTGGAGGCGGGGACACCGGGTGAGTTGACATCACTAGTCTTTTTTTCGACGCCGTGGGAGTGACGCGGGGTTATGTGGGATTCTTACAACACTAAAACCCCCCCGGTGACCGTCCTCGACGCTATAAACAGAACTCCGGGATCTCCAAAGAACGCAACCGGAATCCTCTGAGCGCGTGCCCCATCGGGCTCTTCCCAAATGGGCGGCTGGGCCCGCCGCTCCGTCTAGTCTTTACGACGGTATGTGACTACACATACTGCCGTCCTTCCCGGGATCGCCTGACCGAACGGTTCGTACTTTCCACTGTAGCCGCCCGCAACCCCGAAAGCCCCTTTTAGTCGCCTCGTACGACAGGCAGGGGATACCGTTGCCCTAATCTAGTCCCGGGACTACAGGGAAAAACATCACATGTCTTAGACATACTATGCGTTGTATTAATCTACATAATATTAAATTAGGTATATGTTGAGGTGCAGTCCCTAAGTGGAATATCTAGAGATAACTGCCCCGAAATAAAAAAAATAAAACTATAGAGTTGATATAAATGCTGGTATATTGTAACAAAATAATTCAAAGGAGAAACGTGCAGTCGCGTTAGGACTATTAGAACGACTGGTCAGCTGCTGGTCGATGAATGCGCTCCGCACTCCCTCGCCCTAAGGAAATGAGTGGAAGACGGTGCGGCCCAAATCCTGCACCCTGCGCCACGTGCGCAGGACTGTAGCGCGTTGTATCAATCTATATAACATTAATATATAAATCGGGTTATACATCTCTGTTATATCAACATGCGAACATGTAGTTATTATTATTATTTACATGGTTATTGGGGTTATTAAAAAAACTATGACGATTTTTTATTTTTATTATTACGTATAATCAAACTTAAAAAACGGTATTTTAAAAAGTACTGACACATTAAATTTATCGAATATATTATTATTTTTTTGTCTTTTATACTTAATATTTTTAATCCAAAATTTAAAAAATATTTTGTATTTTTATTTAACTTTATAAATCCATGCATTAAAATTTACAAATATGCCACTAAACATAAATTATTACCGTGCTTCGTTGTACGTGTTTGAAATCGCTAGTCATAAATAACTTCATAGAAAAAATAACAAATTTGCAAAATCTGATAGTGTCAAAAACGAAATAATTAATTAGTAGTAAAAATTACTTTCCTCAAATGACTAAAACAAAAATTTGATGTAACAATAAAAATGGAAATAGATGTTAAGTATTACATAAATATAACATAAATATGTGTATCGATACCCAGGTGTGACTGCATCGCCACGTCGCTGCGGCAGGGCGCCAAGTCCATCACCACCTTCGAGATCCTGCCCGAGCCTAAGAAAGCGCGTGGACAGGACAACCCCTGGCCGCAGTGGCCCAGAGTATTCAGGTAATAGAATCATATTAATAATTTACCAAAAGCCTCAAATATAGAAAATCTGCGCTAAAAAAACAAAAAGTTACCGTTAGGATCTATATTGTACTAAAATACCTGTTGGCAATTTATTGTAAGTAAATAAGAAAAAATAGAGCTAGTAATAATATTGACTGTTCGTTATAATTAACTGTTAGTACGAAAGCGGGCGAAATATAATTACTTAAAAAATTGTTTATATATTTTTTTCCTTTAGGGTGGACTACGGCCATGAGGAGGTGAAAGTGAAGTTTGGAAATGACCCGAGAAAATTCTCCACATTAACCAAAGAGTTTTTGGATGATGGTATGTATAATTAAGCACATATATATATACTGATTTTTATTTACAATAAAAAATATGTTTCAAATAATCCTATCCACATAGGATAAATAATTCACATACGACAATATTGAAAACAACGCAGGCGAAGGCAACGTGTGCGGAGTATCAGCGGTGGAGGTGGAGTGGACCCGTGGGGCCGGTGGCCGCTGGGAGATGAAGGAGGTCCCCGGCTCGGCGCGCGTGTACCCCGCCGACCTCGTGCTGCTCGCCATGGGCTTCCTCGGGCCCGAGCGATACGTCGCCAACCAGCTGGGTATGCAACACCTGCACAGGCCTATGTACATCCTAAATTAAGTAGCACCTACATGCTGCTAAGGGTGCGTTCCATTAGACGTTCACAAAGTCCACGCTCACGACCGCAGTTTTTCCCGTTCCACTAGCTTGTGAGCTTTAGTGACGTATTCTCTACTGGAACGATCACTTCGACCCACCTTGTTAGATGGGTCGTCGTGAGCGTCGCGTGGGCGTAAGTCATGACGTCATGAGTGACGTATTCGCCGCGAACACAACGACCGCGGTCGTCTTGTGGAAAGACGTTTTGGGCGTTTACGGTGTTTTGAGCGCCATCCGGAATACACCCTATACAGACCCTGTACTAGCTTTAGGGAGGGGGCGAAAACGAACTACCCTATTGACTACTTGTTTGAATATCTATATCCTGATCTAATTTGGAAAGGGAGGAGGGACATCACCCTCTACGACTACTCAATCGAGTTTTGATCTTGTAAGGATTGCCCCCGAAGTATAGCTGCCAAGCGTTCTCGGACCAAAAAAGGCACCGCGCAAGTTTATCCCCTCCTTTTCTCTTTCATTAATAAAAGTAATTAAAATTCCCTTTTCACTTCTAATTCTTCTAATAAATATGCAGTAAAATAATGTTGTTATTAAATTATTAGATTTAACAGATCAAAGAATGTAATTAAGACTATATAACAGATGTTTCAAATTTTTATAGCCATGTTATACTATGTCATAATATCAAGTTATTAAGAAAATATTTTTTTTCTATTCCTAGATCTGCCGCTAGACGCACGCAGTAACATCGAGACAGAAAAGTCCAATATTTATAAAACACCATTGAAGAACGTCTTTGCTGCTGGAGGTAAGCATACCATTGTATTAATATATTAGATGTCCCAAAAAATGTTATTTATTTTCAGTATTCATGCATTTTACGTGTAAACTTTAGATTTATTATTAAAATCTATCAATAAATAATCGAAAATACTTTAATGACTTTATTACGTTTAACAGCGTCTCTTTGGTTACCAAGTAACTTGAAATTGAGTGAGAGAAAGCGATTTATACTAAAATCAAGGTAGGTAGGTAGTTACAATTTGTTAAAATAACATTAGTCGGTGGCACTTATATTTATTTTTCGTAGTCACCAATATTGTGTGTAACATGTATAAAACCTTGATTTTAGGCTAGTATTATCGCGGAATTGATACATTTTAATAATCAACGGGTACTCACGATATGCGGTTTATGAATTCTTTAGGATTTTTTTTTAAGAAAAGAAAAACGAACTAGACGTGGGGTAGATAGGTTAATCTACAATTAGTGCTTGTCCATGACCACTCCCCGCCAACGCAGTTCGCCGTGACCACGGTCCATGTAACTGTCTCGAAATATCGACAAAAAGAATTTTTAATGAATTCAAAAACCGCATATCGTGAGTACCCATTGATTAATAAAATGTAGAAAACTCATCAATTATGTAAAAAATGTTTATCGAAGGCCAGTATATATGATGCGATGTCCCCCAGATTGTCGTCGCGGGCAGTCGCTGGTGGTGTGGGCCATCGCGGAGGGCCGGCAGGCGGCGCGCGCCGTGGACGCGCACCTCGCCGGCACCTCCTCGCTGCCCGGCCCGGGCGGCGTCGTCTACGACCACTGAGCCGGCCACGCTCGCCTTCATGCTGACCCATATCTCTACAACACGTCCACGATGCTGGCCACGCTGAGAACACTTCTTCTGAACTTCTGGTCACTACCCTGGGAAATGTCTTCCGCTGTTAACTACTACGCCGGGTGGGATCTTCCCCACTGATGGCCACTGCACCGAAAACCTCAACAGTACCTCAGCTACACGTCCACGATGCTGGCCGCGCTAAGATGTCGGCTTCTGAACTTCTGGCCACTACACTGGGAAATGTCCTCCGTTATTAACTACTAGAGACATCTTCCTCACTGATGGCTGCTGCGTCGGAAAGACGTCTTCCACGCTATCTGGCCAGCTAGCCACGCTGAGAAGACGTTTTCTAAGCTTCTGGTGACTACTCCGGGAAAACTTCGTATTAACTACTACGCCGGGAGACATCTTCCCCGCCACTGACCAGAACGGCACAAAGACATCTTCCATGCAGCTGGCCACTACGTAGGATATATTCTAAAAGCTTAGACTACTTCGCTGGGAAGATGCCTTCTCCACTATGGGCCACTACGCCGGGAGGAATCCTTCACGCTACTACCCAATGCACCGGAAAGACATTCTCCCGACTACTGGCTACTGCGTCGCAAAACGTTCACTCCACTGGCTTATACATCGGTTAGCTGTAGCTGGCATGTTTATAGTACTCGCATGCGTTTAGGATATACGAACACAGCACTCGCACCAATGCATATTAAAAAAAATGACTATTAAAAATAATAAGTATTCATAGTCGTAACAAAAACCTAGCTGTTAAAAACAAGTTATCTAAGCAATAAATTATTCGTGAAGCATTATAAATAGTTTACTAAATAAAAATACATATTAAAAACTGCTATTCAAACCACATTGTTGACATTATAAAAGGCTTTAGTTTTTTCTGTCATCCTTGTATAAACGCATGCGAATGCAAATGAGAATGAGATAGACAGTTATTTATCACGAATCACGATGTGACGTCATGCGATTCAATTATCCTTATACGAGTCCATGTAGTACGTGCCAGCTTTAGTTAATCTGAGGTATATTATATTTAGCCGTAGATCCACTCGAACAGTCGCGTTAGAAACGTCGATATTCATTATTGAAATGCCATCTATCGGCGAACATAGAATTAATATAGGTTATTACATTTCTTCATGCTTAGTTCTTGGTTAACGCGATAGTAACGGGTTGCCATAGTATTTGCCAAAACGTAATGCCACACAAATCTATAGTTACTATACATTACGTCCTTATTTGTAAGCAGAATGAAAATCTCTAAAATTAGTAAGAAAAATGAAGCATTACCTTCATTTATCTGTAATTATGAATATTAATTTATTACCAAATTATTCAATATTTAAATAAAAATAATCGCTGTTAAAATGTTACAACATTTTATTTAAATCTTTTCAATTACCTAAATATTTATAACATTAACGTGCAATAAATTGTATCCATTAGTTGTTGATTGAGTAGAATTTAATCATAATTATATTCTACTCGAAATCGATAACTTTAAAAATATAGTTAGGATACAACAAATAGTTTTTAATCCTTTTTTATTTATTTTGAAAATGAATGATATAACGAAGTACATAGAAAGTCGTTAAAGTTCGCGTATTCAGTAAATATCGAATAATACGTAATTGTGGTTCGTACGGTAGAGTTATTATTATTTTTGTAATCTCAGATTTAATTGTGATTGTTTTTCTTCAAGGAAAAATATTGTATTCAATGATTATTTTGATTTCACAGTGGACTATTTTAATAGTCAGTTTCTTTCTTTTTTGATGTATTTTTATCCGTATCACGGACTTACATTTTTAGAAGAATTTATTTTGTAATTACATTCCGTTTGTAGAAATATATCGCGTGTTATAGAAAAATAAATGTAGCATTATTTGCATGCCATAAAATAGATTATTGGTTTTTGATTGGGTATTATGATCTCTTGGTAATGATTTGAAATTTTGTTTTTAATATTATTATGTATGATTTTTCATTTCTTTTTACGTATGCATAGTGTAAGCACAATTCTTATAGTTAAAATAGGATCGATAATTATTCTGCTATTATTGTACAGCTCTGATTTTATGTTTGTGTCATTGATATAACGAAAGTAGCAAAGAATTATATGATAGTTAGTATGATTGGAGTCCTTTTTAAGGTGGTGTTATAATCGACATTATGCTGCTCTTCACTAAAAATAAAATCAGAGTTGAATTTGTCGTAAGAATACGATTTGAGGTCGTAACGGTTACTTGGACTCCACTATAAAAGTATTCTCGGAACAGTTAACTACTGTAATATAACATATTATAAAAATAAGAATAAAAACTTGGATAAGTAATCCAAATAAACAATAAACATAATATAATGACCGGCTTACTTCAATATTGTTAGACTACAAAGCAATGTAGTATAATTTATGTTCAATACGTAATGATGTATTTATAACTACAAAAAGGAACTACAATCCGTCATGCGTCACCGCAGAGGCGGCGTCGTTCCTGTTTCGAAACTTATTATTAAATATTTAACCAGTTTTTCAACTTAACACGTGAGAAGCAGCAATGGTTTATTACCTCGTTATATTTGCCTATGATTTGTATACAAATGGAGTGATTCAAGGCATTTATGATGTTGATGTCGGCAGTTTAAGTTGAAATTTATGATTACTGCGTGCTGTTTATTTTTTTATGTAAAATATATAATTTTTTAATTGTACCCGTTTTGAAAACGGCATTAAGTTAATTACGGCGGTTGTAGATCATACCTGAGAGATGAGTTCCTATGAGTTGAATTATTTTAATGTAGTTGTTCCTTCCCGATATCATACGAATATTTCTTAGGTATTGTCGAATAAAGTACCTTATAGGACCTTGGAAAATCAGTGTCACTCGTATAAAAATATTTTTGAATCTAAATTATGTTATTTATTAGCAGAAAATGAATTTAAGATCCCACGCGTTTGTGGTATCTTGACTAAAACTTTAAAGTTTATTTTACTGTATAAAAGATTTTCACGTCGATGTTAAATATATTTGATAATTTGTTTCAATAAATACTGTCATCGAAATTTCTATTTGGATCTAATGGATTTTCCATATTACGGGAAAAAGCGTTCAAAAGCCAGTAAATTGATATGCATTAGTTATTGGAATAATTTATACGAATTATAAGTGATACTAGTTCGAAAAAACATCAATGTTTTGGCCAATTATATAATAAACTATATGATAATAACTTCCTAAGAAATATTCGACACACGTAATTTGATTATGTCGTGTGAATATTATTGTGTTTATTTTAATCCATTAAGCTAATATTACGGATATATTTATGGAGTTTATGTAAATACTACATAAATATATTATTACTTATTTGTTATTCTACGTAGTTCATACCAAACACGTAATGTGTAAACAAATTATCATCGAAATTGTGATATTTGTTTTTAACGGTATTTATTTAAAAAGTATAGATACGGACTTTGTTAATTTTTGTCACCTATGATTCAATATTTTTTTGTTTTTTTTTTTTAATCGAGCATCATATCGGTAACAATGTTTGGTTCTACCATAAAAAGTGATAATGCCGCACTACTAGAATACTTCTGATACGTAAATTAAATTTGTCTTTTAGAAAAGAAGCGTTATCATATTGGCATATTCAAATTTACGATAAATCTGTTACACAGGCGTTGCTACAACCATGCGAAAGATATCTACGTAATTTAAGAAGATTAGTGGACTTGCTTCGACCTACACACCTTACGACAAAATAAGAAAAACTGTTAATAATAAATTATAACTACTGAAAAACAACTTTCCCCTCATAGCGATCTAGTTAGTGTAGTTGTGGATTTTCGTTGACTATGATTGCACATGAATTAATTAAGTCGATTAATTAGGTTTTGTTTATAATAGACGGTGGCATGAGTGTTGTAGCACCCTTGGAATAGACAAAATCTACAATATTTGATTTGCTAAAAAGAAATCGGACATACAATGTTTTCCACAAGTTCGTATACTATGAATCTATGTATCCAGTTATATGTAATTATTGTTTTAGGAATCTGTAATAAGTTTAATTAAATGTTTTTATTTATTTCGAGTTAATATTGTAATAATACTTGTTATTATTTGCAATTAATTTGTTGAAATATTATTTTAGTCTAGTCAAAAAAGCTGAAAAAGTCCTGGAATGTTTATAGGGATTTTTGTTGTTCAAAATGTGTTTACACTACAGTAATGTTTGGATCCATTTAAAATCGATAATTTTGTATAACTATCTACAACCTACAAATTATTATTAGGTCTTAGAAACGGTTTAAAGTTATCATAGTTAAAAATGTTATAACAGTAGAAGTGTTGGATGGATATTATGATTGACAATAATATATGTCTATTAATGGTAGTGTATTAATCGTAGAACATGTATCAGATATTATGGAATTTGAGAAATAAACTATTTCAGCACAGTTGTATGTTTTTCATTTAAATTCTATATAATAATCAGAATCTACACAATTTACTTTAAGCAAATATTTGACAAGTAAGATGAAGTACATATCCATTTTTAAAAAAAATGTAAGCACAAATATTTATACGTCAATACTGAATGTATACATTTAGCTTCTAGTCAAGTTCGGGAAATTACGTCAAAGGAAAAATTACCATATATTCAAAGTAACTAATTGTATTTAATCAAATGTTGCGATCGTAACCTTTCAAAATGTTTTAGAAGACTAATACGAATTAATAAATGGTTTTGTGCTCTTGTATGATGTTATCGCAAGCGAATAAGATTTATTGCAAAATGCCTAATATTTCCTTTAAACTATGCAATGAATATCACATAAGCGTAAAATACACATAAGTAATCACTACATTATTTTGTCTTTTCGCACGTATTAGACGGAAACTGGAAAAAACACCAGCCAACCGCTACGTAAACTTTACAAATGAAGGTAATTAAATCGTGTTTAAAAAAATACATTCCATTTAGTAAATTCTTATACTTCGTCCAGACTTAATAACTACTTTGACACTTTTTTATGATTTTGGTGTGATTTATTATAATTACGGTTTTTAACTAATGAGATCACAGTTCCATGAGCAAAACCGGATTACGATAATAAGTGTAAAATAATGTATGAATACATTTTAACATAGTACCTAATATTTTATAGCGGTTTTTTTTAATACGAGTCATTCATCTTAATGAGTATAAATCTATGAATTTAATTTAGATCAGACCAATTATAGAAATCTTTCAACATGATCGACCGTAATGATTTTTTATATCCTATCATTTATAATTGTAAAAAGTTAAAAACGACCGTATATTTTGACTACAGTAATTACTCCTGTTTTCGAGGGTTATTATCTGATAGTATAATATATAGTATAGATATACATATAGTATAGTATAGATATAAATATTAGGCAAAATCTAACGCTTCTGACTATTGAAAAGGCTACTTACTGCTAGCGATTTACAGAGAATTTTTAATTTATGTTTATAATGTTATAGAATAAATATATGATAATTCTGTAAAATACATATTTTCTTTGAGTTTGAGTTATTGAGTGTTTATGTTATTTTTTTAAATTCTGCTGACACTTATTCTATTTTTGTGTTTTTAAAAAATACTTTAACTTAAAACTCTCTCATTCTGAGGAAGAGGGCACGGGCCCAGCAGGGGGACAATAAAGGGGTTGTACCACAATATTTAAACTTTGCTGGTCAATTTCGGATTGGTAGAGTATAGAAAGAAGTTTTGATTTTTACTTAGTGTAAAACGTAATAAAAATAAAAACCCACTTCCAAAAAATAATTTCTAAATATAGGCTTGAACCTAGAACTGCATCAAAAACACAATCAAGTATCAAAGACATTGGAGATACATATAAGTCGTTATAAATAGTTATGTACACTGAATAGATTATATTGTTGGCTCATAATTTATTCTCTTGATTATGGAAGCACACATGCGACCTGTTTGCTGCTTGGCTGCACATTTCATAAAACAGAGTTAACCCATAATTAAGAAGACATGAAATTTTAGATGAATATACCCATGTTTACCTGTTTATCCATATTCCAATTTCACCTTAGTCTCTCTCGTGTCTCTGAAGTGATTACCAGAACTTGAAACGCCATGAGTAAAGAGATTTTATGTAAGTTTATCAAAGTGTACCTATGTTTTAAAAAATGTTTGTATTTTATTTTATTTTAATTTTAATACCATATATGTAAAAGTCATAAAATATCCATATTTCAAAATTAATACTTATGGCCAATAAATTTCACATAAAATATAGCTTAAGTAACACAAAATTGCAATATAATTTTGTATTCTATCGTGTATTTCATACCTATATCTTTTGTGACTATCGAAAAATATATTATCAATTACTTACCAAATTGTCTGACATATGTAGACTGCAGATAAATAACTTTCATGGTATGGCTTAAAGCCATAAAAATATGAGTTACAACTTTGCGCATTACAATAAATATAAACATGTGTACTGTGTTTTTCTTTCATTGTCCAGGTACTGCCAAATACAAATTAATAAAGTTATATAAAACACTCGATGGAAAAGCATTACAACAATTTGGTTTTCGCATTCAAGATGTGACGCTAGAAAAAATAGTTGATTATTTGTATGCGCCCAAAGACTCTTCTGCTTTAGCTGTCACTAGAATCTTATTCGGTAAGTTGTTATACGTATTATAAACGCTGTAAGTAAATCTTAATGTTTTTAATTATGAAAATAAAGTTTCATGTAACGAGTGTGAATACGACAACGAATTCTAATATAAACGCAATGTAGCAAAGTTGGTAGAGCGTAGTGAAGCAAGATTTCTTTCGTTGTCATCAACCCATTACTGTCCCACTGCTGGGCACGGGTCATCGCTCAGAATAAGAGAGTTTTAGCCTAAACTAGGTAGAGTAAACTATACACACCTTCGAAATTTTTTCAAGATCTCTCAGGTTGCCTTCCGATGATTTCCTCCATATATAAGTGTGCGTGCCTGAGATTTGAAATGAAATGAAATGTCTTTATTTTGTATAGGCCTACGAGGGTACTTACAAATTGTGAGTTACACATTTTTTTTTTACACTACCACCAGATCGGAACACGACCTCAACGAATTTGAACCTCGGACTTCCGATCGAGAGAGCAAGTTTCAGTCATTAACTCATTAGAATATAACAGCTTTTACGGTAGCGTTACTTGTTATTTTTCGTTATCACGCATTTTAGTCGTCATACACTTTTAAGAATTTTATAAAGATTTCAGTCAGAATATTTCTTTGCGCTGTAACCTTTAACATGAAATTATAATTTAAAAACCCTGATTGCTGTGGGCCGGTTTTCAAATAACTAATGGCTTTACATCGCATGCACAATAAAAACTGAGTTGGCAGGTCTTGCGATGCTCTTCGATATACCCGACGAGCGTGGTGGTGCGGCGATGGTGGAGCGGTGGGGAGACCCCATGACCTGCCACTTTCCACTCCTACCGTTTGTCAGGGCGGTACCGATGCCCTACATGGCTTTGGTGTATGCCGCGCTTTGGTTTGGTATGTTTTAGTATCTATAAGAATATTGAAAATTGTACCTTTTTGAATATAAGATTTTTTAGGATAAGCTTATACCAGTGTAGGCATATTTCTATTTTTTTTTATTTTAACCATCTGTCCGTGTATCAGTTATATAATATGAGACAGTTTCTAGTTTACTACATCATCATCTACATCTTACTACGTAGGTACATACTAGGTAACACAACCCCCAGGCAATAGGTATTAATAAAGACTTGGTATTTTTTCAACGAAAATGTTCAGAATAAATAACCCCAGGGCCGGCTCTAACTCGGGAAGCACCCGTGTGCAATAAAACCCTGGCGCCCCCTAGGCCTGACCCCGCAGCAATAACTATCAACTTTGCCGTCGTAACTAGAAAGTATTTTCATATGCCAACAAGCCATTTTATAAGTAGATTTAGCTTACAGTATGGTATTGTACGCACTGGCTGGCAGCTTCTGTCATATCATTGTTGTACCATGATGGTCCTCTTAGCTGTCTCAGGGAGTGCCGGGGCGCCCGAGTGCATTACAAGCCCTGCACTATAAGTAGGTTAAGTTCACACTTTGTTTTTATTTATCTGAATATGAAACAATTAATTTATAAAAAAGTAAGGTAACTTTCAGGTGCTCTCGGGATAACCCTCGGTTATAAGTATCGCGTCACTTCTGTGGTCTTTGCCCTGTGTTACTGGTACCTGTTCCTCATCGAGAAGAGCTTCTGGAACAACCACAGCTACTTGTTCGGGCTTGTTGCTGTTCTGCTCTGTTTCACTGACGCACATTGCTACTGGTAAGAGATGAACTTAAATAGCTCGTAGAATTAGTGTAGTTCGCCACACTCATATTTTTATAGTTGTACCTAACGATCGGGCAGACGGGCCTCCAGATGGAAAGTCAGCGTCGCCTATGGACATTTGCAACACTCGCAAATGCATCGCCGGCTTTGACGTCATAGTATGAATGTCATAGCGCTCTGTGAATACTTCAGGAGGAAGCTCATTCCACATCTTGCACGTTCGCGCCAGGAAGGAGCGCGTAAACCGAACGATTTCTAGCGTGAAGTTTTTACGTTACGTTGGAAAGATTTGGTTACCGAGCCTGTAACTTTCGCATGAGGCGACCATCTTTGTCCTCGAGAGTAGCCTGTGATTGACTTCAGATAGAACCCCTATTCTACATTTTCTAAGAAACTTCCTTACAGATGTTCCAGGGGGTAGCAACCTCTTTCGATCAAGTAAATTGCATGCTCGTTTGATACTTAAAAATATAAAAAGAAAAAAATAGAATATTTAAAAGTTGCTGATGAATTGTTGTCAATTTACGATGTGGGAGAGGGAGTGTGGTTGAACCGGGAGGTACCACCGCCACGTCTATTTGAACGTGAAGCAGTTCTTGCTTTTCGGTAGTTTTAGAAGAATTTGATTTTTTTATAAAATTGAAGTAGCAAACGAGCATGCAGTCCACCTGATGGTAAGTGGTTGTTGCTGCCCATGGACATCTGTAAGCAACTTCATATAGAACACGGGGTTCTATCTGAAGTCAATCACAGATCCGTCGCTACTCCCGGGGACTAAGACGGTCGACTCATATAAAAGTGTGCTGGCAACCACACCCTTCCTTAAAAACTGCTTCATGCTAGAAATAAGTGTGACGGTGGTACATTCCTGGGCGAACTACACTGGTTCTACCACCTATTGCTTGCCGGCTCACTTTTATTTGAATCCATCTTAGTGCTCGTGAGTAACAACGTATCTGTGTTTCCATCCATCCATCCATCAGCCTTTGAAAGTCCACTGCTGGACATAGGCCTCCCCTAATCTGCGCCACTTCGACCGGTCCTGGGCCATCTGAATCCAGCGGTTACCCGCCGTCTTCTTCAGGTCATCAGTCCACCTGGTCGGGGGGCGGCCTGCACTCCTTTTGCCCAGACGTGGTCTCCATTCGAGGACTCTTCTACCCCATCGGTTGTCTGTCCTACGAACGATGTGGCCTGCCCATTGCCACTTCAGCTTACTAATTTTGAGAGCTATGTCGGTAACTTTCGTTCTCCTACGGATTTCATCGTTACGAATTCTGTCACGCAGGGAAATACCAAGCATAGCTCTCTCCATAGCTCGCTGAGCGACCTTGAGCTTACGCACGAGGCTCACAGTAAGGGACCACGTCTCGGCGCCATATGTCATCACTGGCAACACACACTGCTCGAACATCTTCGTCTTCAGGCTCTGAGGTATATCGGATGAGAAGATATGGCGCAGTTTCCCAAACGCTGCCCAGCCGAGTTGGATTCTACGAGTGACCTCTTTCTCGAAGTTGGACTTACCCATCTGCACCGCCTGCCCTAGGTAAATGTATTCGTCAACAACTTCGAGGGTGGTGCCGTCAACAACAACCGGTACGGGTGTGACATGGACGTTAGACATGATCTTCGTCTTGTCCATGTTCATCTTAAGACCCACCCGTTGAGAGGCACCAGAGAGGTCGCTGAGCATGGTGTTGAGGTGCTCCATCGACTCCGCCATGATGACTATGTCGTCTGCGAATCGAAGGTGAGTGATATATTCGCCATCGATGTTGATGCCGAATCCTTTCCTCTCCATCAGTTTGAACACGTCTTCCAATGCAGCGGTAAACAGTTTCGGAGATAACACATCCCCCTGTCTCACACCGCGCTGCAATTGGATCGGGTTCGTACTTCCGTCGTGTAATCGGATCGACATTGAGGCTGCCTTATATATACACTTCAACACTTCGATGTACCGATAGTCAATCTGGCACCGCTGAAGCGACTCCAACACCGCCCATGTCTCGATAGAATCAAAGGCTTTCTCATAGTCCACATAAGCCACACACAACGGCAGATTGTACTCCTCGACCTTCTCTATTATCTGCCGCAGTGTGTGTATGTGGTCCATGGTACTAAAGCCTTTTCGGAATCCGGCTTGTTCGGGAGGCTGAAAGTCGTCGAGCCTGCGAGCTATTCGATTATTGATGACCCTCGAAAACACCTTGTAGATGTGGCTCAGAAGCGCGATGGGCCGGTAATTCTTCAGCAAGGACCTGTCGCCTTTTTTGAAGAACAGTATCACCACGCTTCTGCTCCACGCCTCCGGTGCTATACCCTGGCTTATGACGGAATCGAACAACTGTTGGAGCGCTTTTAAAATTGGTCTCCCACCTGCTTTTAGCAATTCAGTTGTGATTCCGTCTTTACCGGGCGCTCGGTTGTTCTTGAGCTGTTTGAGGGCCAATCGGATCTCGTACAGGCTGACGTCCGGGATATCTTCGGTATAGTGTGGGTTAGCGTGGCTCGCTTGTCGTTGACAGGCGGTAGAGGGCCACGCGAAGCGGTATATAACTGCCCATAGAAGCGCTCAATTTCTCTCAGAACTTCAGGCCTCGCGGCAACTGTGGTGCCTCCATCCGTCTTCAGCTTCGTTAATAAGCTTTGCCCAACACGCAAATCCCTTGCGAAGACCTTGGAGCCCTTGTTTCGCTCAATTTGCTCTTTAATGCGATTTGCATTAAAGAGACGAAGGTCGCGTCGCATCCTGTTAGAGATTTGCGCGTTGAGCCGCCTGAACTTCGACAATGAAGCTGGAGACTGCACACACATTGCCCGCCGTTGTGCCATGAGTTCCAGAGTTTGGACCGACAGTCTTTGAGTACTTCTATTGGAGGGGGTCTCATAGTACTTCGACCCTACCTCATGGGCAGTTTCTACCAACTTGGTGTTTATTTCGTCAACATCAACGCAATTGTCTAGGCATTCCAGGCGATTGCGTAGCTTGAGTTGAAAGTCTTCAGAGCCCTGGATTTGACAAGATCTTGGACGGAGTATTGACCTCATAAGGCGGGACCGTTCCAGCTTGATCTTGATATTTAACGTGCCCCTAACCATCCGGTGATCGCTTCCGGTCTTGAACCTGTTGATCACAGAGACATCGTTAAATATGTGCCGCTTGTCTGCCAGTATGAAGTCAATCTCGTTTTTGGTAGTACCATCGGGACTCATCCAGGTCCATTTCCTTTGAGGCTTCTTCTTGAAGAAGGAGTTCATCATGTAGAATCCCTCCTTTTCCAAGAAGTTAGCCAGCAAATGGCCTCGATGATTCCGATTACCAATGCCAAAGGGCCCTACCTTCAACTCATCGCCACATTGAACGCCCAGCTTTGCGTTGAAATCCCCCATCACAACTGTGAAGTACGATTTTGAGGTATGTATGGCTTTGGATATATCCTCATACATAACCTCAACCTCGTCGTCGGAGTGTGTCGATGTCGGCGCATATACCTGTATGACCTTCAACGAGTACCTCTTGGATACTCTGAGTATAAGGTATGCTACCCTGGACGACACACTCTTGATCTCCACGACGTTGTTGACAAGGGACCTGTTGACGAAGAACCCGACACCACCTTGGGACAGATGTTCGCCCTCCCGGTGGTAGAACAAGTTACCAGATTTAAGGATCATCGTGTCCTCCCCCTGTCTTCGGACTTCAGACAATCCTATAATACTCCAGTTTAGCTTGTCTACCTCTTCTTCCAGCTCATATATCTTCTCATCACTTCTCAGAGTCCTGGTGTTATATGTTGCCAGGTGCAGAAATCGTCGGTTGTGGTAGCTCGATCTCTGCCGGAGATTCTTAGCACCCCCTGCCCCGCCGTAACCGTGACCGCTACCATAGCCAGGAATAGCGGGGCTGCCGGGGACTGGGGGCCGTGGTTTTATTGGAGCTGCCATTAAGGGGTTTTGCCATAGTCACCGCGCTTGGCTATGCGTGTTGGTGACCGCAGTATATTTGAAAGTTCTCAGAGTGATGCTGCTGCCCATCATCTGGTTTAATGTCCCTTAGTCGCCTCCTACGACATCCACGGGAAGAGAGGGAGTGGTGCTATTCAAGAGACCGACACCACACGGCCAGCCGACACCACACGGCCAGCCGACACCACACGGCCAGCCGACACCACACGGCCACACGGCCATCTGTGTTTAAAATATAAAATACCTGTTAGATGTTAGGTACCGAATAATTAAAATTTTAGAGGTGGACTTGAAAGAAAAAATAAACGAAACGAAGTTTAATTAAATATTCATAAAATTTTATGTGACGTTACTGCGATTTACACAACATTATAATATAATTACAGGTAATTTTTTGTAATTTATTTAAGTAGGTACATAACTACATACGTATATATTTTTAATACTAATCACTAGATGAAAAATATGTAATTAAAAAAGTAACTATCGTCCTTTATAAACTATATTATCAATTACCAAATATCTACTTGAATATAATTAGGATTACATCCTATATAGCAAACACCGTTGTCATATTTTTATAAGATTAAAGATGCTCACTGCTGCATCTGTAAAGTATGCCTGCTCCTGAGGTATTCCCGAAGCGTTATGATATAGAGCTCTTCAAAAAAGGTGCGAAAAGAGTTCTCCACCAAAACCAGCGATGTGATGTGACTACATTCGATCAGGTAGCCCGTCTGCCTTATCGCCAGATTCAAGTACAAAAAAATACCGTCTTCATTAAGAATGGTATAAAAATTAAAAAAATATATATGTACCTATACTCAATGTACATACTCAGTATAGCATGAGCATACTCAATGTACCTATAGTAAAGAAATAAAATACTGATTATATTATACAGAATTTTTTTCAACTTGAACCTTGTTAATATTTAATAATACAGTTTTTTTCCTTTGCACCGTAATTTTACATACCTAACTTTAGCACGAAAATTTAAATTTTCTGCGTTGGTTCTGTTTCTTGGGTACCTAATGACAGTGATAAAATAGTATACTTACCAATGTCCGATGGCAGGTCAATCTAAATAAATTACTTAATATGAAAATGTGTTTTTAACAATTATTTCATATTTTTATCAGAAAAAGCTGTAACTTGACATGCATCGTAAAGATGAATAAAACTTATTTCTCCGCCATCTTTAATCGTTCGAATTATCGTATTTAGAATGACGTCTCAAGGCTCATTCTTAGCCTTGTTATCATTTTGCAAAGCTTAAAATAATTAAGCTTAATCCGTTTGAATAAAGTGGTTAAGAAATTGCAAGTTAAAGCGATGGACTTACAAAGTCCATCTTCGATTAAAGGCTTAACTATTGCAGGTCCGTTGACGCTTCTGTAGATGCATCCGTAAAGAAAGAGACGGTCCCTTATTGGAATTACTTTATCCTCAAGTTCCAATTCTTCATTCTATACTTCATGGCGGGAGTGAAGAAGGGCAGCGCTGAGTGGCTCTCTGGATACTCGGTGCAGAACCTCAGTGAGCATTGGGTGTTCGATCCTATCAAGTAAGTGTATTGAGGAATACAGCTGGAAGAAATATACACGATCTAACCATTTCTATCAAACATTTTTGTAAAAATCTTTCTGGATTTCATTATTTTTATAGGATATTATTGTTGTGTGATCGTGGTCTAAAATAGTGCCTCTTCTTCACATGGATGTCCAACGAGGCTAAAGGATCCATGAGATGAACAGCAAAGTTCAGTAGCGCAGCTAGGCGTGGAAGCAGTGGCCCATCGCCCATGGCCTCGCACTTAAAAGGGCCTCGCGAGGCCTCTTTGATGGGCATAGATCTTGGAAACATTTGAAAAGGGGCCTCGCTAATAGGTATTCGCCCACGTCTATATTGGTCCGCGGTACGCCACTGGCGAAGACCATCTCGAGCATGCACGGTGATTATTGGCCGAAATGCTAATGGATAGAGTGTCAGTTTGTTTAGGTATCACGACATTAAATAGAACTAATCATCATTTGAATGCTGGTTTTTTTACGTTGTAAATGAGAAGTAGTGAATGAAATCCTAATAGTACCTTATGCTTACGACGTCGATTTAGGATTTCAAGTCATTATCAACTAAGCCAACTAATATACCTATGAAGCGTAAATTTGATATAAAGCCATGTGGTTATAATTTCTTAATCATTAGTTGATACCTTTATCGCTCTTGTCCCACCTTTGGGCGCTGTTCTTAGGTACTAAATCTAACTTAAATCTTTCATCGCTTATCGTAATCGGTGGACTGGGCTTGTTTCTTGAAATATGAAATTATTTCATAAATTGAAAACTCATAATGTTTCTCATTAATATGTATGCTAATTTAGTTAATACACCCATAGGTTAACTTTGACGTCAATGTAATATAAATAAAAGAACGAGTTTGGAAAAAACTATCCTTTTAGCATGTATGTATTTATAAGTCGTTAGGTATACTAATTACGGCCGAATTGGCAGCAACTTTTAATTATAAAGTGCATGTAAAACACATTTGGAGGATATAAGGTAATTTTAGATTATGGTATGTTTAAGGGCATATACATAGTGCGACTTTTTGCAGCAATTCAGTGACGATACAGTTGCAAAAGACCGTGATACTGTCGCTATACTCGCCATGTTTGTATGCTGAAATTATAGCAACACTATTGTAGTGATGCAAATGCTCTATTTAATTCTACTGAATATTAAAGACTTCTTAGTACTTAAGTTTATGATAGGTACCTACGGTTAGGAAATAAACTCTCACGCATAGGAGTGTGAGGAGGCTTTCATCAATTATCACGAGGTTTTTCCGCAATACAAATCAGTTCAAAACCCAGAAAACGGTGTACAAAAGCAGTAAAAAACATCTTTTTATACCTATTAATTAATTTCGTTCCGCCTTAAAGTCGAAAATCTAAAATTATCAGTGTTCTTCCACTTTATTATGCATGTTTTATACATGAAAACCTTTCTCTTGAATCACTCTATCTATTAAAAAAAACTTCATTAAAATCCGTAGTGTAATTTTAAAGATAAGCATACATAGGGACAGGCAGCGACTTTGTTAAATATTATGTAGTGATGACTAATTCCTTGTCATTGCCCTCTCCGACAATAATCCTGCACAAGAAGAATTTTGAATAAGTTTAAATAAGAGGTGAGGAGGGATCAAAAGGTTGGCAAAAATTATCTTATGACCTTAACTAGTTATAGGTATGTCAGGAGTGGCAAAACAGAAACTAATAATACCTATAGAGATTTATAGGTAATAATTAAATGTAGTAGAATACTCCGTGGTTTGATCCCGGAGACACTGCCACATCTATTTCTGCGCTATGTACAGCAGCAGTAATAAGTATTGCTGTGTTCTAATCTGTGCTATTCGTGCACAGTTCTTTGGTACCTAGCGTTCACAGGTGTCAACATACGCTGTGGCCAAACTTAGATGCAGGTTCCATCCTATGTGAAGATAGTTAAAGATTGTCATGAGCAGCAATATCCGCAAATATAAGACGGGCTTTATGAGCCTGTGATCAAATAAATCAGCATGTCGAGAATTCGGGGGATGAGGATATTTTCCTCAACTGACCAGTCAAGTAATTTATACAAAAATTATATCAACATTTTGTTTTGATCACCGAAAGACGTCATACGTCTCATAATGACGCATCAACAACCAGTTTTAAGATTATATCAAAATGCAGATACATAATATATGTAGGTAAAGAGTAGCGAAAGTAAATAACTTAAGGATTTTCCGCATGTAGCTACTTGTTAAAAACTTTATGCAAATATGTACCAAAATAATAAGAACGTAGATAATAGGTACATATTTCCCTTTTTTTTTATCTAAAATAATGTTTGTCAGTAGTGAGTTTCAAATTACGTATCTGCACTACATAGTACAAAACAAAGTCACTTCGCGCTGTCTGTCCCTATATATGTTTAGATCTTTGAAAGTACACTACGGATTTTATTGCAGTTTTTTAATAGACAGAGTGATTCAAGAGGAAGTATTATATGTATAACACATGAACAATATAGTGGAATAACACTGATAATGTTAGATTTTTGACTTTAAGGCGGAACGAAGTTTGCCCGGTCATCTATGTAGTGATATGTAAAGAACCAATGAACAACCTATTACATGCTGACATTTGACGCACTTGATTAATATTGTTTATGATTCTACTGAATAAATATGTACCTACTGTCTAACGTGTCTACAAGGCATATACTTAACGAAAATTATGTTGTCTGGGTAGAATGAAAATCGGTATCTTATGCATCAATTAACAAAGTATTTAACCAATTTTACGGATCTTATGGCCATCTATAAAGGCAAGCCGTGAAATGGTTCATTCGTCAAATCCGAAGTAGACATTCATAATTAAACTGGAATAAAAAAAAACGAAATTACGGGAAAACCTGCTATTTTTTGTAAGCGTAGAAAGTAGGTCTGCAGAGTCGAGACTCTAATTAATTATATAAAATTTAGTTTTGGAAAATAAGCGTCATAAAAAAAAATTTTAAACAAAAAATACAACCGACTTCCATGCCACATAAAAGTAAAAAATAATTTAAATACATGTTGGTTTAGAGCAAACACAGTTCTTAGTACATAGTCCCGAAGTCGGCGCTTACCATATTTTGCTGGATCATGACGAAACTACATGTATCTTATATGAGCGCCGACTTCGGGACTATGTACTAAGAACTGTGTTTGCTCTAAACCAACATGTATTTAAATTATTTTTTACTTTTATGTGGCATGGAAGTCGGTTGTATTTTTTGTTTAAAATTTTTTTTTTCACGCTTTTCAGTCACGATAAAATCAGTTATGGCTGTTGCTAGTCGTCCGCTAACCGGATGAATAAAATTAATTATTCGTCCGATTTTCGGATGAATAAAATTATGTGCTGACGTCATCATATAAAAATAGACTTCTTTGACACAACCGGTCGGGGGCGCTACCGCGCCCCCTCCCTTAGATTGAATTGGAAAAATCTGTTCGAACCTAACCTAACCGAATAAAACAACTTTTTGTGAGTAAACATTTATTTAAAGAATAGACCTATAATTATCAATATTTAAAGTAGAAAAAGTAATATAAACCTTATAACTAAGAGTATAATTCAACTGATAATGATAAAAATAACCCATCCAATTTAAAAAGGTTGGTAGTACTCTTGCATCTTTCAGGTAATTGTATTCAAAGTGGAATTTTTGATCATAATTATATCCTCTCCGAAACTCATTGTTGGTATTGTGAACAAAAACATTATGTATACGTAAGCACAATATGGCCGATGCCTACGGTTTAAACTTGAAGGACCCCAGCATTATCAGGGTTGAGGAGTTGAAGGTCAAAATTATCATGTCATATCTTTGCTTAGTAATCTCATTACATATATGTAAACACCATATGGCCGATGCTTATGGATTAAACTTGCAGTACCCTGCATCATCAGGGTTGAGGAGTTGAAGGTCAATTTTCTTATCATACGTCTTTGCTTTGTAAATATATTACATATCCATAAGTATCAAATGGCCAACGCCTACGGTTTAAGCCTGAAGTACCCCTGCATCATCAGGGCCGAAGAGTTGAAGGTCAAAATTATCATGTCATATCTTTTCTATATAATCTCATCGCATGCACGTAAGCAACAGATCCCCAACTTCTATGGCTTGGGCTTACAGTACCCTGCATCATCAGGGTTGAGGAGTTGAAGGTCAACTTTTTATCATACGTCTTCGCTTTGTAAATATATTACATACCCATAAGCATCAAATGGCCAACGCCTATAGTTTAAGCCTGAAGTACCCCTGCATCATCAGAGTTGAGGAGTTGAAGGTCAAATTTTTCATCTTATATCTTTGCTTAGTAATCTTATCAGATATACGTAGCGATCATGTAGCTAACGCCTATAGTTTAAGCTTGAAGCACCCCAGCATCATCAGGATTGAGGAGTTGAAGGTCCAATTTTCCACCGTATACAACCATTTTTCTAATGTTTTACCTTACATTTTTTTTAATATCATTTTGAATGCGTAAGATTGAAATAGCTAAGTTTTATGGCTTAGGCATTCAATACCCCTGCATCATCAGGGTTGAGGAGTTGAAGGTCATTTTTTTTATAATATGTCTTTGCTTAGTATTGTTATAACATACCCATAAGCACCAAATGGTCAACCCCAATGGTTTAGGCTTGAGGCACCCCTGCATCATCAGGATTGAGGAGTTGAAGGTCAAATTTTCATCACATGTCTCTGCTTAGTAGTCTTGTTACATATATGTAAGCACCAAATAGCTAATGTTATAGTTTAGGATAGCTGTAACCCTGCATCATCAGGATCGAAGAGTTGAAGGTCAAATTTTTCGTCAACCTATATAAGCATAGATATATAATACATATTCCAAGTTTCATAAGAATCGATTCGGCAGAAGCCGAGTTATCTCAAATTATCTAAAAAACTTGAGGAGTGGTGGTGGTTTCCACCCCATAACTCAAAGAGTTAAGCATCACAGCATACCCATGTCCAAGAGAAAAAGTTGCGTGACGAAATTTCCTATCAAATGAAAGAAAGAAAATGGAAATCGGTTTATAAATACCCAAGTTATTCAAGATTTTAAGAAACCGACATTTTCCAATTTTCCGGGAAAACCGCCGGAAGGTTTTCATTTTCCTCAATATGGGACTGCCTGTGAAACTAGTCGCATACAATGTCGTATGAATCGAGTCGGTAGGTCGACGATTTCTAGCCATTTCGCCCGAACATACATAAAAAAAAAAAAAAAAAAAAAAAAAAAAAAAAAAATATACGTGACGAATAGATAACCTCTTTCCTTTGGGAAGTCGGTTAAAAATATAAAGATGGAGGACTAGTTATCGTTGTAAATCTTTCGATTACATTGTTAATGTTTAGATATCAATACCTAAAGGTTTGCAATCTACACTTGCTTAGCATTGCAATTAGGGATTGCAATCCAGCCTCATTTTCAATCCGGACGGATCCGGCCGCTTTTTTCGATCGATTTCGAACGGTAATTATTTTTGTAATATGAAATCTTTGTCAAAATATACAATCACCGGATCCGGTGGAGGTCCGGATCCGGTGGTGAATTGGTACCGGATCCGGTTTGTGTAAATTTGTGCCGGATCCGCCGGATTACCGGATCCGGTTTTCCGGATTGCAATCCCTAATTGCAATCCATCTTATTATTTGAGATCTAAATCACGTAGTAGAGACAGTATAGGAGCTTTGAAAAACGTTTGATTATGTTGATAGGTTGTTCCTCACGGTACCGCAGACCGATTACCTCGTGGTCCACTGGTTCGTGTTTGTTTTCGACCTGACCGTCGCAGTGTGGATGATGTGGGGACGCACTCGCCACATCGCAATGATCTTCTGCGCCCTCTTCCATCTGATGAATAGTCGCCTCTTCAGCATCGGTTTGTACATACTGTATATTCTCTCAAAGAATGTTTTTTATACAGTTTATTACAGTGTTAACCTTTTGGTAAGATATAATTAATACACGTTAATAGTAATAGAGATCTTAGAATAAACTTTATTGAATAGAAATGCTAAATATAAGGTATTTTTATCATTTCCAAAATGATAGAGAATGGAAAACCTTCATAAAATGGTATTTTATCATTTTAAGCTTAATCCTTATGATTTCTAATGAAGAATAATGTGTTTGTAAGGTTTATTTTTGTTTTAGGTATGTTTCCCTGGGTGTGCTTGGCTACGATGCCTCTTTTCTACCCATTTGACTGGCCAAAAACTGTTGCTAGTTATTTAAATACTCATTACTTGAGACTGCGAACGAATATTCCAATTTTATTACATCGCACTTTGAAAAACAAATTAGTTAAATGTGACAAGGTTACTGAAGATGAAGAAGATGTACAATCGGAAAAAGATAACACAAGTACAAAAGAAGTTTTAAACGATTCAAAGGATAATGTCACTGAAAATGTTAAAGAGAGAGAAAATAGTTCAAATCAAAATGATTCTGATAATACTGCAAAGAATGAAAATAATGATATTATTGATTCAAATAATAAAAATAATGATGGCGAAGTTGATGAGACGATGGTAGCTAATGAGAAAGTAGACAATTTCGAAGTGAAGAGCACAGATGGTACAAATGACGAACAAAAAGAAAACTTGACCAAAATGCTTACCACGATATTAATTTCTATTTATGTATTGACACAGCTTTTTCTACCCTTTTCGCATTTTATAACGCAGGTAAAAGTAACACTATTTTTTAGTTTAGGGTCGACAATTAAACGCTCTAAACGCTTTCTATACTCATAGCCCCACAGTACGATTTTCTCCTGTGTCGTGGGTGCCATGGACACACACAAAGACGAATACACAAATACCAGAACAAGAATCTAAACTCATCATTTAGATACCTGTCTGGCCGCGAATCGAACCCGGGACTCACTGCGTGCCAGACCGGTGTGGTAACCACTGCGCCACGCGGGTCGTCAATTTATTACGTAAGGCAAAAGACTATCTAACCAGGGAGGGTATGATCATTGTTATCGCTCCCGTTTTCTAGCGTGAAGCATTTCTTGCGTTTCGATGGAAGGGTGTACACACTTTTATATGAGGCGACCATAGTCCTCGAGAGTAGCAACGCATCTGTGATTGACTTCCGATAGAACCCATGTTCTGCATGAAGTTGATTACAGGTGTTCATGAGCAGCAGTAACAACTTATGTAACATCAGGTGGACTGCATGCTAGTTTGCTACTTCAGTCAGATAAAAAAAACTACAATATCTAATAATAGTAGCTAAATAATAAATATTCTAAAAATTAAACACGGATTTTTCCTATTATTTTATAGAGCATGACAAACTACGTTATTTATTTTCATGTTATTTACCTCAACCCGTTGCAACATGATTTAGTGCCATTTGATTTTATTAAGATTTATACAGATGCCATGTTTCTGGTTTTCCTTTGTATGCAAACTAGATCTAAAATTTAAATTGACTAAATGCGTCAATTGGTATTCGAATATTGCGGATAAAAATAAAAAATACAGAGTTCCGTGGATATTTGAGAACGAGTTAAACCGGCTTACCGTTACTGGTTTTTTAATAAATTCATATCCGGTAAGATGAGTACAATAATGGGATTGCCATTGTTACGTGTTACGAAATGATTGTTTATATGTAGATTTTTTTTCATATGGCAAGCTAGATTTTTACCAATGCATACTAGCTTTCCATACTAGTATGCATTGGTAAAAATCTTATAATATTTTATTAAATACATACCACTATACTCAACCGATTGAGTAAAAACTGTTGAAATAAACGTAATCAATTACATCGCACTTCACATTGCCACTAAAAGAAAAACGGACGGTGCTTTTACCTTTAAAGATGTTGTGTATCGGTACCTACTTAAACTGATTTTAACTTTTCAAATTAATATTAGTTTTTTTTTCTTCAGGGGTACAATAACTGGACGAAGGGTTTATATGGGTATTCTTGGGACATGATGGTGCACACTTGGGACACTCACTCAGTAGTAGTAAAAATAGTCGACAACGACAACAATGTCGAGTTTTTCATCGATCCTTACCTTTACGCACCAAATGAAAGGTGGACCCGTCATGGCGACATGGTGCACCAATACGCAAATTGTTTAAAAGACAACCTTTTGGGACAAATGAAGAAGAAAGGCAAACAAAATGCCATGTCGAAGAATATCTCTATTTATGTAGACGTGTGGATTTCCATGAACGGCAGGTTTACGCAACGCATGTTTGATCCGAAAAGGGATTTACTGAATGCCTCCTGGTCCCCGTTTATACCGATATCGTATCTTATGCCCCTTTTGGACGAGGCGTTAAACTGGAGGAGCGTCCTGCAGGATATAAGGCAGGAAGTCCATTCTTGGCACGTTGCTAGCGACGTGATTTTCATAGCTGATTTTCCAGGTAGGTACACTATTATTTAAATTCAGTTTCAAATGTAGTTGTGCATTCGTTTTGTAAATATTTTTGGTTGATATAGAGTATATCGAATGAGAAGATACCGAATTATCTTCATTTTATACCTACCTGGTCAGAGTGTATTGACACTTTTGATAAATTAAGTAAATAACATAAATTAAATTTAATTAATCAATTAAATTACTTATCAATAATTTTCTATCTAATAAAGGCACTTAATATTTTATAAAGTTTGATGTACCTACCTACACGAATAGTAGGTAATACTTACCAACTCGGTGAAGATTATTTTAAATGCTTTTAGTAATATGTGGATGCGAATGAAATGGTTAAAAGGATATAAATCAGCAAAGCGATGTGTTGAAAGACCTTTAGCTGAAACTTTATTAAACAATCTTACACCTGATTTCGTTAGCCAATCATATCCATGTTGTCTCTCCCAAAATTCCAATTTAGAAAACAAAATTTCGATTATTGAGTTAGAGAAATGTCTTAAATCTAAGGATACTACACCTGGCCTTGATGAAATTTCGTATTCAATGCTATATAACTTACCGAATATTGGAAAAATTACACTACTAAATCTCTACAATATGTTTTTTAATTTGAGTGTTATACCAATGCAGTGGAGATACATTCGTATACTACCTATTCCCAAACCTGGGCGAGATTGTTCGGCGATAACATCCCTTAGACCGATCTCCCTCATGTCATGTTTTTGTAAAATATTTCATGTCATTCTCAAGAATAGAATAGAGTGGTACTTGGAAAAAAATAAAATATTTGCCGAGGAAACAAAAGGATTTAGAAAAGCTCGTTCTTGTCTTGATAACTTAGCCGACTTAGTAACAAGTGTTCAAATAGGTTTTTCTAATAATTTAATAACTGTTGGGTGTTTCCTTGATTTGGAAAATGCGTACAACAATGTTGATGTCTCGTATCTTATATGTACTTTAGAGCGTTTGGGAATAGGGTCTAAACTTTGCAAATATTTGTGGTCGTTCTTAAGTCAACGTTTCCTTTTAATTGATGGTTTAGATTACAAAATTGTTAGAAGTACAGGGCAAGGCCTTGCGCAGGGAGACCCGTTATCTCCATTATTATTTAATGTAGCGACAATTGATATATGCAAAATCGTTAACTCAATGCGTGGTATCAATATTTCACAGTACGCAGATGATTATGTCATATATATTACGACAAATAGTGTAGAAGTTGCTCAAATTCAGTTACAGTGTCTTAAATGAGTTATCAAAAATGTTTCACGAAATTAATTTAGATATTTCTCCCACAAAAAGTAAAATATGTGTATTCTCAAAAGGATATCGGAAACAATCTATTAATGTTTTTTTATTTTTTAAATGACGTCAGGTTAGAAGTAGTGGACAATGTTAAATATCTCGGTATGTGGTTGGATCGTTCCCTTAGGTGGAATAAACATATCGCTGAAGTTATTACACGGGTAGCTAAATTTTTAAATATCTTTAAGGTGTTAACGGGATCTGGATGGGGAGTACATCCTAAACATTTACGGCATCTTTACATTTCTTTAATAAGAAGTCGTATAGATTATGGTTCTTTTCTTTATGATAATTCCTGTAAAACAAATTTAGCAAAATTAGATAAAATCCAAAACCAAATAATGAGAAATATTGGGGTCTTCATTAAAAGTACTCCTATACATGTCATGGAGAGCGAACTATGTTTGCCTCCCTTGCATTTAAGAAGACGTTACCTAGCAGGAAAGTTTTGGTTTAAGAATAGATCATTTAGTAATAATTCGTCTTTAATATTAATAGATAATCTAGCAAAATTAACGCAAAATAGATATTGGGTTCGTAAGAAAAAACCTTTACTGACATGCATTAATAATGAATATAAATCTCTCCCTTCACTTAAATTTAGGTATGTTTTCCTTAGACCGATGGGTCACAAGTATCGACATAGCAAGCTCATTAAAAACAGATATAGATGGCGTAACAAACAGTAAAGATCAATATCATAAAATAACCCTAAAAAATACTTGTATAAAATATTTAAATACGCGTTATTTAAATTATTATAAAATTTTTACAGATGGTTCCAAAGACAAAAGTGGGATTGCAGCTGCATTTCTCGATTTTAATTTAAACATATATTCTAAATTTAAAATTAATGTTAATATATCCATAATGGAAGTAGAACTGGTAGCTATTTATGAGGCCTTATCTTATACAGAGTCCATAAATTATAACAATGTAGTTATACTCTCAGACTCGAAGAGCGCGCTTCAACACCTGGCTCGGTGTACTTCGGTCTTCCGAGGTCTACCTGTAGCCTATGCAATAATTAAGCTTCTCATAAAACTACAAGCAGATTCTCGAAGAGTATTTTTACAGTGGATTCCTTCTCACATTGGAATAGAGGGTAATGAACGCGTTGATGTCTTAGCCAAACAGGCTATTTCAGATGGAGTCGATATGGATATTACTCCTTCATTTGAAAATTATCTACCTACACTGAGGGATCATTGCTTCAACCTTTGGAAAGAGTATTTTGATGTAAGATCAAAAGAAAAAGGGATATGGTACCGCACAATCCAACCACATCCGATGAGACAGTCGTGGATCGATAAAAGTGCATTTAATAGAGACGATACTGTAAGAGCTTTGCGACTCAGATCTGGACACATTCCTTGCCAAAAGTTCGCATATTTGATGCATAAATCAGATTCTCCAAATTGCCCAGCTTGCAACACCCTTGATGACATTTATCATATACTCATGGAGTGTGTCCAGAACTGCAATATACGAAAAAAACTTTATCCTAGCAGATCCCCTATCAGATCATGCTAAGGAATTATGTAAATTAATAGACGTTAGGGTTACTAATTAGATAATTAGGTTTGCAAGATGTAGTATAGTTTGAGATTGCGTTACCAGGGCGGCATAATCGCAATTGCGACAAAGCCCTTTTTTTAAGATTAAAAAAAATATATATATTTTAAATGCTTTCATGTTTGCATTACAAAAATTTGTATTTACAGGTTACGAGCAAGAGAAGTATATTTCTAGTGATTTAGACAATGTTACCCTGACTGTACTGGAAGGCCTAGTAGTCTACGAGCCAGAGGTGTCAACGAGCTTCGGTGGACAATCCCATCAGCTATCAACCGGAGACCAAATGAAACTTAATTCTGGGATATTCCATAAAATTTACAACATCGGCGAAAATCCTGCGTACTATATGTATACCTTTGTAAACTCGTCTGAAATTCATAATACTGTTAATTTCAACAAAACCTCTCCAAAACTGCCTATCACACGTGAATTATCCCGACGGATTAACAATATGGTCACCTTTGTCCATATCGTAATCACAAATGTTATACAAACATTTTTCAAACTAACACAGTGTCAATAGACTCCTATGCCCTAAATAATATATTACCTAATATTAAATAAATATTAATAAATTATTCAACTAATTCCAAAAACAATTGTATTATAATATACTTTGTAAAAACGATAATAAGTATTAAAATATTCCTTACAAAAATTTCTATTGTTATTGTATATGTACGACTAATTTAAGTAAATTATTGCCCCCTGATTTAATAGGTCATAATGACGCGCTCAACGACCTTGCCTCGTGCCAAATTATTCCTCAGGGACAGCAACTCGTCTGTAGTCGCCCTTAGGAGAGGCTCTTTTTCTTTTAACATTGAAGGAACAAACGAGCATGCAGTCCACCTAAGTGTAAGGCTGAGTCCCCAGTAGGCTAACTGTTAGCGGCGTACTGAATTTGCGAAGTACTTACCAACGTAGAGTGAGCGCAAACTAGCAAACCTTGGACACTCCATTTCAAATATTTGGCAGGGCGTACTAAACCAATAGATACGTCGCAAATTCAGTTGTTCAAAGGCAAACTGTTAGCGGCCGCTAACAGTTTGCCTACTGGGGACACAGCCTAAGTGGTCACTGCTGCTCAACATCAACAGTAAGCAACATCATATAGACCAGGGATTCTACCTGCTGGCAATCACACAACGTTGCTGAACGTTGCTTTCCCGAGGAATAAGATAGTCATAAAGTTTTATTTCAGTAGCAAAATTTACAAATAACGTAATGTCCTCAATTATGCACCATATATGAGAGTCTGAAAGGGTTAATTTCCGAAAAATGTGGCAATCCTGTTTATTTGTTTTCGAGGGGGATCCTTCAAAAGGTATCCGGCGCAGTGAGAGCGACACCTGGTTATGTGGGATTCTTACCGCACTAAAACACCCCTTGGTGGTCGTCCTGGGCGCTGAAACCTCTGAGCACGTTGCCCCATGGGGCCCGCCGAGTTGAGCGGCTGGGTTCACCGCACCGTTTGGTTTTTAAGGCGATATGCAATCATACATACATACCTGCATACCTAATCATACTTGCATACCTAATTATACATGCATACCTAATCATACTTTGTAAGTAATAAATGTCGTTTATATAATGATACATTAAAATTTAAATAATTAATAATTTAAATATATAACAGTAAATACATACTAAGAGTAAGTAAAATAAATTATTGTAAAAACAAAAAGAGGAATAAATAGACCGTTATCAAAATATAGTTCAATGTTATAACACTTACGTTACAATTTTGAGACATATTCTAAAAAGTGTTAAGTGAAATAAATTATTAGGAATAAACAAATACTGGCCATAATTTAATTTTAGCAGTCGGGTATTTTTTTTTTGCAATAATTTCTTGATAACTAGTACGAGTTTGACTAATTCACTCGAGTGATTCGAGTAAAAACACTGCCTAAGTCGCATCACTAGTGACTCGTCTCGCCCAAAAATGACTTTTTTCAGGAACACGGAATAAACTAATCGAGTGAAGATATTTAAAAATATTTTTTCATTATTTTATTAATAATTCAGATAAGCATAATAATAAGAGTACCTAATGCTGCAATCAATGAAATAAATTATTGATAATTAACAATACCTATATTTTAAATACTAAATTATGTAATATTAGTATTTAAAAATATAGGTATTTTTTTCTTTCAAATCCCATTTACAGCCATAATCTTAATATATAAGGTAGCTATTTTTTGGTCATTAACGCTTATATTTTTTTACTAATATATTCTGTTTTAAATAGTTGCAATCAATAATTTTATAAGTAATAAATTCTGCATACTTAAGCAGGAAACTTATGATTTTATTTTATGACTTTGAGAAAAGAAGTTTTTATTATTATTTTGTATGTTTTTCTTGTTGCATTAAATCTTTATTTATGGATTAATACTAAATATACATAAAATTGATTTATTTATTTTGCATTTTATAAAAAGTAATCAACGGTGCGAAAGTTATAAAAAAAGGTAAAATAAAAGTTAAATAAAATTTTCAATCAAGATTATGTTGACTTATTAGAACCTATCAAAGGCGATACAACTTTGAATTTATATCCATCGCTAATTCATGTCTTAGCCCTCTCTGCAAATAAGAGGTCAATGACCCAGACTAATATGAGATTTATGCAACTAATATTATGGAAATAAATAAAAAAACGGGCTTTCGGCATTATGACTTATTTGTCATCAAACAATGTAGTTAATTTATTTTCTCTAATTTCAGTTTAATGTTTTCAAATATACCTATATATTTATTATATTTGTACCTTTTATAGGACTCAAATATAGGAAATTAAAATTAAGGTAAATTAAATTTAAATGTCACATAATTGCTAATAATGAAGTATGTTACTTATCCCTAACGCAAATGCACAGCCCTAGTGCATCGCGACCCAGCCAGCAAGAGGAGCTGACGCAGCACCTCGAACGTTCCCACATATCGTGAGATTCCACGGCATTCCGAGATGTAACAGCGACTCGGTTTCACACCTTTAGTTTTAAGCTATAATGTAATTGTAACTTTTAAGTTAAAATTAAATTTTAAGTATGGTTTTGCGTTTCTCTGCGACCTCCGGCCGCCACCAACATAACTAGTAATGGTACGGCCAGACTTGATAGCGAAGATTCGTGTTCGCGTTGTCACGATAAAAGTTCGTGTTCGATCTATGACGAAGTGCTTGGCCACATTAAAAAATAAACTTCACTGTGTCGCGATAGTCAAGAACGTCGCGATAATTAATTCATTCTTAATTTTGTATGAATTCTACTGCGCGCGACGTGTAGCCAACCGCACGAACTTTGTCGCGACAAAACTCTTTGATGTGTTGCAATTTACCGACAGCGGCGCGAAGGGCATTCGTATTCGCAAAAATGATTCGCGATAGGGCGAAAAATTTGGCCAGACGTGTCGCGACAACGCAAATCTTCGCGTTATCGCGATAGTGTGGCCCCAGCATAATAGACTCTACCCTGTTTGTCGCCAGTTTTGTCCGCAATAATATGGGTTTAGAAGAAAATCATATGCAACGCACATTTTTTCGTCTTTATTTAAAAATGCCAGTTAATAGTATAAAAGTTTCTAATTATTACAATGTTTCATTGATAATTATTAATTACGTAAAACAACAAATAATATTAGTAGCCGTATTCTAACCTAATACTACTCCACGTTTGTCATTCTTTCAAGTAACTTTCAATCCACGAAAATGCTGTCCACCTAATGGTAACATTACGTCAACAGCATTTTTCTTTGTTACTCTTGTTTATGGTTATGCCGTTTCTGGGCTAAATGATGATGATATATTAGTGCAAATTCAGTAGGTTTTGGATAAAGTAAAGGTCTATACAGACTTTTATGTATGAAAGTGTATTTTTTCATTTAATGATTTCATTAATAGAGTTGATTAGGTAACCAATTATTCTTTGACAAAATTAATATCTGCTATGAATATTTTATCTATTTTATGTATAATCTGTGGGCGGACAGGAGGATAAATGTCAAATATTTTAGTCGATGGCTCGGTGGGGCGCTTGGAAGTGTCATGTGTGATGTGTGGCGTGAAGCCAACACCGAGTTCATTCTTCATTCATCGTTTGGTTGCGTTGCGCTCGCTATATTCGCTGTGACGAGTGAAATAAGTTCGGGCTTGAGCCGACGCCTCGTCACCGCGATTAAATAGTCAACATACAGGCATCCGCGATCATTACTGGAATAAGTGTCGCGGAGGCGAAACGCCTGTCGTCTTAGAAATATTGACCGTTTGCGATAAAGATACGTAATTGTATCTCGGTAAATTTTTAGGTTAACCGTACCGGTGATAGTGCATCGTTAACCGTGAACTGTGGTTCTTAGTGTTACTAACGGACTGAAGGATGGAGTCGACGATGACTTATAACCTGGACATAACGCCGAACTACTCGTATATTTTCGAATTCGAAAACGAGTTTATTCATCAGGATTATCGAAAATGGATGACAGAGAATTGGACGGTGGCTTTCTATTACGTCGGGGTGTACATGGCTTTTATTTTCGGGGGCCAGTACTATATGCAGAATCGTCCAAGGTATGTAAATTGTAGCTAACCTCTATGAAGTCTTCATTTATTTTCGCTCTGTTTAGCACTTAATTGGAGGCTTTTATCACGGTAATATTCATGCTTGTACTTCAGTAAGAACGATGAGATTGTATTCGTAAATACGTAACTGGTTTATCTTGCGTACATTACTTGATCTTGATATAATATCGGTTATGTAAGGCACGTAAGGATTGATGTTAATTTGCAGAAGTTGTGTTCGAAACCTTATATATTTTACGTAACGAAATAACGAATATTTAAAATGATTATGGTTATTAAATGTGTGTTATTTAAAATTTTGCACACTTCACAAAATGTGTTTAATATTTTTTTAGTAAAGTATATGATATGCAGAGAATACAATAAAAATATTGTTTGGGTATTAATTAAATTAGCATAAGTATTGTGATAACACAAGTCGTTAACATTTTAGATTAATATTTGTATTGTTCATATTTATATTTATAAGCTTTTTATATTACATTTTTTATGTGTATTATATTTCTTGTAATAAAGCAAGAATTTTAACAATTATTAAATACAAATTCCTATTCCTATAAGATACAATTTTTCAAAAACAATTTAGTACTTATGTAAAACTACGAGATCGGGTAACTCATGATACTGGGATTTTATACGCTATTGTATTATGAGTACACATCCCTGTTTGAATCGAATTATAACACAACTAAAAATCTAAATTTCAAAGGAGAGTCAGGTAAAAATAAAACAATGCTATTGTTTTTATTTTTTAATGAGTGAAGATAGAATATTTAAAATAAGGGGCTATTGACCACTTTGCTGTTAGTGCACTGAGTTTCCAATTGAGCCTTTTTTGAGTAAAATTGTACTTTTAATTTAAAATGGATGTATCTTGCAGTAATTCATACAAAGCCACAACATAAGATTAATTTTGTCGTTTAGAAGCTCAGGCTTAAGGTGTCTAATTGATCAACACTCAAATTTTATTTTACTTTATATATCAATGGTCTTGTATATGAAATATAGCATATTATTATTATTCAAATTGTACAAATAATTTTCACATTTAACATTAAATTCAAAACTCATTTTTTACATGTTTACACTTAGGGATAGTCAATATAATGATATGTTAGAAACTAACCTACTAATTAGTTTAAAAACATTTATATGTAGTAAAATCTCTCTCTCTTCATATCCCATCAATCAAGAATCTCTAAAAATAAAGTAGAAGCCAATTGGTATTCAAATAAATAATTTGATGATATTACTTTAATTAAAATATACATACAAATTCAGTGATTTACATAGAGTAGAAAGTAGAAAAAGTACATAATTCATATTTTACTTATAATCAACTTTTAAACTTTACAAAGTTAAAATAATTCATACTTATACATATATTTGGTGATGATTGTAGCCCTCAGCAATAGCAACCCATCTGTTATTGACTTTACGGTTACGGTTAAGACTAAGTTATTGACTTGAAATTAATACTAAGCATGAATAAGTTGATAAGTCGAACTACATATTTTTATAGTCTTGAAATTACACTCAATATTATATAATATTCAATTGTTAGAAACAACAACAAATAAAGTCAACACTAACTGACGATATGATTGTAAGTACGATAGTGAAATGAGGGTTCCCTACGAGTATAAATAGATGAGCATTAGCAATTGTCGGGGATTCTTTGGTCAGAAAACTGTAGGTGCGGTTGTGCGCTCTCATATTGTCGTTGGTTATGAAGTACTGGTATACTTATATGAGTGGCGTAAAAAATGTAATTAAGTGTTAGCTCATTTAAAAAGCTACTATTTTTTCATTGAATTTCACTTCTGAAACAATACAATATATTATATACAGAATAGTAATATTAACATATAATACTTACTTAATTGTATATTATACAATGTCGAGCACCAATTATGCAAGAAATAAAAATTACATAAGTATATTTTTATTTCTTGTTTGACTTATTAACTTATTTATACCTGGTACCGAAATATAAGAAGGCTATTGATGGCATTCTTGTTTGCTACCTGAATGTAGTAAAAAAATCAATATATGCATACATTGTAAACCAAATATATGGGTATCGCAGGAACCTTTCAACTCCTATTGAGAATCTAGCCATAGGTATTAAATTTATCAGGAAAAAATTCTATTCATTTATGTAAGTAAACGTAATAAATGAGGCAAGATTTTAATTTAAACACTACAACACATTATTAAAAAAGGTTTCAATTATTGATTTCTATCTGCCAACATTTTGTTTTTGGTCCCTTTCATTATTAATGTGCAATTTATGGCTTGTAAATGTATTGACCGAATCTATAACCGTATATGAAAGTATATCTTTATAATCCAATATTTAACAATTTATTATTTAAACCCACTAGTATATTTAGAGTATTTATTATAGGCAACAATTTCCGCGAAAAACCACATCGTACGTTATTGGATGCGTCATGCCAATTGGAAGTACACGGTATTAATGCTATATGTCTCATTGAGCCTCGTTGTTACTTCTGATGTCACTACCGTGGCTATCCGTGCAGCTTTAATCAGTTATTCGTAGTTCATAATAATTTTGCGGGAACTTTTATAAAGGTTTTTAACACGATAGGTACAGTCAGCAGCAAATAGTTAGAGGCATTCAAACTATCCACATTGTTAGATACAACCAAAGTGCTCAATAATATCGGCACAATCTACGTGTTCTAATTGTTCACAACATCATAAACTTCCAAATGACAGAACATTCTTAAATTCATAATGAACCAGTCAAATTGTCACAATTAAAGCATCTGTTACGACACCAGCGGTAACCTAGCAACGAGACTTTTCGTAAATATAGGTACATTTTATAATATTGTACCTTATGTTGCGGATATAAGGTTCCTGATCACTTACCGTATAAGACATGGTAACAATGACTCTTCTCTTCTCTCTTTTTTATATTAACAACTATCCTTTTCATATCTTGCAATGACGTCATTGACTGTCATTGTCATAGAATCGGTCTAGGGGAACAAGAGGCATGATAAGACAAGACGAGAGGACGGACGAGTAAGACGGGTCATGCCCACATACCAGAAACTAAACGCTTTTGCGGGATGGTGCTGCAGCCCATCAGAAGCTGCTTTCAAACAATATTCAATAGACCATGACAGTTGATTTACAATCAAATTTAGTTTAAGTGCATAATTGATATAATATTTTTTTATCCTTAATAACTACAGAATCAAGTAAGAAATAGTATTGAATTGATGATTATTTTCTCCTTTATTTTACGTTTTCCTTGAAGTTGATGGGCAATTTTAACACTGCTTTAGTCTTACCGTTATTTTATATTTTCTTTTAACATAGTAATTAAGGCAAGATGCGAAATGTCACGGGACACAATGGGATACACCATTATATTGCGTTCTAATAATTCCATTGACAGAGTATCTCATCCGGGCTCAATTGCGTCAAGTGTTGTTAATGTTCAGTATATGGAAACATACCCATATATTGCACCTGAAATACTTACCACGTCAAGTTCTACAAACCTACCCTCGTCAAGAAAAAGAAGGCCTAAGTCCGTTCATAACACACTTGAAAAAGAACAAGTTCAGTCGATTGATTCTTCTTCCTGTTCTCTCCGGAAATAAACGTTTGCCAGTGACACTATCTGATGCTGATTCGCCACAACAACATTGTTCACAATTATTTGACGTGCAAAAAAGAAGTTCCTCAGAAATTCGTTTTCACATACGAGCTTAAAGTTATTCGATCGTAACTAGCAAGGATGTTCAAAGGGTTTCAAAGGATGTATATTAAAAAAAATTAAAGACCGATGTATATTTTTTACAAACAATATATTTTAGCTAAAATATAATAGTTTTTCTGTTATCTCTACGGTTTTCTCATTTTTAAACTGATGAAAAGTATCTTCATTAAATTTTAAAACCTTAAATGAGATAAACATATGTCAATATTATAATTGCTCGCACAGTAAGTGATCCTTACAATATATTCGCAACATAAAGTTTAATATTTTAAAATGTACCTATATTTACAAACAGTCTCGTTGCTAGGTGACCACTGACGCCGGAATATTTGTGACAATTTGGGTGGTATTAACATTATGAGTTTATGAACGTCCTGACATTTGGGAGTTTAATGTGTTGTCAACAATTAGAACACGTAGGTTGTGCCGATATTATTGAACACTTTGATTGTATCTAACAATATGGACACTTTGAACGCCACTAACTATATGCTGCTGACTGTACGACGGGAGGATAGCATAAGTTCACGTCTATAATTTTTATATATTTATTTTACAGTAAGGAAAACAAGTATTTTGGTGATGATAGTAAGTAGTCAATTTACTTGAACGAAGTAATCACTACATACGTAGTATAAAACTAAAGTCGCTTCGCTCTGTCCGTCTCTATTTATGCTTAGATTTTTAAAATTATGCTACCTATTTTAATGCATTTTTTACAATAGATATGATAGTATGATTCAAGAGGAAGGTTTTTATGTATATTACATGCATAAAATAGTGGAGGAACACTGATAATTTTAAATTTTAGATTTTTTTGGCGGAATGAAGTTCACCGGGTCAGCTACTGAATACGAAATTGCCTGGGCAATTTGTCTAGTCACTTTACATATAATACACAATGCGTCTACAATAAGAATTTCGGATGGTTCGTCATTTTGTTGTGCGAAATAAACGTTTTGAGGAGAAATTATCATCGTGTGTCATTTATTGTGCAGATAAAAAGTTTGTTTGAAATATTCACGGAAAACATATACCTAGCTGAGACTCACAAGTAGAATTTATACTTTATTCCAATTTACCGCGAGGCTGTGTCTCACTTTTTATCTAATATTAGCTGATAGGGTTTGATAAATAATATTGTATATAATGTAATAACACGGATATTCAGACATGCGCGAATATACGATAAAGTAGAGGTAATCGTCCCATCCGTTGTTTTATCATCAAATTACAGAAATTAACAACATTATTGTTATCAATTAATATTGTCGTATGATCGTTGCGGGGTTATCGTTAATACATTTCGCTATCTCTGTATGTTTGGTTTTACGACTATATACAAGGATTTAATTACATATGAAAAGCGATAGCAGTCTTCCGATCGATAATGTTCTTATACAAGCCTTCCTGGAAATTGTAGGTATCTTCAATGTTCATATATCATGTCGTCATGTCATGTTTCGTCTACGTGTGAATGTTTAAATATAGACTAAGAGTTAACATAATGAGAGCGTAGCGATATTATGCGATGTGGAGCGAGACGGAATGACTGGAATTTGAGACCGCGTATCACGCTGTTAGTTGGTGCATAGGGCGCTCTAGGCTAGATCTTTTAGTAAAACTACCTCGGTGACACCAAACAATTCTGGCTTGTAACTGCAGCGGTAAGTGCTGTTATGGTCTAGCTTGCAGGGTGTAGTAAGTAAGAGAAACAAACGAGGCATTATTATTTACTCCGTGGAGACATCTGATATCAACTTAGTTTCTTTAGGATAGTTTAGTGACTTATGGTAGGTAGCAGAAAACTATATTAAACCTTGGTTGCGATAATTATGGTTCGATTGCCATCGAGACTGCATTCGACTGTAAATCGTTAACCTAGTAGTTAACCCACTGCTTGGAATACTACTGCTCACCATTAATTTCTTAATCCACGATTTAATAGGTCGTAAAATATACAATTATTTAATAGTTTAAGTACCTCTTAGATTTTACAGTCGCTACTGAAGTTGTGGAAAAAAAACTGATAGTTGACATAAAACTTAGAGTAACCGTAAAATGGAAGTAAATAGTTTTATTTTTAGCCGAATATGTATGTGGATACATGACGTGTGCTTTAGATGTAAGAGGAGATGACATTCCCAAATGGAGTTCATCACACTCGCGTTTTATTAGAAATTTTAGAATCCTTCGTGGAAGACTATATAATGTCCAACTCTACGATGTTTTGAAGTATCTCTCCAGTACCACAATACCGTAGAGATACCCAGTTTAAGTACAGGAGAAAGAATAACTTAGTTCATTTGCAGCAATCCTTTTTATTATTGTCTTAAAAGCGCCAATAATGCGTTTTAAGTACCAATTGTAACTTGTGACAAAATCACGAATGAAAATAACTACAAATATATTTGTGAATACGTCCTTAGAATAAATTTATTTTAATTTACAGACATATTATTGATACATATCGATCAACGCGCTTGCATAATAACCTATTACGATTGTTACAGCTCGCCAGAAATACAGCTAATTTGAATGTATTTATGTTTGTGTGTCGTTTCCTTAATTCTTGGCATTTATAACTCTTTAATATCCATTGATGACGCCTTTATTAGCATTATATTATCATAGGTATGTTTGTCTAAAATTAACGATCCTTAGTATTTAATATGTGTAAAAATGCAAAATAAATTCAATGTAAGTAGCGAAAATTAGGAAGATGTTTTTAGCACGAATTAATAAGAGCAAATTTGCGAAACGTGATAGAATTTGCAGTTTTTGCAGTTGATAAATCTAAATGTCAATATTCGTAGCTGTACAAATTGAAGACAATCGATGGTATATAATTTACTATTATATATTCCCTTTAGTGGGTAGTCGTTGTTTATACTCTCTTTAATTTAACTGTGGGCCGTCATCCCCACACCTATATCTGTTTTCTGTTTACTTTCGATGCCGTGCATGCTTAACCATGTTTGGGATCGAGGGGCTACAACACACCAGTTTTATTTCTCGAATCTCGATATCTTAATGTCATCTCTCTTTCGATCTTCGTAATACATATTAGAGACATGTTCGTTGTCAATAAACCTAGTCGTTATTTTTATGTGCCTGGGTTTGAACCTCGGACCTCCCGATTGAGCGGGCACGTTTCAATCATTAGGCTATCACTGCTCTCAAGTATATTAAGTTACAAAAAAAAACAGTTAACACAAATTTTAAATATAAGTTTAAAAAAAATTAATTACCTAGTTAATATTAAAACGTGACTCGAATTGTAGCATCGCAGCACGAGCATTTCACGAGCAATAACCCGTGAACTTGTGATATGCAGTTCAAGTTGACGCGATTCGTATAAAATAAATAATCAATTATGTTTTGAATGTCAATGGCATTATGCTATTGTGTTACGATTATCGTTCGTTACGGTGGAGCTTTTATTTCCGTCAGGCAGGATGGCGGTTTTTTTTTGTTTTTTAAAAAAGTTTGTGTTACTCTCTGGTTATGGTCTATGTCACTTACTTTTTGGGTTTGAAGTATTATACTCAGTGCAGTATATTATAGATCCTGACAATTTTTGAGTTATGACATACTTACCTATATGGGGCATATATTTTTAAACAAATAGGAACAAGGAAACAAAATAATAAAAGTCTGTCGTTATTGAGACATAAGGAAGAAATTAACCGTAATAATACTTATATCTGATGGATGTATAGAAATAGGGCATTAATATGTAGGTAGTTTGCACCGGAATTGGAGCGGCATAACTCTATTATAGTTCGACACAAATCCTAATGTTGCAAAGAAATCGCAACTCACAGGAGTCTTTGACATGCAAAACAAAAGTATGTTAGTCAAACGTGCTAGTTCTACACAATTGTAGATCTAGCCATATCTGATTCACAGAGATGTTGGATGTTGTCGGAGCAAAGATACCGCATAGCTTTTCGCACTGTTGTCATGAATTAATTAACGTTAGACTTAGAACATCTTAATTAAGCGTGTTTATTTGAAAGCGCTTTCATTTTTCTTTAATTTTATTTAATACTAGCAGACCCGGCCACGCGTTGCTGTGGTTAAAGAAATGTTACATATACAAATTTTTAATTGTATTAGGTATTTCGTATTTGTAAGAAATTAATATACTACAAAGTTGTTAATAGACAACATGTAACATATACAGTTAAAAATATGGTAAGAAGGGCAGATGGTATTAAATTTTCAACAATGACATTTATAATTTTTTATAAAAAAAAATACATTCAATTTAATTTTGCACTTCTCGGTGTAAAATTAAAGTGTCGAACAATGAAGCACTATTAATTAAAAAGCAGGAATAGTTTTATTATTCATTATTCTATGCTTCAGTCTAAGTAACACAGCCGTCTATGATAACTCCAAAAATTGAAAAACCAAGAATATTGAGATTTAACAGTATTGCGATTACCACAACATAAAAACCACGTTAGTTTGTCTTCCCTACAATAAGTACATCAACAAACAAAAACAAAATAGGTTAGGTAGCGCCATCTAACGGTCACATTAGTAGGAATTTAAATGTAATTTGCGTTCAAAAATACTTCATCAAAATAAATGTTTTCTATAAATAAAGAAAAATTGTTTGCAGTAAACTGATGAATAAAAAATAACTATATTGTAATATTGAGTCAACTGTTCGATTGATATAATTTTACACTTTGTTTTTAGGGAAATGTACATAAATTTCAGGTGAACGCATCAATATTATTTTATACTTATTACCTACATGCATTGTTGCCAATAATAAAAATAAAATTGTATTGGGTAGGTTTATTTATTAAAATATTTTCTCTTAGATTGCTTTTAAAATTATTTGTCAATTTTAGTTTAAGGAAATACGAAATTAAAATTAAAAAAAAAACTGACTAAGTGAAACGGTATTGATTTATCGATACATTCGGTTCATGTAGATGACCGTAACGTAAACAGCGCCATCTAATATCTCAGACATATTACTATTTCGATTTGGCGGTAAGGTGGCGTATCATCGCAGAATATACTGAGATAGCTTTGTATTACTTTAGTAACTTAAAAGGATATATTTATATCTGGTTATAATATTAAATTGTCGGTCATATGAAACGTTTGCTCATATGAAATTTTAACAAAGCGCCATCAATACATTCGGTTCATGTAGATGACTGTATCGTAAAGAGCGCCATCTAATATCTCTTATACATTATTTGGCGGTAAGGTTGCGTATCAACGCAGAATATGTGAAACGGTTGTAATTTTAACAAATCGCCATTACTTACATAATCAAGTTATCAGATAACATTACACCGCCATCTGTTTTAAGGATTATATAAAGCTAACAGCTGAAGCTAAAAAAAATATTTGCAATTAAACCTATAAATTAAGATATAAACTATCCTATCTTTCAAGTTGGATCAAAATGCACACGTTGTGTCAATTTGGTTATAATCGGTTCAGAGGTTTAAGAGTCCATTGCGGACAAATAAAGTGACACGTAATTTATATATATTAAGATAAAAGGTATTTTTTTGTGAAGGAGTAGTGAAATCTTTAAATAAATTATAACGAAAGATTTGCTGTTTTAACATAAATTTTACTAGCAACCAATTTATATATATGTATATACATATATATAAATTGGTTGCTAGTAAAATCGAGTGGCGACCACGTTTAGGCAAAAGGAGCACAGGTCGCCCCCTTACCAGATGGACCGATGACCTGAAGAAGACAGCGGGAAACCGTTGGATTCAGAGGGCACAGGACCGGTTGGAGTGGCGCCATTTAGGGGAGGCCTATGTTCAGCAGTGGACATCAAAAGGCTGATGGATGGATGGATATACATATATGGGTCACGTTTATAGGTTTGGAATGACTAACACGTTTTAGGGCGAGCTTATATATAGACTGAAGTACCCTATATCAATCGTCGTAAGACACCTAAGACATTCTAGCGTTAGCAACTTTATTTTATTCTAGTTTTCACAATACATTGTTTGTTGACTCATTTTATAAATATTTATATGACGGAAAGCCCTACTACATTGATTCACAAACGCGAAGCAAGGACTCATTGCAAACATTTTGAAGAGCGATCCGATAGAGAAATAGATCTATGAATAGATCTACGTCGATCTGGATTCAGTGTTGAATAACATCGTTGTAACGAATTTTAGGGGAGGTTATATATAGTTAAGTGCTCTTCATGAATCGTGGTCAAATACATAAAACATTCTAGAGTTAGGATCCTTTTATTTTGGTAAGCAAAATTTGGATGTTGACACATTTTATTAGGGTTCCGTACCGAAAGGGTAAAAAACGGGACCCTATTGTTAAGCGTATTATTTAAGGTTCCGTACCCAAAGAGTAAAAAACGGGTACCTATTATTAAGACGTCCGTCTGTCTGTCACGAGGTTGTGTCACAAGAACGGTGATAGCTAGATAGGTAGTTGAAATTTTCACAGATGATAGTGGTATTTCTGTTGCCTCTATAACAAACAATACTAGAAATATAATAAAATACATATTTAAGGGGCTTTCGAGCGATATTTTTACCATTTTTTTAAGATAATCGTACGGAACCCCGTGAGTCGGGCTTGCATTTGGCCGGTTTTTCGTAAATATTAATGCCAGTAAAATCGTGCTTAGCAATCTACGTTGCTTAACGTGCACGGAGCGAGAACTCACTGAAAATTGTCAATAGCGATCCATTCATACGGCCACCGCGATCTGGACGCAGTGTTGTATAACACGACACAAGGTTTATACGCCGTTAAAGCTTGCATAATGTCAACCGGTACGTAGTAGTAGTTTCATTTTTTATGTTTCCTTAAAACAAGCGATGTTCTTATTTTCGCTTATACGTCGCAATGTATATTGTACGCTTACGTCCATTTCGGTATTTTTTTTTACCAGACCGCACTAGGAAGCGAGCGCGCAGTCCAACTGATGATATGTGGTCATTGCCGCCCATACTCATCTGTATGTAATTTCATATAGAACAAGGTTTCTACTTCGAGGACTAAAATGGTCGCCTTATAGGTATAAAAGTGAGTAACCATACCCTTATCGGAGGGCATGAATAGCTTCCTGCTAGAATAAGTGTGTTGGTTGCACCTCCCCGGTCGATCTACACTCGTTCTACCAAATTTAAATATATTTTAAAATGTAGAGTGAAAAATATAATAATAATGTCTCCTTGCTATCATTCATTGCTATCGCTGTTTTAATTCTTAACTTATTTTGTTATTCTACTCTTAAAACTTTCTTATTCCACCTCGCCTATTTTAATATTCATTTGTTACATTAACTCCTTACCGAAAGGTTGTCTGGAATAAATCGTTGTTTAGCGATAAGACCGCCTTTTGTATCGTTATTTAAATTTGCCACTTTTTTTCATTTATTCTTTCTGGGTACAATAAAGAGTATTATTATTAATGTTTATGTTGCTGAAACTCGTACTAAGGGGGCAGGATTGACGTCGCATGGTCGTGCCGGTCGTACGATATAAACACGGCGTGGAGAATGAATGAACCGTCCCCGCCGCATCCGTTCTGCAGTGTTACATAACCGAGTTGGCACGCTTTCATCTCCCGGTGGTAATTGACTGGCGGGCCGCGGATTTTGTTTTATTCACAATTTTCGCTACCTTTCTCTTTCACTGGCTCACTTGCATATGAATTCGGCTTGACACTGTGGTTGTACCGCTCTACCGCTTTTCCGCGTCTATCTTTGCTAATGAATGAGACATTCATTATACGTTCTTATTTTAGTTTACGTTGATAACTACTGGGAAGCTCGTGGAAATAATGATACTTAAATAAGAAACACATCTTTATTTCTGCTTTATCTTTACTTTTGACTGTTTAAGTATTCATCGTATTCTACAAATTAACCTACATATATTTTTTTTTCTTATCTCTTATAAATAATATCTTCTAAGAATCCTTTTAAAACCGACAATAAAAGTAAAACGATTTACTTCTATTTTACTATTATTTTCTTGGAGACAATAGTGTACATTTGTAATGTTTCTGTTTCACACCAGCTTGACACTTCGTCATTTGAACAACTGCGAATAAAATTTATTATAATATAAAAATTCGAGACGTGAACTGGTTTTGAATAAGTGAAAGCAAAACTGACATATTTTATCTCACATATAGTATGTTATATATGTATGTAATATAAACAAATGATTGACGTATTTTAGTCCAAGCTACTTATTGATATTCTAATCGGAGAAACAGGGAGTGTACTCATAATTGCTTAAGTGGTTTTAATGATTCTATTACGCCTTATTTAGGTACTTAATTGTACGTTGTAGAGACAAGCGCATAACTGCAACGTTACATTTTTGAGTTTAATATATGAAACGGTGAGAAAAAAAGTGTTATCATTTTATTATGACATTGACAAAGTACTTTAAATTATTTTTTCGTCAACAGGTTAGAAGTTTTTAGTATAATACACATTTATGTTTTAAATATGTTGCATCAACATATTTAAAGTTGAAGAGTTGAAATAAATATTCTACTGTTTAATGTAATCGCTTCAAGACATTATAAATACACTAGTTAACCCAGCGGACTACGTTCCGCCTGAAAGTCAAAAATCTAAAATTGTTAGTGTTTCTCCACTATATTTTACATGTATTATACATAAAAACCTTCCTCTTGTATTATACTGTCTATTAAAATAAACTGCATTAAAAACCGTAGCGTAGTTTTAAAGATCTAAGCATACATAGGGATAGACAGTGTGAAGCGACTTTGTTTTATACTATGTAGTAATACAAGAAATGGTAAGAATGAGCGGCCTAATAGACTTAGGGTATACCTTATCTTGTAATGTAAGAAACACAAAATAAATATGGGCGGAAATAAGAGAGGAAAGGTATTTACCTATTTAAATGAAGAAAATTAGAGGCTGACATCAACGAATTAACCTGGAAATTGAAATGTACGTAGCTGTGACCTAGATGTTTACTGAGGATGTTTAAAATGAAGCGAAATATTCGTTTAATGTTTATGCTATTCATATGCATATACATGTAAGTTTATATGGCCTAATATTATATAACAACATTGATAGTGTAGTTTAGTAGATATGGATATAATATATTTTAAGCTGGGGAAAACCTTGATTATCACATGTTTAAATAGTAATGATAAGGTCACACCTACCCATAAAGATATATTATTATATAACCAGTATGATATATAGGGGGTTCCACCGGAAGCTGTCTAAATGTGCGTTGTCACTCTTAAAACTAACCTCTATTATGCCTTATATGTACGTAACCCGGCATTCTGCCTCTTCCACCGAAACGCCAAGAATAGGTGTTGCGGTGGTACCTCCACTTGCCACGTTCCTCCATACTTGTTATAAAAAATATTCGATTTTCAAACTGTGCTTGTAGACTGCAGAGTTGTCTAAAAGCAAAACCGCCTCTTTGTCTAAAATTATTTCTGCAAAGAGGCGGTTTTGCTTTTACACAACTGATATATTAAAACAAGGGCCATGAAACTTTATGAAAAGGTATTATTATATTTTAAATCTAATATTCTTAGAGGACGTCCCTGCTAGCAGCGGGACCAAAATAAATTCTTTATCATAATACTATTACAGTTAACACAGATAGTTACATACAAGTACTTGTAGCTTAAAGGAATAACACCGAAAATAGTATCCGTAAGTTGTTAACAGACACTATTTTCGGCCCATGGTTTTGGGAGCTCTCCAAAATTCTAAACTGCTGTATCAAAGTTCAGTAAACATCAAACATTGTTACATTTTCCCTTCGTCACATTGATGATCGGCGAAAATAAAATTATTCGCGCGAACCAATAAATGTTTTGTGTAAAACAAGTATTTTCATGCTTTTGAAATTCGCAGCTTCGCTCTGGGCTTTTGCGTGCCATGCATTATATGTATGGATGTAAAAACAACCGTATTGAGGATTCCACTAAAACATTTAGACATCTGCATGACCTATTCCTGGTATGGCTGGTGGGACGATACCAGAAACTGTACCATGGTTTTATTAATTGATTCACTTGTTAATTATACTTTATTTCATCTTGAACTGTAGAGGTAAAAAGTCATTATTATATTTATCGGATGCGACTATCATAGGACCGCGATTTTATGGTACCACGATTTTTTCCGAACCACCTGTTAATTCGCTTGCTGTGTTGCATACAACAGGACAAGCAAAATAACATCACAGTTCTCAATAATGTGAACAATAAACAATACAGCTCTTGTAACTTCTAACGTTTAATTGGGTATGAAAAACGGAGGAAAAACTACACCAAGTGGAACGTCTAATAATAGTAGGACAGTAAGTTTGTAGAGTCGTCGTCAACCCATTACTGTCCCACTGCTGTGCACGGGGCTTCTCTCGGAATGAGAGAGTTTAGGCCATAGTCCACCGTCCTGGCCAAGTGCGAATTGGTGAACTTCACACACCTCCGAGAACTTTTTTTTTTAAAAGTACTCTCGGGTGTGTAGGTTTCCTCACGATGTTTTCCTTCTCCAAAAAGCAGTGATAATTAATGTATAATACGCACATAAATCAGTGGTGCGTGCCTGGGTTTGAACCTCGGACCGTCGGAAGTTTGTAGTGTAGAGTACCAAAATGCCTAAAACTGAAAACTGTGTTTTCACTATATGGTAACTATTGCTATGCCTGATATTGCTACACGAGTATTTGATACTTTCGTTTACGCTGTGACAAAGCCGATATGAATAATACGTATTTTAAATATAATACGTGTTATCAAAAGTAAGTGCCGACAAGATACTTGCTCCTTTTTATTACAATTTTATACGTAAATAATCCAACCTTTGTAATATCGTCTTGAATTTTCAAATAAAATTTCCTATCTCAAGTAGATTTTATAACGACCGAAAAGTGGCTTTAACGTTAGCTTTCCAGAATAAGGAGAAAGGTGCCTTTAATGAAACCATTGTTCTTGTTATCGCCTCGTTCTCTTGGAAAATCAGGGCTGTGAACGGCTAACAATTAACTCTTTAATTTAAGCACAGTTACAAAGGAACACCTCCTCCCTTGATTAAGATATAATTATGTAACTATAAACATAGGATAACTTTACTAGTCATCATACACTCTAAACTATAAAAGCTTGCAACCTAAAATTTTGAATAGAACCTAGAATATAGCAACACTTTATATAACAGGCACCAACTTTTTTTTTATAAAAATGAAGTAGCAAACGAGCATGCAGTCCACCTGATGGTAAGTGGGCACTGCCGCCCATGGACACCTGTAAGCCACTTCAAATAGAACATGGGTTCTATCTAAAGTCAATCACAGACGCGTTGCTACTCCCGAGGACTATGATGGTCGCCTCAAATAAAAGTGTACCGGCAACCACACACTTCCATTGAAACGCAAGGAATGCTTCACGTTAAAAAGGTATAAAGGGTATTTCGACTCTACAAGAGTTGAATAGGTGATAAATGTTTTTATTGTTTTCACGTACAAGATCACGGGCAACATCTAGTATCTCTTTAAAATGGCAGTGCTGCTTAAAGGTTTTTTTAATATATTTGTACCTAACGATAAGGCAGACGGGCCACCTGATGGAAAGTGGTTACCGTGGCCTATAGACATTTGCAACACCAGAGGACTCGCCAATGTATCTCAGGCTTTGAAGGAGAGCTCTTTTTGCACCTTTCTTGAAGAGCCCCATGTCATAGCGCTCCGGGAATACCTCAGAAGGAAGCTCATTCCACATCATGAAAAGTTATGTTTAAAGGTGACTTACACTTATACTTTGTCTAGTCGACATCTCCCGTCTACATGTGTTCGTCACGGTAATTAATTCTGAACATTGGTAACATGTAAATAATTGAAATGATGACAGGTAATTTACATTACTTATAGGTACTTTATATTCATTAGTTGCTGAAAAGATGACTTAATGATCGGTAGACACGAGTAAAGAGTAATTCGTTTTAAAATAGCAATAAGTACAGCTGTAGTTAAAGTTAATTTGCGATGAGCATTATGTGACATCACGTGTCACATAATGCTCATAGGACATTCAAGAAACAAATTAAAAATATGCTGAGAGCATAATTTTTTGCAAGACTTTTATGGTGTCTGCCAATAAATCAGTGTGAAGGGTTATTTCTTGTTCTAAAGCGTCGAAAAAAGCGAATATTAGAAAGTTTCGGTAAAATTTGTGGTAAAATCTCGTGGCCTTATAAGATCAGACCCATACATTTTTATCAACGCTCAACGCTAACGCAACATTAAGCGAATGACGCTTAAAATGACTTCATGACCTTGGGCCAAGACTTCAAGTGTGGCGTCATCAATGTCACCTTTTTTGTTTACGAGGCGGAAACCTTCCAGAGGTACCCGACGGCGTGAGTGCGTAGCGGGTTATGTGGGATTTTTACCTCACTACAATCATTCGGGTGGCCGTCATTAGCGCTGCGTGGAAAACTGTTCAATGGTCCTTTCGGGCTCTTCTCCGCTGAGCGAATACGCTCACTCCTCTGTTCTTTACGGCGGCATGCGACCACACATGCCGCCGTCCTTTCCATGGTTGCTTTGCTTGACAGCACGTTTCGAACCCACACACCAGCCGCCCTCAACCCGGAAGCCTCTTTTAGTCGCCTTAGGACACCCAGGGGATACCGTAGCCCAATACTGGTCCCATAACTACCGGAACAACCAAAGTCACACCTAATCTCTGTTTTAGAGACTCCTAATCCTACCACCTAATCTCTCTTGTTTAGAGTTGGTCAGAACCTTGGATGCCAACTTAGAATTTGTAGTTAATAATAAAAGGTAATGATTTTTTGAACGATTTGTAATAGGAACATCTCATTATGTTTTGGTGATTCTGATTCGTTCTCTAAGTCCTTTTGTGTTACCAGATACTTATTAAACAATTACTTTGGGTTTTATAAAATGCGTTTTTTGCTATGTCGATAATATTTCGAGTAATGTTAAAGTGCGGCAGTGAACATTTAATATTATATGTTATGTTATTAAATATATTTGCGTTGATCAACGCGCACCGCGGGGAATTAGGTCACGTAGTTCTTTAGTGAGATCCCAGTACCGTTGCAGTACAAACTGGAGTATAGTTCATATTTAATTCGGTAACCCTACTTTCTCCCGAGCGTTCCGCCGAGTAGTTCGGGCTCGCGGACTGAATTTTGAATTTTTATGAGGGATTTATTGTTTACGACGTCGGAACAGTAGGGCTTCAACACGTCCCATATTTTCAAAGCGTTGTAAAAAATAAATAACATTCTCTTTGTCAGGACAAGTGTCCAGGCATGGAACACATTTTTTTTATTTTTTTTTCTTTAGTATCGAAAAGGCAGTGAGGCATTTTTCTTATCACGCAGATTTTTGGTCTCTGCGTGCTTAACGGTACAAGCTGCATCCTATTGTTTCACAGATGTTTTCGCTGACGTGTTTTCCACGCGTTTACATGCATGGAACACACATGTAAACGCGTGGCACAACACTAAATCTTAGTGGCAAGAAATAGCTACTTTCAACTTGTTGTCAACATTTAATTATAATGAAATGAGATATTGTTGTGGAAACTGAGTGTTATTGTTGAATATTCATAAATGTTTTTTCTTTTTTATAAAGTACAGAAATAGATGAGACGTTCATGGTTCAGAAGTTTCGTCGTGCCAAAGGAATTCAACCATTCAGTAATTTTAGTATAACGACATGTATTTATAAGTGTAAACACAAATGTAAATAAATAAGGAGTGTTGTTATGACTATCGTGCTGAAAAAAGTGTAAATTGGACAAAAAATGTAATTGCCTTAAAGCGATGCGTTTTAAAGTGTTCCTTTGTTTTGTCACTCTAAGCGTATACATTTTCATTCATTGTTAGACATACGTGTAATTTTTGTCATTGATGTGTTAAAATGGAATAACGTGTTTACTTTTATGATTAGCTGGTAGAGGGCAAACTTTATTAATACCTAAACAGACAGAGTGCTGCCTCATTCAAATGTATGAATAAAAATAATGAACGTGCTAATTTATTATTATTGCAAATAACCGGAGTGTAAAAAGCCGGAACTTTACATCATGGTATCAATACATGTTATCGTAAAGTACTATAGTCATAAAAAATGTGGTAATTATTGTAATAATTCGCAACCGTCTCACTGTTAGCTATGAAATATTTAGCTTCAATATCGCTTTCAAACTGTTTTCGATCTATGATTTAGCATAGCAAGACAAAAGCAAAAAATAAAAATTACAATATGATACAACCATTTTCTGCGTATCGTATCGTATTTTTCGTTTTATGTTGTGAAAGTAGGAATCAAGCATGTAAGTAGTTGATCTATTTATAATTTACTGCCGGTCGCCGATTCTGTGAACCTATGTTTATGTTAACAATAGCCGCTTTAAACTAAATATTTTCAAGGTGGTAGAGCCAGTGTAGTTCGCCCGGGGATGTACCACCGTCACACCTATTTCTAGCGTGAAGCATTTCTTGCGTTTTGATAGAAGGGTGTTGTTGCCGGCACACTTTCACGTGAGGCGACCATCATAGTCCTCGGGAGTAGCAACGCATCTGTGATCTACTTCAATGGAATTCATGTTGTCTATATGGTTGATTACAGATGTCCATAGTCGGCAGTGACCACTTAATATCAGGTGAACTGCATGCTCGTTTGCTACTTCAGTCAGATAAAAAAAAACTTATTAATCTCCTTTGCTACAACCGTAACCTAACTTCAAGTTTATGGAAAGCGCAAAAAATAATAGTGTTTGCTATTCGAATACGTCTTGTTTTTCTCTCAATAAGTTCACGTATCAAGAAGGTATTTAAAATATAATTGAGGATTATCATACCATAGTGAAATTTTAATAGAAGTGAATTCTGAGCTATGCAAAAAATACTAGGCGGTTTATAATGCTTTATAGCTTTAAGCTTTTAATTTTATGATAATTACAAATGTGTAAATTTGTGAGGATGCATGTGTGTTTGTTACTCTTCTACGCAAAAACTATCGGTCGGATTTCGCTGGAATTTGGCACACAGCAGTGGCGTAACCTGGCTTCATGCCGCCCGGGGCGGAAGTAGGGTTGTAAAAAAGGGTGGTTGTGTACTTATGTTCACGCGTTAGAAGTTATACTTCTTTGGCGTAATTCTCATCATTTTTCATAACGCGCCTAAAGAAGTATAACTTCAAAAAAAGGTGCGGCAACCGGAGACTGCCGGGGTATAGCTATTGCACAGCATTTTCTTTGTCATTCTCATTTCAACTTCATACTGCGAGTTTTGTGTGACGAATCTTAAAATTTCACTCTCATCATTTTTTCATAACGCGCGATAAAGAAGTATAACTTCAAAAATGTGGACCCTACTTACTCTTTTCACCTTTTTCTTTGCAAATTGACGACCAAAAAAGGTCTTTAAAACTAAGTATTTCGCCGCCCCCCAAAAAGTTCCGCCCGGGCGGACTGCATCGCTACGCCACAGTCATATAGTTTTTTTTAATAATTTATTTTGATAAAGATTAATATTTAGTGTGTATAAACCCATTGAAACTTCAACTACATATTTTTTGATTTTTATAAATATAAAATGAGTTATTGTGGGTTACACATAAGTTAAGATATATGCTGTCGCGGACTTTTATTTAGATTTTTTTGTGGTAAACAATACTGCCATACATTATTTCTACATAACTGTAACCATCTCCGCAGCGTTCGCCAAAATAAATACCCCGATGGGGACCGTTTTTCGCTATTATCGTTTTTTGTAAAATATTTGTACAAAATATGAGCAAACTGAAACTCATGAGTATTAATAATAAAAATCTCTAATTATAAACGAAAACCGCATTAAAATCCGTGCTGTGGTTCTCGAGATAAGCGTTTAAATTATAATACCTCCTTTATGAATGAAAATCGATACTACGGTTATATTTCTCTTTCTGTTCATTCCATTTAAATATTGTATAGCCTATAGCTATCCTCGATAAAAATCCTTGTAGAATTAAAAAAAAAAAAAGATTCGACCAGTACTTCCAGAGATTAGCGCGTTCAATCAAACAAACAATTAAACAAACATACAAACTCTTCCGCTTTATATTATTAGTAATGCATAAAAGTGACAATACTATGACATTGAGCTCTTCTAGAAAGGTACAAAAAGATCTCTCCTTCAAAGCTGGCGATACATTGGTAAATTCTCACCATTTAAGGTCTTGATTGTAATAACGCATCTGGGGTTGACATCAGATCAAATTTTATATGAATCTCAAATGATAGATGTCTATGGGCGGCTGTGAGCACTTACCATCAGATCTATTGCATGCTCGTTTGGTACATCAATGCTATAAAAAAGATAAACGCCTGTAAGATTATGTTATCGGCGTTGCAATCGGTGACTATTGTTAATGTTATCTACACAAAAAATATATATTTTATGGAGATAATAAGCACACCTGTTTTTGTTCCTAGATAAAATCTTAATCGCATTAAATACGATTAATGAATATTAAGTGTTATTAAATGTATTTATCTGTCATGACATTTTGGCATATTTATCATCGCTGATTATTTAAATTTGAATTTTTTATTGTTGTTTGCCAAATCTTTCTTTTAATTTATTCAAGCTAATCTTGGGGACTACTGTGCCGACTTTACAATTTCCTCTTTAGGTTGAGGCCATGACGGTGGTGATTGGCTAGATTTTACCTAGAAACGTTGACTTTTAAATTGAAAATCTGAGTAGTCGATGTCGCTCGGTGACGCTGGTTCACAGCGGAACGAACAGGGAAATTGCGGCTTTAGCTTGTTAGACTTCGTACATGCGAAATTCACAGGCGCCTGGTAAATGCTGTGAGGTGCATCTTTTCGTTTACCATTATTGTCGCACTCCTGGGCACTGGTCTTCTCTCAGAATGAGAGTTTTAGACCATAGTCTACCACGCTGGCCAAATGAATTGGTGGACTTCACACACCTTTGAGAACCTTTTTTTAAGGACTCTCGGGTGTTTAGGTTTCCTCACGACGTTTTCCTTCACCTGAAAGTAGGGATAATTAATTTCTAATACGCACATAATTTTAGAAAAATGAATGGCATTTCAAATCCCAGGGACGCCCTGGGATTTGAACCTCGGACCTCCCGATCTAGAGGGCGAGTTAAGCAATTAAGCCATCACTGCTCTGGTTAGTTTGAACCGTATTAGGTTAATTCTTTAGACTTTCTCAAAACATGTATTTCTTTGGCTGTTTTAGTAAGAAATATCAAAAATTATAAAATGTTATTTGGTGACAAAATATGCATATAAAACGTCAAATGAAAAAATCACTGCTTTCTAGGAACTATTTTGTTAACTGATAGTGTGTATTATAGTTTCTCACTTTATTACTGTAGGACTTGGAGAAGGTGGTACATATGATATTTTCTCAACTTACGAACTAAACTCTGCAATATTGATAGTACAAAATGTAGTAGTAGTTAAGTAGTAGCCTTCCAACCAATTCGAAGTTGGTAATGGAGAATCATGATCTATCTACATGATAGTAAAAAATAAAAATGTATATGCTAATTGTCTATTACATGGAGTAATATAAGTGTACATATATTTTTTACGTATGTTTTTGCCTGTAATGACTTTATCGCGCTTAATGAGTTGTCTATACATTTCCTAGCATACATAATTAGGCACGTTGCACGCGACCCGTTCCCACAGCTCGCATGAATGAGCGTGTGAGCCGTCAGGTGCTAGTTACGGTGAAGGGTTGTCTGACCCCAGTGAAAATGAGTATAAGTATCATTTTTGCCAAATTGACTTGTGCCAAAATTTTTAGAAAACCTATCTTTTGAACAATCTCTGTTTGTTTTTCAAGGCTGATTTCTTTCAATAGATCTCGTTTTAGAAAAACATTTATATCAGTGATCTTTTGATAGATAACAACGTTTATAACATATCGTCTAAGAAACTAATTATCACTGCTTTACGGTGAAGGAAAACATCGTGAGTAAACCAGCACATCTGAGAGGTCTTTAAATAACTTCTCGACGGTGTGGGAAGTTCAGCAATTCAAACTTGGTCAGCGTGGTAGACCATAATCTAAAGCCTAAAACTGTCTTATTCTGAGATGACCCGTGCCCAGCAGTGGGACAGTAATGGGTTGACGACGAAAAGTTACTGTAAAAGTCAATTTGACGAAAATTGGACTTAAACCCGTTTTCGCCAGGCGCGCAGATACTTGTATACTTACTATGCAGTTGGTCGTTAGTTCGACATACTGTGGCGAGGTTGGGTTTTATACTAAAACCTTACCTCGTAAAATAGTAACTATAACTAATAGGCTTTTGTTAACAGTCATGATATGTTAGAAAAAACTGTGCGTGGTTAATCTGCATTCCCAGAAATAGATTTAGATATTATAGTTTAAAACTCGTTCTACATTGTCTATGCTAAAACCAATGACTTACTTCGTCATACACATAGTCGCAGGTTTGATTCTTGATCAAAAAGATATGTAATAAAATTTAAACACAATCAAGTGGTAATACTTTTCTAACATTAATGATGCAAGTAGGTATAAATGCGATTACGTCATTGAGATATTAATGTGAGGGTATAATATACATCTTCATCTGAACGGACGTCAATATTCGATCGTTTAAAACCGACACAAGGTCAGAGACAGAAATACTTCGGATTTTATGAAGGAACATCGGCTTTTTTGTCGGTTGTTATCGATTTGCAAAAAGCTATTATAACATTGTAGCATATCATTTAAAGGTACTGAAAGTCATGTGGTTTAAATTCGCTTTTAATATACATCAGGGGTTGTCAACTAGTCGGTCGCGGTGAAAGTCGTATCGTAACAATGCAAAGAGATAATTGACGAAAAACAGTTTTTTATAAGAATTTAGATAACTATTTGCATACGAGGTTTCGACGGGGTGGTATCACCGCCATAGCTATTGTCATTTTGGAGCAATTCTTACGTTTTGGAGGAAGACGTTGGTTGTTAGCTCACTTATATAGGAGACGACCATTTGACTTGACTTAAGATACAACCCTAGTTCTGTATAAAGTTGCTTAAAGATGTTCATCGGTGGCAGTATCACTGACCATCTCACACGTCGTCAACCCACTATTGCTGGGCACGGGTCTTCTCTCGCAATGAGAGAGTTATAGGCCATAGTCCACCGCGCTGGCCAAGTGCGAATTGGTGAGACTTCACACACCTCCGAGAACATTTTTTTTAAAATCTGGTGTGTAGGTTTCCATACAATGTTTTCCTTCACCTTAAAACAGTGACATTTAATTTCTAATACGCACATAATGCCTGGGTTTGTACCTCGGACCTTCCGATCGAGAGGGCAAGTTTCAACCATTAGGCTGTCGCTGCTCACTCAGAGGCATGGATTGCACGCTCGTTTACTACTTTTATCTAATGTAAAAAAACTTACTAGTTTTTTCGCTGCTTGAAATTCCTAGGCGAAGAAATTTTCAATTCATATATCGCACAGTCTAATTAGTGAATACTAAAGATCGTGGCTTATAAGTTGACTACCCTTAGTACCCCTGGTATACCTTGACTTACTCCACGTACTCTTGACCCCAGCGCCGCACTTGCGTGACCTCCGCTCGCCCATAATTACCGCCCTCTTCGATAGGTCAACGTACTTGTATGGAAAGTTCGTAAAGCTACTAGGCAATTCACTTTTATGTACTTTAAATTCTGTAATTTTGTACTATAAAATTTTATTTACAATGTATTATGTTGTGTATGTCGAAATAGATAAACTATTTTATATGGATGTGTTATGATTTAGGTTTCCGTAAATTAACCATTTAGTAATAAAATGCAGCAAGAATATAATTCAAACTCGAATTTATTATAAATTTGAGTAGAAGTTAAATTTAAATTAATTAACAAAAACGGCAGAACATTTATAATAAGCACCATGACCATTTATTAAACTGTTTAAACATTTACGAAGTGTTTATCCATAATAATTACATTACATATCTATAATAATTACATGTGTAGACTGCATGTAAGTTGAGAGGAACCAAAAAAGAACCATTGATTAGATGAATAAGGTACAATTAATTGTTACAGTCGTGGTGCTATGTAAAACACTTGACTATTTCCGTACTTGTATGGAAATATCCAGGTACTGGTCTGAAGGGAGTGAAATAAGAGAAACATAAGCAATCAATTGCAACCTGACACCCACACAGTCCTAGAGAGTCTCGCATCTGTGGTCGACCTTAGGCAGATTTTCTATTTGAGATTGGGTCCGATGGAGGACGGCAGCGACCATTTAGCATAAGATGGACGGTGGGTGCTACTTCAAATTTCATGACAAAAAATAGTAAAACGTATGGTTATTGAACAAGTGTTACAAAAAGGTATCGTTAATTCCTGACTTCAACTTAATTATATCGCACAAAGCACGAAATGTCATTTTCAAGGGTGTGGGATACGTATTGCTCAAAGGTCGGTCAAAGGGTTTGCTTTGTTAGTGCTGTGCCTTTATTTAGCTGATAGGACTGATAAGGAAGAGATTAGACAAATGTGAAATTGTAAAATATGTTAAAATAACGTTTGTGATGTATTTAAGTGTATGTATGGTATTTAACGTGTTCAAATATTACATTATGTGCATCAGTGCTAAAATAATGAAGAATTTCCGTCACTCCTATTTCATGTTTTTGGGTTTTACGTGAGGCAAAATTTTAGACCTCGGGAGTAGCAACGCATATGTGATTAACTTCAGATAGAACACTTGTTCTGCATGAAAATGCTTACAGATGTCCAAAAGGTTCATTGACCACTTAAATCAGATGGGCTGCATGCTCGTTTGCTACTTCAATCTTATAAAAAACAGTAAGATCAGACGCATACGTCGTCGTCAACCCATTATTGTCCCCCTGCTGGGCACGGGTCTTCTCTCGGAATGAGAGAGTTGTTAGGCTATAGTCCACCGCGCTGGCCAAGTGCGAATTGGTGGACAGACGCATACACACATTTGTTTAAAACGCTTACTGATGCTTGCAGCGTAAAGTATTTGACGCTGATACCGTTACTGATCTGGGTAGTACCCTGGTAATAGAAATGTTTGTCTGTGTCGGAAAAATAGTGATCACTATCCTGAACGAACAACGTTGAATGAATTATTCATAGAGAATCTTTGTGGCACTAAAAGTGAATTGTCATGTTCTTTTAAGTTTTCCTTATTACTTTAGTGATGTTCCAGGGATTTACTTATGACATATACATGAATTGAATGCAATAAATCAAATAAATTTAATTAAACATGATTTTATTATAATCTTGATCAGCTTAATTCTGTGATTTTGGCTCTTAGGCACGAAAGAACTTAATTGCATATTATGTATTAGATGGCAAGAGAGGATTTGAGGCCCTTACTTAATTTTTTATCATATTTAATTTGCCTACTATCTAGGTAAGCTATAAATACGGAGTATAATCCACTTAGTACACCTTATACTGGGAACATAAAATGAACATAATATTATGAATCAGTAGAATCGTTCCTTTTCTCTAGATCCAAAATTGCTTTTATTATGATTACTATATAATTTCTGTGCAATAAAATCTACTTTAAACACATGAAACTTTAATTCTAAACGTGGACTTTATCGTTTTTACCATTCGTGAACGATACGGTGCCAATCAGTCACTGGGCCATCGCTTGCTTATCAAGACCTAATCTCAACTCTGATATGTATGACGCATGACATTTCATATCTACTCTATACATAATACATGTATATCATGCACTTATCTAAGAAACATGCGCTTGGAGCTGTATTGACGTTGTAAAAATAATGCAGTATTTGCAAAAAAATATATCATAGATCAAATATAAATTATTTTCAGTCATTTTTTTCACTATACGGTTATGTAAGAATTTGTAACCGACAATTTATAAGTACCTACCTTCCTAGGCCTATCCAAAATAAAGACATTTCATTACATTATTGTTGCAATAAAATATTACTGATTTGATAACCTTACAACACAAACTTTCGCACAGAGTTAACGGCTTTGTAAATATGTTAAACAAATGTTTTTAACAGCGATATATTTTTCAAACAGTGGCCTACGTTCTTCCTGAGGTTATAATTTGTACTATTTAGTGGTATTGGGATTATACATTAGCAGTGTAATTGTAGAAATGAATCAAACAGTACCTTTCATATCTATATTATTACTGTGGATATTCATGTATACTCATATTCACGAACATAAAAGTTTCGGGGTAAAAATGCGAGGGTTACGCACGCAACAGTGATAATATAGCACGCGACTGCAATTTTCGAATGGTTTGTAATGTGTCATCTATCTAGAAAAGTAGGGTAAATTAATTGACTTACTACTGAACATGGATTGCTTACTTAATAAGAATCAGGTGCTTTTTTAAATATAATGAGTAACACTTATTTCTAGCATGAAGCAGTTCTTGCGTTTCGTTTAAGGGTGTGGTTGCCGGCACACTTTTATATGAGTCGACCATCTTAGTCCATGGGAGTAGCAACGCATCTGTGATTGACTTAGATAGAAACTATGTTCTATATGAAGTTGCTTACAGATGTCCATGGGCAACAGTAACCGTTTAAGATCCGGTGGACTGCATGTTTGTATGCTACTTCAATTTAAAATAATGCATTTGGTGCGCCTTTTGCGGTAGTAGTAGAAATTTTGTATATAATATAGTATAGTATAATACTATATTATATACAAAATTTGGGTATATACTATATTATATACTGGGTACGGGACTTGTCTCAGAATGAGAGAGTTTGAGGCCTATAGCCTATCGCGCTGGATAAGTGCGAATTGGTGGACTTCGCACACCTCCGAGAACTTTTTTTTTAAAGAACTCTCGGGTGTATAGGTTTCCTCACGATGTTTTCTTTCACTGAAAAGTAGTGATAATTAATTTCTAATACGCACATAATTAAAAAGAATTTCTCAGAATATGTATGTAGCATTTAAGTCAATATGACCGAAGAAGTAAATTCTTAAATAAGTATGTTAATCGTCAAGTAAGACACTCTGAGGAGGGAAGGAGGGGGGCGGACACTTCACCCCAGATGTTCTAGAACATAACATTGTATACTCAATCAAAATAATCGCTACAATTGTTACATAATTGTTTCGATAAAACGATCTATCATAATTAACATGTTAATATTGATTGATATGTGTTGAGTAACAAGATATAAGTATGCATCTACGAAGTTGTTTTAAACAGTGATATGAATTATCCATGAATGAAATTTCTGGAAAAGTTCATGGATTTGATCGTAATTGGTTGTATTCGAGAATATACGAGCCATCTAACTTCTCAGAAGTAGCCACCCACCGGTGATCAACCTCACGTAACATACGATTTTATCTGGGGTTCATTACAGATATCCATGGGTGACGGTGGCCACTTACAATCAGGTGGACTGCATGCTCGTTCGCTACTCTAATATTATATAAAAACGATATAAGTCTTATAAGATAATTGGGCATGCGATTTTCCATATACCCGACGACGGAATAGATTAATGAAAGACCTTGACAAATAAAATTAATTTTGCAATAAAAGACAATTGGATAAACTGGACTAAGATTAAGAGCTATTAATAATGAAAATAAAGATAAACGTAGATTTATGAGAGTTATTTTTACAACTAGTTATCAAAATAACTAGTAGTGAAAATAACTCTTATAAATCTTGTATCAAAGTATATATATCATAGTATCAAAATCCTAGCAGGTTTTGAAGGTTTGTTTTACAATACAATAATATGTACTGAAAAACGACTCAAGGTTTTGAAATGAAACCTTTTAAATGCAAAATTAAAATGCATTTTATTCCTTCCTACTATTATTTTTTTCGCCAGAACACAACATCCGCGTATTGTATAAATAAAAGTTGTGCTAAATAATAAGTTTAACTTTGACTTTTTAATTGGCTTAAAAAAGAAATAGGACATTCGACTGTATGTATTTTTTATGTACCTATTTCCGCCTATTTTTCCGCGATAGCTCAACTGATTGGGTTGATTTAAACAGTATTTTGTATTTCTAATTTCAGAGGGAGTGTCATTTTATGGAAATTGTAAAGGTGATTAAATAAAACTTTAGATAATGAGCGAATAGTGTACTCATTTATATTATATTTAGACTGAACTATTTTTCAGATTACATTTCAGTTGTTTTATAATCCGTAACCAATTTTTAATGAAGTGATAAAGGAGGTACTTAGCATTTAAATCGTACTATCTTCATAGGAAGTAAAGAATATTGCCAGTTAAATTATGGATTTAAGAATTTTATCAAATAAATAATCTAATGTCCATCATGCCTATTTAACTTCTCGCCTTGAATAACATACATTTATATTACTTGAATACTACGCCTATGCCTATTTTTGCTGTTGAACGCGGATTTTTTTAACAATGAAGGTTGTATTTATCCTATCGTATGATGGTCAATGAGGTGTATATGTAGGAAAATTAGTGTATCGTATCAGACTTGACGACCCACGTGGCGGAGCGGTTATCATACCGGTCTCACGCGCAATGGGTCCCGAATTCGATTCCCGGCCAATTATATATGAACGATGAGTTTAGATTCATGTTCTTTGTCTGGGTGATTGTGTATTCGTCTTGTGTGTGTCCATGGTACCCACGACACAGGAAAAAATCTTAGTGTGGGGCTATGAGTGTAGAAAGCGTATAAGCGTATACTAAAACATTGACCATCAAATTAGCGTCAACTCAACAAGAACCAGTACTATCTTATCATTTTCGCGCCACTGCCACAATCATGTAACATAATCCAATGATAAGAGACAATGATTGTGCCTTGTGCTATTCTTATGCTTGGGTGCTGTGTGCATGTCCCAAACACAATGGTTAGTCAATTTGTACGTTATTCTCTAATCTAAAATCATCATCACAATGATTATCATCAACCCGCTGAGTTTCTTGCCGGATCTTCTCAGTTGAGGGCGTGTTCCGATCCGGTGGTCGTACAAAAAAAAAATGTGTAAATGATTTCTTTTCATTTCATGTCAATCATTATCAATTCGCACTTGGCCAGCGCGTTGGACTATGGCCTATAACTCTCTTATTTCGAGAGAAAACCCGTGCCCAGCTGTGGGACAATAATGAGTTGACGACATTACAATCTGTATACAATGTGTACTTAAAATCTATGAATATATTTTACTAAGCTATTCTCGCGGCTACCCTCGCTTCGTTCACGTTTACCACGGTAATGAGTATCTCTGGTCAACCCATTATTGTCCCACTGCTGGGCACGGGTCTTCTCTCAGAATAAGAGTCGTAGTCCACCGCGCTGGCCAAGTGCGAATTGGTGGGCAATGAGTATTCTATGTGTTAATCTAGGTCATATAAATTATGTGTGTATCAAAGAGTAACAAAACATACAAAGAGTAACAAAACATACAAAACAGTATGTTTATGAGGATAAATTTTCGCATTTATAACATCATAATAATTTTGGTTCTCAAACTTTCTTGTCTTTTCTGTCATGATATTTCCAGTCATGTCTTATCCCGTTACGTCACGCGTTGTCACTAAAGCTACATCAACAAATAACAGTAACTGTTATTTATTGGGGTACAACCCATTATTGTCCCACTGCTGGGCACGGGTCTTCTCTCGGAATGAGAGAGTTTTAGGCCATAGTCCACCGCGCTGGCCAAGTGCGAATTGGTGGACGTTATTTATTGACGTAGCTTTATTTTAGATTACTCATGTAAACTATGAGCGTAAAGTAAAAAATATTTGTCGACGGTTAAATGAAATTGAATTATCATATTAAATTTCAAACCAGCTACTACTTTCTATTCTCATTCGCTAAATATTCATACACGCAATTCTTTACAATTACCAAATTAAAATCAAGTTTTAGAGTTTTATTTCTCATTTTTATTTCCTTGTTCCACGTCTGTTAAAACAGAACACGTTAATTCGAAATGAATTTAATTTTATGATTTCACTTGTCTCTTTATTTTCAGAAACAATTTATATGTTTGTTATTTCACATACAATATGTTTTACTTTAAACATTAACATAGCTTAAAATCGATGAAATAAACACTTAAAACAGTTTCTACACTCACAGCCCCACCGTAAGTTATTCTCCTGTGTATTGGGTTCCATGGAGATACAAAGACGAATACACAAACACCCAGACCCGTAACGGAAATCTAAATTAATCATTCAGATACCTGTGTGGCCGGGAATTAAACCCAGGACCTACTGCGTGTCAGACCGGCATGGTGACCACTCCGCCACGCGGGTCGTCAACAATCTATCACCTTCACTCATACGGTTTAGGATAATCAGATTCATCGGCTTTTCAGTTCAGATACTCAAGTGATCAGCATGCTAATTTATTTTGATACCATTCATATTGATCAGGGATGTAAGGGAGCTCCGATTCCGGTTGCGATAAGTCGGAACTTTCGTTTGTAATTGCACCTTCGGTTCCGATTCCGGTTCCTTTTAAATCGGAGGTTTATATCTGAGTTTGTCAAATCAATTGCGCGCCAATATTTGTCGTATCCATCAAGCTTGGAAGGAAGCGAATAACTTTTTAGTGGCGCTGGCCTAAATCTACGAATTATTAAGAAATAAATTGGACAGCCAATGCTACTACTTAATTTTAAAATTAAATCTTTTAAAAATCATAACACTTTTTTTGCTACAATTTTTAATGACTGACACTACATCCGATTCCGATAAAATTAGGTTAAAAACCCCGATTCCGATTTCGGTTCCGATAAATGACCTCCGTTACATCACTAATATTGATGCTGAATTTCTTATTCGAAAACTCTGTACTTATTTTTACGTGCAAGTCTGCATGGATGGCAATGTCTGCGATGGCTATGTTGTATTGACTGTTTTTAGAGATACTTTGGGGGGATTATGTAGTTTCTTATATATTTTTTTATATATTTGTACCTAACGATAAGGCAGATGGGCCACCTGATGGAAAGTGGTTACCGTCGCCTATGGACATTTGCAACACCAGAGAAGTCGCCAATGCATCGCCGGCCTTGAAAAAGAGCTCTTTTTGCACCTTTCTTGAAGAGCCCCATATCATAGCGCTCCGGGAATACCTCAGGAGGAAGCTCATTCCACATCTTGCACGCGTGCATTAAACCTTACGATAAAGCAGACAGGCTACCTGACAGAAAATCGCCATCGCCTATAGGCATTTGCGACACCAGAGGAGTCGCCAAAGCATCTTCGTCTTTAAAGGAGACTTCTTTTAAAAAACCCCATTAGATTTGTATTCCATAATCATTATGGGTAACTAATAGAAACTCCAATATGGTGCGACGGTTAAATGGACTTTATTGTTTATTCTGCTACGTAACAAAAGCCTTATAAATCAATTTTATATAATTGTAAAAAAAATACCATAGTATATAGGGCAAACAGCTGCGCATAGCATAATATATTTTTTATTCAACATATTATAACACAATCATTTTGATTAAAAAATGTTTGAGTGCGTAGTGCGAAATTTATTTGGTAACTCAATAACGTCTTGACCACTCAACAGATGACGCTAAATTTGGTGGAGAGATGGATTGTTTCCTGTATTAAAGTGTTACTTTAATCCGGGTCTTTCATACACGTACTTGTGTGAATTGCCGTTTAAAATGGTAGTTGATAAGTGGTTCTATTTTTTTTTATATAAGTTTGAAGTAGCAAACGAGCATGCAATTCAACTGAACCCGAAATGCAAGGACTGGTACATGTTAGAAATAAGTGTGGCGGTGGTACCACCCATGTTGAAGTATATACTTTTTTTTTATCTGACTGAAATAGCAAACGAGCATCCACTTGATAGTAAGAGGTCACTGTCGCACATGGACATCTATAATCAACTACATACTGAACATGGGTTCTGAAGGCAATCAATGCGTTGCCACTCCCAAGGACTATGATGGTCGCCTCATATAAAAGTGTGCCGGCAACCATACCCTTCTATCGAAACGCAAGAAATGCTTTACGCTAGAAATAGGTGTGGCGGTGGTACTTCCCTGGTCGAACTAGACTGGTTCTACCACCTTGAACGTTACGTTCTACCTTGTATTTACCATAATGCCAATGATTACTTTGAACTTCTTTGTAATAGTTCTAGTCTTCTTCGGCCACTTTGCTATTAGAATGTTAAATAAAAATTATTATTTTATCCATGCTTTTTAAGCTAAAACATTAATAGTTAAGATAAAATGTGGCCGCCAGCGTTTCTAAATATTCCTTTTTTATTTCATAAATTATAAAGTAAGTAACGAAACTATAAAAACTCGAAAACATGTACAAAAATACGACTTATGAAGTTAATTTAATTTGTATCTTCAGACTTTCATTTTGAAGAGCACAATTTAGTTGAAAGAAGTTATGTATATCATTGGAAAGTATGAAACCACCTTCCATATTTCTAAGTTGCAATTTGAAATATCTACTGATCGGTTTCGACAGTCGTGTATCACGTTTCGCGGAGGTCTTTGCACCGGGGAACAGTTATGACAATAAGGCTCCATTCACACAGTCGTTCGACTTCCGGACCCTAGTGATTAACCCTTGGCTCTCGTATGCCACATGTATACTGCCTTTGTTGTAAAGGGTGGATGTAATGTCATGCCATTATTCTTAAATGTTATGAGTTAATGTACATTGCTATATGAGAGTGACACGAAAATGGTTGAAAACGCTTTGTGCCTTTGATTTACAATAATATTGTGAAAATCTTAAACAACCTTTCGGCTCTATCATTATATGGTGAACATTCGGTAGCTATGTATATAGTTCATAAATGCAAAAACAATTTTGGTGCAATTTTACCATGGCTCCTCTTATACCGCTTAGACTCCTCTTAGACTTAATCATGAGATCAGCGCAGATTATTTTATTATCGTTACATTTGTAAGTGTTATAATAAACATAAGTAATAATAATATTTATTTATTCATGTAACCAGACTTATAATTCATTTAGCTCACGTACAATGGTTATAGTCTGTGTTCCAAAAAAGTTTCGTAATGTTACGGACCTTACCGATTTTAAAAACCAATCTTTCAGAGGATAGGTTAAAGGTGACCACATGAATACAAAAAGGTACAATCATAATGTCTATTCTATACTATTATTGTAAGTCACGATCTCTAGTACTATTGGCATCTAAAACGAATGAGTATAGTCTTATTGAGACACGTTATAAATTGCGTAAAAAATACTTCAGTCTATGTCAAAGAGTTCTGAAATTTCTTTAGTCTAGGTCTGAAACTGGCTAGCATTGAACACCTGTCCTAATTTATTAACGCAATCACGTGGAACAATCCTAAACTTTTCAGTGGCCGTTGAAATGTGAAGCAACCTTTATACAAAAGATTAAATTTAGCTATAGGTAATAAAACACTTTAAAATTCTCTATTATTCAACCCCTGTCGTCGAACCTTTGGATGATTTATAGCTATTTATAAATATAAAAGATGTTCTTACAAAAGTTTCCATATAATAAATCCTCCCACACAGAAGTTGGAATTTTTCAGATGCCTTTCAAATATTATTCCTCCATTTTTAAACGATTTCGGAATATAATGGATTTGATATCTAAGTGGCGCTTTGATCTTTTCACTACATTTATATAAGTCTCTCGCTGAAAGTAGATAAAGTAAGGTAGCCGTAAAGGTCTAAACATTGATTACACAAAACTTAACTAAATATCGGTACAAAAACTCCCAACAGACTTCAAGAAAAAGGTGAAGTTAAGCGCTATTATATTCCGAATTTCCGATGAAGGGCGTGAAATTGGTAGGGAACGGGCGGTTAGGGTTAACAGTATCAATATATCTGTTATTAAACTATTCATACATCGGTTAATTGAAATTATCTGGTAAGTAATAATTTCGGTTAACAGAATCCACAGATATTTAAGTTTAGTTTTGCATCTTTATATCGTATAACAGAAAGATTTTTATTAACTGCATCGTTTCGGTTTATACTAATCCTAAGAATAAGGGTATTTTTGCATAAGGTTCAAAATAAAATATCATATTTATTCGTGCAGTATTTCGGTTAAATTAGTAACAGAAATAGAGATTAACCGATAGAAACGGTTAATATTTATGAATAGATTTTTCGACCACTGGATATTGGTGATACTTATCCGAGGCGTTTTAATTTAGTCTTCAGGGGTAGCTATGTAGCTATGCATCCATGGACGACCTCTTGTATTGCAATCGTAAAGATTATACATGTCCATGAGCGGCAGCGACGTCTTACCTTCACTACTAGATGGTCAGAGACTGCATAATTATACGTCTGCTATTTCTTTACTATGAATAAAATGTTTTGTCAAGAATATAATTTAGAAAACATCCGAGGATTCTATGTATGATAAAAAATGGAAGAAAAACTTCTATTATTCACTACGTATCAATAGTTCATTATTTAATAATAATCAAAAGGTAATATCGTCGTTTTTAACCGACTTCCCAAAGGAAAGAGGTTATCTATTCGTCACGTATATTTTTTTTTTTTTTTTTTTTTTTTTTTTTTTTTTTATGTATGTTCGGGCGAAATGGCTAGAAATCGTCGACCTACCGACACGATTCATACGACATTGTATGCGACTAGTTTCACAGGCAGTCCCATATTGAGGAAAATGAAAACCTTCCGGCGGTTTTCCCGGAAAATTGGAAAATGTCGGTTTCTTAAAATCTTGAATAACTTGGGTGTTTCTAAACCGATTTCCATTTTCTTTCTTTCATTTGATAGGAAATTTCGTCACGCAACTTTTTCTCTTGGACATGGGTATGCTGTGATGCTTAACTCTTTGAGTTATGGGGTGGAAACCACCACCACTCCTCAAGTTTTTTAGATAATTTGAGATAACTCGGCTTCTGCCGAATCGATTCTTATGAAACTTGGAATATGTATTATATATCTATGCTTATATAGGTTGACGAAAAATTTGACCTTCAACTCTTCGATCCTGATGATGCAGGGTTACAGCTATCCTAAACTATAACATTAGCTATTTGGTGCTTACATATATGTAACAAGACTACTAAGCAGAGACATGTAATGAAAATTTGACCTTCAACTCCTCAATCCTGATGATGCAGGGGTGCCTCAAGCCTAAACCATAGGGGTTGACCATTTGGTGCTTATGGGTATGTAATAACAATACTAAGCAAAGACATATTATAAAAAAAATGACCTTCAACTCCTCAACCCTGATGATGCAGGGTGCTGTAAGCCCAAGCCGTAGGTGATGGCCATTTAGTGCTTACGGATATATAATAAGGTAGCAAGGCAAAGATGTACGATGACAAATTTGACCTTGAACTCCTCAACCCTGATGATGCAGGGGTACTGCAGGCTTAAACCATAAACGTTAGACACTTGTTGCTCACGGATTTGTAATAACATTGCTAAGCAAAGGTATACGACGAAAAATTGGACCTTCAACTCCTCAATCCTGATGATGCAGGGGTGCCTCAAGCCTAAACCATAGGGGTTGACCATTTGGTGCTTATGGGTATGTAATAACAATACTAAGCAAAGACATATTATAAAAAAATGACCTTCAACTCCTCAACCCTGATGATGCAGGGTGCTGTAAGCCCAAGCCGTAGGTGATGACCATTTAGTGCTTACGGATATATAATAAGATAGCAAGGCAAAGATGTACGATGACAAATTTGACCTTCAACTCCTCAACCCTGATGATGCAGGGATACTGCAGGCTTAAACCATAAACGTTAGACACTTGTTGCTCACGGATTTGTAATAACATTGCTAAGCAAAGGTATACGACGAAAAATTCAACTCCTCAATCCTGATGATGCAGGGGTATTGAATGCCTAAGCCATAAAACTTAGCTATTTCAATCTTACGCATTCAAAATGATATTTAAAAAAATGTAAGGTAAAACATTAGAAAAATGGTTGTATACGGTGGAAAATTGGACCTTCAACTCCTCAATCCTGATGATGCTGGGGTGCTTCAAGCTTAAACTATAGGCGTTAGCTACATGATCGCTACGTATATCTGATAAGATTAGTAAGCAAAGATATAAGATGAAAAATTTGACATTCAACTCCTCAACTCTGATGATGCAGGGGTACTTCAGGCTTAAACTATAGGCGTTGGCCATTTGATGCTTATGGGTATGTAATATATTTACAAAGCGAAGACGTATGATAAAAAAGTTGACCTTCAACTCCTCAACCCTGATGATGCAGGGTACTGTAAGCCCAAGCCATAGAAGTTGGGGATCTGTTGCTTACGTGCATGCGATGAGATTACATAGAAAAGATATGACATGATAATTTTGACCTTCAACTCTTCGGCCCTGATGATGCAGGGGTACTTCAGGCTTAAACCATAGGCGTTGGCCATTTGATACTTATGGATATGTAATATATTTACAAAGCAAAGACGTATGATAAGAAAATTAACCTTCAACTCCTCAACCCTGATGATGCAGGGTACTGCAAGTTTAAACCGTAGGCATCGGCCATATTGTGCTTACGTATACATAATGTTGTTGTTCACAATACCAACAATGAGTTTCGGAGAGGATATAATTATGATCAAAAATTCCACTTTGAATACAATTACCTGAAAGATGCAAGAGTACTACCAACCTTTTTAAATTGGATGGGTTATTTTTATCAGTATCAGTTGAATTATACTCTTAGTTATAAGGTTTATATTACTTTTTCTACTTTAAATATTGATAATTATAGGTCTATTCTTTAAATAAATGTTTACTCAGAAAAAGTTGTTTTATTCGGTTAGGTTAGGTTCGAACAGATTTTTCCAATTCAGAATCTAAGGGAGGGGGCGCGGTAGCGCCCCCGACCGGTTGTGTCAAAGAAGTCTATTTTTATATGATGACGTCAGCACATAATTTTATTCATCCGAAAAGCGGACGAATAATTAATTTAATTCATCCGGTTAGCGGACGACTAGCAACAGCCATAACTGATTTTATCGTGACTGAAAAGCGTGAAAAAAAAATTTTTAAACAAAAAATACAACCGACTTCCGTGCCACATAAAAGTAAAAAATAATTTAAATACATGTTGGTTTAGAGCAAACACAGTTCTTAGTACATAGTCCCGAAGTCGGCGCTCATATAAGATACATGTAGTTTCGTCATGATCCAGCAAAATATGGTAAGCGCCGACTTCGGGACTATGTACTAAGAACTGTGTTTGCTCTAAACCAACATGTATTTAAATTATTTTTTACTTTTATGTGGCACGGAAGTCGGTTGTATTTTTTGTTTAAAAATTTTTTTTTTTACCATCTCAATTCGTTACTTGATTTTTGCTTCAGACCATATAGAATGTTGAGTATATGACCACGCACATGAAGACCTTGGAGAATAAGGCTTGAGGGGAGTCCCCTCGAACCTTATTATCGTAGATCTATGATCGTATGAGACAGACAGACATACCATATAAAAATACTGTCACCATAACATTTTTCACTGTTAATATTAGCAACATCAGATGTGTTTGATGACAGCTGTCAGCTGTTACGGTGAAATTGGTTCCTCAGTAATTTACATTGAAATAATTTATTACACCCTTTATTTATGTTAATTTTATTAAATTGTAAATGATAAGTTTATAAATATTTACATATAGTGTTATCCACTAAATACAACTAGCGGAATAATAGTGACTAGTGATAAACAATCGAGACGGTGAAGTGTACTTGGAACTGCAATAAAAACAATCAGATAACAGTGGACAGTGATTTAGGCTCATCCTTACTGATGTATAATAACCAAAATTTGTGTTAGTTTCGTGTTTGTGATAGTATAATTCAGTAAATAAACGATTTAAAATAGATGTACAATACACATTATTAAAATATAAATCGAGGGTGTCTTTAAAACATTTTGTTAACGGAACTTTATCAAAGCACCAGAACAGTACACAATTTTCGCTAAATAGTTCTAAGCACTTGTGGTGCGTTGAGTAAGGAACGTTGACTTGCAGTACTATTGATAGACGGAGGTTCAAACCTCTCGGATTCAGTTTTTTTTTTTGTTTTGATTTTTTTATTTCTTTTTTCTTTTCTTCATTCCCTTTTTTATTTTTGCTGAGGAATCATTACGCCATTTAATTATTATTTGATTAATATTATTATTTAATAATCTTTTTCATCTGTGACATTTTCTTTTTATATAAATCTGTAACGACATTTGTTTTGTTCCTGTGCACAATTTTTTTCGCGCTATATTAATATTATTATTATTGACTCTTTTAGTTCAATCTTTTTCATTGTCTAATAATGATGACCCGCAGAGCCTTAGCTCGTCAAGAAGAAAGTAAACTTCAATTAACTCTAAACGAATTGAAGTCTGCCAAGCAGTTGTGCGAGGAGCTGAACAAAGAAAGAGACGATAACGAAAGGGAACTATTAGAATTACTCAATATTAATAAAAAATTGAAATTAGAGATGGCAGACCTACATAATTTATATAAAGATGTAATAGATGAGCGGGACCGGCTGCAGCTCGTGGTGGACGGATTCTATGAATGCAGCATAGAATATGAGAAGGCCTTACGCCGTATCGATTCTCTAGAAATTCAGTTACAGGAGACTCATAAAAAAATTTGTCATCTAGAAGCCGCAAACCATACCAACACTGCATCTTTGAATCAAAGTCTTTTCGACGAGTTGGTAACCGGCGCCCCGGAGTTGGTTTCTGCTCCATTTAATGTAAAACCTATGGTTACCATCGATCTTACAAATGAAAGTGCAAAAAGTGTGATTAAATGTAGCAAAAACAAGCTCAAGAAATATGTCAAAATTAATAAATATATTAGAAAAACTCAAAAGATAATAAAGAAACATAGATTTTTTATTAAAAATGTTAAATTAAATAGAGAGCGTTTACAACTCATAGATAAATTAGATATGTATGCCTCTAAGCTAAAAAATACCACATTGAAATATAAAACCGACACACATAACTTTCAATGTGAGATTGATCGCTTGGAGGCGAAGTTAAAGTCAATCAATACGAAATATGAACAATCGGAAAACCAGTTAAAGGAGTACATTTTGGCAATGAATGAATTAATGGCTTGTAATGTGTCGGTAAAACCTAAATATTTCGATAGCAGTAAAATCTCGTTATCAGACCCTTGCTCATTGCCTAAATGCGACTCTGATGAATCAGATACATGTATCCAATCTGTCGCTAATAGTTCCCAAGCGCTTCATGATTTGTTACCAACATTACCTATAGATACTAAGAGTAATATTGTAATGTTTAGTGACGAAATGGGAAAGGATATGGGTCATCTTTTGTCGAATCATTGCAAGGGCCATTCAGTTTTCAATCACTGCATGCCTGGATTATCTTTTCATAATATCATGGACAAAATATTGACTCATAAGTATAATTCCCACACTACTTTAATTATTTTAATAGGTGATAGAGGAAATGTAAATAAAAATAAATTAATTTATTATTACAATCTTTTGCTTAATCTTAAATTGGATAAAATCATTATATTTACATTTCCCTACAGTCAAAGCTTGTCACAGGTGGAAAATAATTGTAGGTATAATCTGAATTTAACATTAAATAAATTGACATGTCAAAATTTTAATAATAATGATAATAATATCCATATTATTGACTTTAACAATTATGTTAAATATTTTTATTTGACAAAAGATAATTACTATCTTACCAGATATTTAAAGAGACAAATAGCTGTATCGCTATCATTTTTTATTGATATATCAGCCAAGAATTTGGCTAACAGGGTTGCTTCTATTGAGCAATCTAATTTTGACATTAATTCAGCCAATATTTTGGCAAATAATGACATTATGAATTATTTAAATTAGATAAGACGACAATAGAGACAACCTCTTGCGATAATGTTATCACTCAAAATAATAGAAGCAAACAACATGTTTTAAAGTTATCCTCGGTCAGCCTGGTGCATCAAAATATTCAAGGGATAACCGGGAAAGATTTAGAATTAGAATTATTTCTAGAAAATAGCAACATTGACATTTTGTGTATTACAGAACACTGGCTAAAATCTGATCAGATCATGTTCAACTTTTGCAAGCACCAGGTGGCCAGCTCGTTCAGCAGAACAAATATGATACGTGGTGGTTCCCTCATAATAGTCAACAAAAACATAAAATTTAAAGAGCGGAACGATATTGTAAATCTGTCTGTTGAACGAGTAATTGAAATTTCATGTATAGAGTTTGAGCAGTTCCTGGTTGTAAGCGTATATAAACCCCCCATTGCACCTTATGAGGATTTTGAGAAAGTAATGGATGAGGTACTTTATAAAGCGATAGGTTCTAATAAGAGAATTATTGTTTGTGGAGACTTTAATATTAATACACTAGAAAAAACAACCCAAGCAAGTAAACTGATTTTGTTATTTAAATCGTACAATTTAAGCAAAAGTTTTCATGAACCTACTAGGATAACTTCTACTAGCTCAACATGCATTGACAATATATTTACAAACGTAACACCCATAAAAACATCAATCATTAATAACTTTGATTCGGATCACTGTGGGCAGTTAGCAGTATTCCCTAGGAGAGTCAATGAGGTTGAAAAAAGGGAGATTAAGTTTGTTCCTATAAATAGTAACCGTCTAGAACTGTTTAAAAACAATTTGGCTAAGAAAATGCCTCTGTTGCCTAACCACCATGATCCTGATTTATTATATAATTCGTTGTTTAACCTTATCAGTGGTGAATTTGAAAAAGTGTTTAAACCAAAAACTGTAAGTCATGGACGAACCAAATTTTGTGAATGGGCAACGAGAGGTATTTATATTAGTAGACGCAAATTGTATGATCTATACTATGAAAAGTCTTATAATCATGACCCTTTATTTAAGCAATATGTAAAAAAATATTCTAAAACTTTTAAGCTGGCTTGTTCCTGTGCTAAATCCCTATATTTAAGAAATAAGATAAAAACATCTACAAATAAGATTAGAACAACATGGAATATTATTAACAACGAAACTAATAAGATATGTGAATATAACCAGAATTTTAATTTAAAAATAAATAATAAAGATGTAACAGAGGATTTGGAGGTGGCATCAGAGTTTGAGAATTTCTTCACTAATATACCTTTGTTAACAACTAAAGCTCTAAAGTCATCTTCTACCTCTGCTGAGGCCTTGCTTAAAGAGTGTGTAAAAGAACGTAGCACGAGCTTTGAATTTTCAGAGGTCAATGCAGCAGATATAATCAATGCTTTCAATAGTCTGGATCGTAAGAAAACGGCAGACCTCTGGGGACTTTCTGTTAGAGCCGTTTCTTCTATTATCCATCTCATAGCTCCGCACTTGGCTTCTGTGTTCAATGCTTGTGTTACTAACGGTGTATTTCCTGACCTTATGAAACAAAGTAAAGTGATTCCTATATTTAAATCTGGTAGTACTTCTTGTCCAAGTAATTTTCGACCAATATCTATACTACCAACGTTAAGTAAAGTTTTTGAAAAAGTTATCTTAAACGATTTGTTGAAGTATTTCAATGACAATGAGATACTTCATGACACACAATTTGGTTTTAGAAGGAATCGCTCTACTATAGATGCAGGAATTCAGTTATTAAAACATGTTTTTGAGGCCTGGGATGGATCGCGTGATGCCCTTGGCGTGTTTTGTGATTTATCTAAGGCTTTTGATTGTGTACATCATGATATACTGGTCAGGAAATTACACCACTACGGGATCAGGAACAAAGCTCTTAACCTTTTGACTTCTTATCTAAACGATAGAACTCAAAGGGTTATTATTAATGGCACTAAATCGCCCGGCGCATCTGTTACCATGGGCGTTCCACAGGGTTCGATACTCGGACCATTCTTGTTTTTAACATATATCAATGACCTACCCTACTATGTAGCAAATAATCACGAGATCGTATTGTTTGCAGATGATACCTCATTACTATTTAAAATTAAAAGACAATTAAGCAAGTTTGACGAAGTAAACAATGCTCTCTCGAGGGTCGTACATTGGTTCAACGTAAATAACTTACTTCTTAACGAGAAAAAAACTAAATGCATAAAATTCTCACTGCCCAACGTTAGGCAGGTTGAAACCAATGTACAACTCAATGGAACGGTTTTGGACCTTGTGGAGTCAACTGTCTTCCTAGGCGTTACTTTAGATGCCAAATTGCAATGGGGTCCCCATATTGAAAAATTGTCGGGTAGACTCAGTTCAGCGGTTTATGCTGTAAAAAAAATCAGACATTTCACCGATGTAGAAACAGCTAGAATAGTTTATTTTAGTTACTTTCATAGCATTATGTCATACGGCATACTGCTGTGGGGGTGCTCTTCAGACCTCAATACTGTCTTTATACTGCAGAAGAGGGCTGTACGAGCCATTTATAACCTAAGTCCGAAATGTTCACTAAAAGAATTATTTAAAGAAATAAATATACTTACTGTTGTATCCCAATTTATATACGAAAATTTGATGTATGTTAAGAAAAATATTAATAATTTTGCTAAACATTGTGATACGCATAACATAAATACAAGGAACAAGCACAATCTCTCTGCACATGTTACTCGTCTTCACAAAATTAATAATTCTTTTATGGGTCAATGTATACGCTTTTATAATAAACTTCCTGTTGAAATCAGAAATTTGTCAATGAATAAGTTCAAAGCATTGATTAAGATTAAACTTTGCCGTAAAGCGTATTATAAAATTTCTGATTACATAGAAGACAAAACAGCTTGGGACTGAGCAATAATATGCATTACTATAGTATATCTAATAAATGTCAAAGTGTAGCGTATCTTACCAAACAGGGCTCTCTTTTACTGAACTGCAAGGCAAGATACTGGAGCTAACTTTCATTACCATGTAAAAAAAAACATGATTGTAATAATATTAAAAAAAATGAATATAAATAAGAAAAAAAAGACAAACCCGCTGAGTTTCTTGCCGGATCTTCTCAGTTGAGGTCGTATTCCGATCCGGTGGTAGTGTAAGAAAAAAAAATGTAACTGACAATTTGTAAGTGCCCCCGCAGGCCTATACGAAATAAAGACATTTCATTTCATTTCATTTCGTTGTTAATGTATTGCCGGCTTGGATGGAGTTATCCTTGGATATCCTTCCTACCTATTTGATGAGCGCCATGTCGCGGAATGCTCTGGAATGATGCTGCAGGAAGTCAAAGAGACCTCTTTTTGACTTCCATAAATGTTCAGATGTAACACAAAAATCTAAGTTCAAAAATCAGTTGGCGCTTGCAATTATGCTAATCTGACTACCTGTTTACTGAAGCTGAAGTCAGTGGATCAATTGAAAACAACTCAACCTTTCTGTTATTTCAAGGCTTGTGTAAATATTCATTGAACTTGAGCATTGCTAATGTGAACAATAAATGCAATTTTTTGTCTGCTTCTAATACTCCATACCTAAACTTACTTAAAGTAACATTTTATTATTTTATTTTTATAACGGGAATATATCTACTTGAGTTAATTAAGCACTAGATACTAGGATATGTTATAATAAACACGATGAAAAAGATTTTTATGTAAACTATTAGAAAGGAGAGAATATGATTAATTAATTAATCAGTAGTATTCTTTAAAATTTCTTTTCTCTGTCGGAGAATTCTTATACTTTATCTACGACAAAAAATATCTAGTGCGTGCGAATTATCTTGTTAAAAGTGTTATTTATTATTTTCTGCGGATCTTAAAAAATCTTTTTAACACCGGGCTTAGTGCATACACAATATTCTCTGGTAAAAGAATCTGCAACAGATAAAGTTGTAACACGATGTGTAATTGAGACAATAATTACATGGTTTATTATCAAGTTCATATTATCCTTTCCTCAATTGCACAAGCCCACAACACACCGCAAATTGCACTTATAAGTGTCCATTGTTCTGACCTGTTATAATTATTTCATTGTCTTGTATGGAGTGCCATCATTATACGTCTTTTTGTAACACGTTTGTTTACAATGTTACTAAGTTTACGTCGATTAAAGTGTATACGTTATATTCAAGCTATCCTGACGATTGAACTGCGTTAATTGCCAATTCATTTGAAATGATAATGTATTAATCAATACGCTACACGAAGAGAAAAATTACTAACGCTAGCAGTCTTTTGTTAAGAACGATTTCAGCCTCTAGAAGATGTTCTAAGGAGTTTAGGTTAGATTAGGTTGGCGTAATATACATAATTATAGACTATGGCCTAAAACTCTCTCATTCTGAGAGAAGACCCGTGCCCAGCAGTGGGACACAAATGGGTTGTACTCGAATATAGTTAATGATATTAAATAATAACTAATAAGTGGCGAGGTGGCCTGCGCGCAACTCAAACGTGATGGGATAGAGATATTCCAGTTGCATTACGAATAGAGATGGGTCCGGATGCGGGCATTCCTTCGGGAGCGTGGACGAGTGCTATTAGAGTACCCGAGTTCTCGGCAAAGGGCGTCCAGAGGAATACCGGTTTTAGACGGCAGCAATCCGGCATATTCTCTCTGCCGCCCCTGCGGCCATGATTAAACCATGAAGGGTTTCCTAAGTAAACTTCAAACTGGTCAAAAAATATTGAAATTAAAAATTCTATTCAAATGGACAGAGTGACAGACGCGTAACTGAAATACTGGTTACATAATTGTTTAAATATTAACTCTAATCTCGTAAACAACACACACCTTTTGATTTGATTTGATTGACTAAATCTTCTCGAAGGTACACAATACACCTATATGTGTAAAAAAATTATTAGCTTTAACACTCAATTCATAACCAACTTGTCGATACGTTGGCGTGTAATTTTTTTTTGATGTTCATCGTACTTTTAATGTGTAATAATAAAGATATATACCTACACTAAAACATAGAAGCGTCTTTTTGAAGTCGGTTAACAAAAACAGAATAAGCTTGATTATTACATAACTTATATAGCTTTATAAAAAGCGTTTTGCTATTAGGTAATATACTTTTTCGATTGCCTGTTAAATTATTCAAAAGAAGGTTCCGTCGGTGGTCGTTCCACGTGTTAGTAATGTAGGTACATTACATACTATGTGGATAACTCATACATACTTACATGAGTTGGTGTTATGAAGTAGAAACTGCGCCTCGCGGTTATACTTGGGTTTAAAAATGTTGCATGATAATTGACAATACAGTAGATATTTATTCCGAATCGTTTAATGAAATAAGGCATAAATGTTATATCAATATATTCACGGACTATAGAAATATTCCCTATCCTTTAAATTAAATTTAGTAGCGTCGATTTTAGACGATTTCAAACATACACACAATAATTCTAATAAAAATATATATAATGTTTATTACTTATAAACAGATCTCAAGCTTTTTTTGTAGATAAATGGGACGTACAAATATGCGGAGCATTGTTTTTATGTGTACACTTAAATGATACAATTAGGAAAAACAAGAGTGTTTTGAACAAACCTGGGGTTGATGTTACTGATGTTCACTTTCTATCACAGCCCACGTATACATCTTAATGATTAATTACGATTTTTTAAAAAATAATAAAAGCATCCCTAATATCTAAAATCATAAAATGTGTATCCTATGTACGCTTACTAACTTTAGCATTACATTAAAATAAATACGAAACGTTCCTTTGATACGCCAGGTAATTTAGAATCTGCATATTGCTAATTGCGCGTCAAAATTTTCGGACCTGTAGTAGTCTATATTTCCCAGCGTACAGAATATACGTGATAATATAATCTGTGCAAAAGTAGATTAATAATGGACAGTCCACGTTATTTTAACTTTAATAGGATTAACTGTGAGATCGTGCTCGTTACTGTGTTAAAAGTTTACGAGTTAACCTAGAAAAAACGACGCTTAAAAATTAATAAAATATTTTTTCATTCTGACGTGTAACGGAGCGAGTCTAACAAATATCGTATCCATTATCGGTCTGGGTGTTTACGTAATCGTGTCTAAATGTCTATGTGACGATTTGTAAAGGATGTTAAAATTGATTAGATAATTTAAGTCTAAAAACACAAAATGTTTTACGCTTAAATTATCTTATTATCTTTAAATGTGTTTTGTTTTTAACAAAACCATTAAAACATAAATCGAACTGAAAAGCATCCAATTAAGTTTATATGTATAATGAATTGGAACATCTTGTTTTGATTAGAAATTTTCCATTACTTAAGATATATAAGTAATCGTTATCTGCAACTATGAGTGATCTCATAGCAATAACAAGTAATTATAATTAAAACTCGCTTTTCAAGGTCAACAGAAAGGTAGAATCGGATGTTTCTTTTATCAGAACTTTTTATGGTATTCGGATTTCCTTAATATAAGAAAAATGATATTTTATGTCAAGAAATGTCTATAAAAGGGCTATTTAGAGCAATTACAATATTATTTTGGTCACTAGAATCTAGGGTAGGTACGTAAATAAGAATTTATATGTTTATGATTTCTATTAAAGAAATTTACTTTGCCGATACCTAATTCTGTTAAATAACATTCATATAAATTAAATTTATATAGTATTGCACAGGGATAATATACTAGTAACGTATGAGTAAGCATCTATTAGGTATTGTTTATAGGAAAATGACCTGTGAGTAAGCTTGATTACGGAAACTATTTTAATTGTTACATCAATTATAAATATAATATGATGACCCGCGTGGCGGAGTGGTTAATATACCGGTCTCACGTGCAATGGGTCCCTGGTCCCGGGTTCCGATTCCCGGCTACACAGGTATCTGAATGATGAGCTTAGATTCACGTTCTGGGTCTGGGTGTTTGTGTATTCGTCTTGTGTGTCCATGGTACCCACGACACAGGAAGAAAATCCTAGTGTGGGGCTATGAGTGTACACAGCGCGTTTAATTATAATTGTTTATTATTCTATTTCTTCTTAAAACCACCGCATCGGCGATTATTTATTACGTGAAATGTAATTCGTAAATCACTGTAGTATTCAAGGAAGAAGTAAACATTATCAGTGTCACTTACCCATCAATAAATAAATGATAATTGTCACGTGTCGGTACATCGCATATATTTGCATAAAACAGTAGATAATTTAATTTGCTTCAAAAAATAATTTTAAAATTTTCTGTACAGTGCATAGATTGGCAGATACTTTGCAGAAATGATATACGTCACTTCCAAGATGACGACCGGCGGGTATGTGGTAGGACCCTACAAACTTGGATTTGGGCTTACCAACCCCCCTGGACATCACAAAAATGAAATTACGTTCTCTGAGTAACGTACCCCAAACTATCATAGCATATTGTGTAATAAAATTGTTTAATTGTAAGTAAAAGTTTGTTTTATATTTTAAAATGAATGATTATTTCAGCTAAAATTCTACTTGTTATATTTATATGCCTACCACGAATTATCGCCATCGCCCAGGGTTGACTGGCAGAGAATCCCATTAGGCATTGAAGTTCACTCTTGTGACCCTTAGTTTAAGGTGTTTCAAAAGTTTAAATAAATAAAAATATATGTATATGGAAATAAATATGATATATGACATGCATATTTATTTAGTAATCATAAACAGTGCCTGATTAACCATATTGCTTTCATAGCTAATAAACACACTAATTGATCAGTCCATGTGATGAGTATCGTACGATGTAGATGTACTTGATGTGTACTTAATTACGAGATCAGTTACAATGTGGCGACGATAACTCCGCCGTAACCTGTCACATCCGTGTGAACAACACGTGGTCAGTGTTACTGCATTGATGGTCTTGCTTGGCAAGCATGATACTGGTAGGGTTGCTAACTGTATATTATTAGTAATAGTTAAATGAAATTACTTTTAGGGTTGCTAACTATATATTATTATTAATAGTTAAATGAAATTACTTTTAGGGTTGCTAACTATGTATTATTGTTAATAGTTAAATGAAATTACTTTTAGGGTTGCTAACTATATATTATTATTAATAGTTAAATGAAATTAAAAATCGTTTGTTTAAAGATCTTTTACGGAGGTCTTTTTGGGCGTTAATGTAGTCTACTAGTAATAAGCAAAAATACTTTCTTAGTTCTTTAAAAGGAACCCCTGATAAATATCAAGTTTCTAGATCCAGTAGTTTCAGCTGTGCTTTGATATGTCAATAGTCAAGTCAGTTTTGCCTTTTATAATATGTAGATTGTCAGTTTGAATAATCGCTTTTAAACCTACAGTTTGTACGAAATAATGTGTAGTACTATTTCGGGTTTTTGTAAGTATGTATTGTTGAAAACATATACTAAGTATTTCACGCAGAAATAAAGTATTGAAGTCTAGTAGATTGGTTTTAATAGATATGTTTTAATATTTATAATAAAGCAGGTGATATTTTAAATGTATAGGAGAAATTGACAAATGGTGCTCGAGATCAGATTATCTTTTAGTTTTTTTCATATTGATTACTTTTTAGGTATATAATAGGTGTACTTTGCCGAAAATTGTTGGCAACCCTAGCAAATATTTCACATAATCTGAGGTTATTAATAAGATAAACGTTGTAGTAGCATATGCCAATATAACTTAGGTTTGATATCTCAGTTATGTATCGCTACTTACTCTATCAGCATATTATTTTCTTACGAGGTATTAATGTACATGACTTGCACGTTTAGGCAAAGGGAGCACAGGTCCCCAGGACCTGGTATGATTTATGAATGAGCGTTATTATAGAATGGATCATTCAAATTTAGATAATGTTTATAGTTGTATGAATGACGTGGATCCGGTTACAGAAATGCATCACGTATGACTATGCGAGTTATTTATAATTCATTTGAAAGATGACGTTATACCGATGAAAACTGTGCTAATATTATACGATAGATTTGTTATAAACATATTTTTATACACAATAAGATTCAAGGTCTTACAAGTTTAAGGACTTTTTTATGAAAATACATCGGTAATATTTTTATAAGATAAAATTTGCTAACGTGTATGCAGCCGAATAATGTACATTTAAATTAATTTAATATTAAAGTAGAAAAAGGGAAACAAAAAAACAAGCACAAGTTAAAATTGTTGACTGTAATATGTACATTTTTAAATAAAATAATGGTCTAAATTTAAATATAACATAACTTTAACATTGAGATATCAAAAAAATAAATCTTGGATAATTTAATGTTCTTTTTTTTGGTTATGTTTTTAAAAATCACAACTCTGTTTAGATTTAGTATCTGTCAATCTAGTAGTTGCCACTGACAGTAGATTTATGGTGTATCTATGACATACGGTAGAAACGTGTTCCAATTTTGAAAATTGACTGATATTGAAACTTTGGTTCCATTCGCCATATTTGCTGATCCCTTAGTCCGAGTTTATGATTAGCTCAAAACAATAATTGTCTACGTGTTCGCCTGTCATATTAAATTGCATTACAAATTGTGCCCAAAAATGAAAACGTGCATTGTACATTGAAATGTATGACCGAAAACTTAAGCAATGATTGATTCGATGTAATAAAATAAATTGGTACTAAGAGTACTGTTCGCTACTATTGGTAACGTAATCGTCCAAATCAGCAATTTTCTTGAAAAATATGGGGATCGCCTTCAAACCATCGGGAAAGTCATAGTGTCGTATGTATAGAGATATAGATACAGTACAGATAGATCGTCATAAGAATAAAAAAATATAATAAGTGCTAATGGTGGCCACTCCTGGCATTTACTGAATAAATAATTGATTCAGCAAAAAAATTGACAGAGGAACGAGGATTAATTAACACATTATTTAGTTTCTCTAATAAATCTATTAAATAATTATCCAAATGCTAATAAAAAAATATATTCCACTATTGTATGGATATTTTGACCAGACTGCCTTATTTTTCCTGTCTGCCAATCATGAAAACTAATTAATATTTGAACTTACATGCAAATTAACAATGCCGGTGAGGTCAACATTGGCGGTTGTGTCACGTCACTGTCTGAGTGTTATTTTAATAAACTATTATAGAGTTAATAAAAAAAATCCTATTCCTTGACTCAAATTTGCACCTGTTCTCTAATAATTTATTCAATTTTAGGAGTTTTAGGTGTTTGTATATTTGAATATATAAATATTGGTAATGGTCTGTTTATTCGCTTTCATTCTATACGCATGTTGTTACGATAACGAAAAAAAACTGTTCCTTCCTTTTTTTTCTCTGACCGCATGCAGCATACTTAAAAATATATATATACTATGTCACCCTCACAACTAAGTCGACTTCAAATATATATCATGTTACAATTATGGATTGCAGTCCGGCGTCATTTTCAATTCGGCTCCGGCCGAATTTCCGTCAATCCGGTCGGATCCGACCGCATCCGGCCCGAAATAACAAGTCTTTGCCAAAATGTGCAATAACCGGATCCGACGAATTTGTACCGGATCTGGTATGTTAAAAATGGTGCCGGATCTGCCGGATTACCGGATCCGGTTTTCCCGATTGCAATCCCTAGTTACAATCCGCTGTTTGGGCCGTAGCTCTTGCCAAATAAATGGACATACATACATACGCTCGAAAAACATGGTAATGTTTCCTTGTGATTGGATTTACTATATGACGATTAAGTGCAGAAACACCCCATGGAATTAAAGATAATATCTAAATACATCAATTGAAAACTATATGATAGGGAATTGACCTGGTTTGTTGTTTAGTCAACAATCATGATGCTGATATGGAAACCAACATATGTACTATTAAGTGGCATCTGTAATAAGAATAATGGAAATATGTAGGATAAGTGTTGACGTCATCACATCGCAACCGCAACTCGCCACAAGGCGATATTGCGGTTAAAGTAACCCTATAAGTACATAACATTAACAAGACTGGGTATTAGTACATATTAAGACGTGTTATGATAACTAACCACATCAAATATGCACCGTTGAAGTTCAAAACCTCAACCGTGCTTTGAACTATTTGGACACACGCTTTTAAACACGCTTCCTACACTCATAGCCCCACACATGGATGCCATGGACACACATAAGGCGAATACACAAACACCCAGATCCAGAACATGAATCTAAACTCATCATTCAGATACCTGTCTGGCCGGGTATCGAACCCGGGACCCATTGCGCGTCAGCCCAGTATTTTAACCGCTCCGCCACGCGGGTTGGGACTACACTTCACTAATACGGATTGTTTCTTTGAAGTTGGTCTTAGATAGTTTCATTTACCTTAGTTGGAATGGCTCTTTTCCCATAAATGGGGGACACACGACTAGGTCAATGCACATTTGCGTTGGGCACGGTTTAGCGGCCAAAGTATATCCGTTTTTAAAACGCTTGTGAGACATTTATAAGGCCTTCCAAAGTGCTTTGTGCCGAAAGCTTAACATAATCAAACATTTTTGTTTGTTTGATTATGTGAAGCTTTCGGCGTCATTCGTTTAATAGAATCGATTTTACCAGTAACCGAATGGTATCAAGAGCTCAACTTTAATCTAAGCTTAAGTCACTCTCCGATGCAAGCTAGCTTTATTACCCGACTGCATCATAAGAAGACTAATGTTTTTCTAGCGTATGTATGCCCATTTATTTTAGTTACCTTGTACATTTTCGAAAATTGTAAACATTGTAAGCAAATTGTTGGCGTTCCGGAAATTTAAAGTATTCTTTCAATTTTCGACTTCTACACGGTGAATGATTTCGTGATACACCTGGCCGGAAGCGGTCAGCCCGCCTTCCGACATCTGTTCCCGGAATGAATTTAGTAGCAGGTGTAACATTCCCCTGGTCAAGGGTTGGTTCCAACTAAACCGTTGCTGTCTGTTTTAACCAATGCCGTATCTACGTGTCTTCAATATCCCGATGCGAATACCGAATACTATACAGAAAAGCGTAGCAGGCGCAACTTTTTATAAAGTTGCTTCTTTCGTTTGTTATAAATGATTACACATACACAACATTTGTTATTATAACGATACATGATATTGATTTTTTTTAATAATTGCATTTTTGTATATTTTTGAGTGGCATTGATAGCATAAGACGTATTTTGTTTTTTTTTTCACTTGGTGGTAAATTTAGTGTAAGTCGACCGGGGAGGTACCGGTCGAACTACACTAGTTTAACCACCACCTTACCTACTGCTACCGTGTAGCAGTTTTTGCGTTCCCGTGGAAGGGTGTGGTTGCCGGCTTAAATTTTGTAATAGAAGTCATCGAGAGTGGCAACGCGATTGGCTTCTATTACAATCCCTGTTCTAGAAGAAGTTGTTTACAGATGTTCATGGGCGGCAGTGACCACTCACCATCAGATGGACTTCATGCTCACCTTCTACTTCAATAAAAAAAAACCCTAACTAGACCCCAATTCACCCGTATACAAAACAAACAAAATCATTGTCATTCTGATTGTATGTTTGCGTTATTCCGTGTACGATACACATATCTGCGTAATATTAGCAGCACATTATGTAGCTGAGGAATAATTTTATCGTTTTTCTCTGTGTTTTAGATTCATACCTATGTAATAAATCTCATGAATATTTGATAAGAAGTAAATATGTTTGAGTAAGGATTCGCTGTTATCAGCGTATTTTCAACAAGATATAAATATACAGTGGAATATGATTATGACATTGTACCTCGAATTGAAGGCCGTACGTTTATATCATCAGAAACGTATTCAAATATTTCTTTGCAAAAATAGACAAATTTCACTTAAACAAAACATATATGTTTCCAACATATATGTTTCTTTAATTATAATCAGTGGCTGAGATCTCATGTGAGAGGATCATATTAATGAAGACATAATGAAAGTTCATTTTTTTTAAACGAAAATTCTGGCCATAATACCTATAGTCATATTGGTAACATAAAGTCTATTCAAAGTCGCGAGCAAGGGCGAGAGTTGTGTGAAGTTTTTTATTGGTTATTTTTGTAAAATAATATTGTTTTCCATTACAAAAAACAGCCAACGGGATGTATGTTTTCATTTAAAATAAAATAAAATTTTAGCATATTTTACGTATTTCTATTTTGAATATTTATAAGGGTGATAAGAATATGGGTACAATTTATTACAATTGTAAAGGTATTAAACCTTGAATTTATTTTGTGATTATATGTATAGCTTTAAGGTTTGATTAATTTTTATGTAGTAAATACGGAAAGAATCGGTATTTATTTAAGGTGAAACATGAACTGTATTACGATTCGTTTATGCTTGTTATATTAGTTCCGAGTCAAAGATTTGTCAAGGTTGATTCATAAATAGCTTGAACGGTATACCATGCTTTGATTTTAGAGTACAGTACATTACAATTCGTCATACAATATCGACAAGATGTCTTTCACATTGTAATCCTATAAATATAGGGACATTATTTTAAGTTTAACACGCTTTCTACACTCATAGCCCCACACTAGGATTTTCTCCTGTGTCGTGGGTACCATGGACACACACAAGACGAATACACAAACACCCAGACCCAGAACAGGAATCTAAACTACCATTCAGATACCTGTCTGGCCGGGAATCGAACCCGGGACCCATTGCGCGTCAGACCGGTGTGGTAACCGCTGCGCCACGCGGGTCGTCAATTCAGTTTAATTATATTTTCCACGAAATAGATGCATGTATCATACAAACGTACCGTCTGTCGTGGCAAGTACAAGTAGTCACGCCGCTCTTCGAAGTGAATAATCAAGTCAAGATAGAGTTTATGTTCTACAAAGGTCAGCTACAAATGAGTTACTACATCTGAAGATTGAGTTAGAACTCCCAGAGTACGTGTATCTCTCTGATCACACCCTTTAAAATCGTATTAAGCTGCTAGTACGGATCCTATAAGAGAAAGATTTTTTTTAATAATATTGATTTTGCAATCCATCTGATGATAAATTGCTTCTACGCATAGTAATGCATTGGACTACCCCTGACGACTAAGTTGGAGCCCCTTGGATAAATCACTACACTCACAGCCCCACACTAGTATTTTCTCCTGTGTCGTGGGTACCATGGATACACACAAGAGGAATACACAAACACCCAGATCTAGAACATGAATCTAAAGTTATCTTAATATACCTGTCTGACCGAGAATCGAACCCGAAACTCATTACGCTTCTATATTTTATTTAAATCGGATGAATAGTTAATTTATGATTTCTTATCCACCAGGTTTGAGCTCCGACGCACGTTGATCGTGTGGAACAGCATGCTGGCCATGTTCAGCATCATGGGAGCGTGTCGGACGCTCCCCGAGTTTATCCACGTGTTGCGCAACCACGGCCTCTATCACTCCATCTGTGTGCCTAGGTGAGTACCCAGTGATATACTGTATTGCTTGATACTTTTATTATTTTATAAAGGTTGGAGGTATCTACATATAGTTTTTTACAATTACGTAATTAGGGATTTTTACAAATAAGTCATTAGGGTTTTTATATTATAAATTTGTAAGTCGTGCGGGTCTAATATACTTTTCATACTGTACTACTTTTCATATGGTTATATACTGGATTGGCTGATCTTATCTTTATGTAGGTAACAGGAGAATCTATAGCTTCTCATAAATACTTCATTAGGGCGTTTAAGGTATACATTTAAAGTCGTGTGTGTCTTAGTATCTATGTCAAGATTAGGTAAGAAAGTTAAATGAAATCAATGAAAAGAAATTTAACTTCCCTGTTATGGATGTGTGAATGTGATGAAGTGAGGTATAATTATTTCAATGGTAAATAGGTTTTTTTTTTATTATTGCATGGTTAATATGTGCTAAAATATCAGTTGTCTAATATATCACGATTTCTAACACGAAACCCTAGCCTTAGATTATTTCTTGATTAGGATGTACTAGATACATCAATTATTGTTATATTCTGATGTCGAAGGTAAATACAAATAATCTTTATTTGTAGCTAAAGGTCATAGGTATATTTCAAAATCGTTTTTTCTTGTCAGAAAATCGATATTAGGCACCAACTCGATGACACTTGTTCGTGTCAAAATTGATATCCAAACCAGACACAATGCCGCTACGTCTTCGTTAATTATTAATTATTGCAATGAGGTCGGCCAGCAAATGAATTCAGAGAAAGCATTTGATACTAAGATGAGTAGTCACGTCTGTACCAATGACTGTACAAACTGTTACGTAATTAGTATCCACTCGTGCAGGCAAGTATGTGTCTGGTTGTTACTATGCGACATCAGATGCATATGACTCATTTTTTCTTTAAAAACATTGTATAAGGTAAATAGTGTGCTAAAGGTGCAACGGTTAATGAATTATACGATTCGACACTGCTAGACCTTTTTTATCTTTTTTTTTATCTGATTGAAGTAGCAAACGAGCATTAAATTACTTTTAATTTAGACTTGACAGTTTAAAACTAATTGCTGCTTAAATTTAACAACAACATAAGTCAAAACCGCAAGTTTTACAAGAGAACCAAATGAAAATATTAAATTTTTAATGATTTTTGTTTTTATCATTTTAATGGGTTAAGTTAAAATAATAAAAATAAAGCAAAAGGTCATTAACCAGGATGCTAAAGTACCATTTGTTTTGTTTTAATTTCCGCCCTTTTTTTTTTGATAAACCTTAAAATTGACTTAAAATTGATGAATTTTGAATTGTGCGGTTTTAAATACTCATGCAAAGAAGCGAAATGTATGTCGGATTCTGCCGGCTTCAAGCGTCATTTTAAATTTTGAGCGAGTTTCGACAAAATTCTCTGGTATTTGCAGTTAGATTTCGTGACTTTATAAAATCGGACCCGTATTTGTTTTTAACGTGAAGCAAATATTTGAAAGCGAAAAGATGTTCACGAGCTGAAGCGCCCGCCGTCTGCTGCCAACTTTTCCATTTCTATTTTATATAAGAGAAGGAAATGCAAATTTAGTTGTCATATATTTAATGATATAGTATGTTTACCAGTTCGTAGAACCAATGTAGTTCGACCGATGGGGTACCACCGCCACACTTATTTCTAGCTTGAACCAGTTCTGGCGTTTCGGTATAAGGGTGAGGTTGCCGGCATATCCTCATAGAAAAGTATGAGGAGATTCAGGAGATATTCCTTAATGCATCTGTGATTAATTTCAGACAGAACCCATATTCTATATGAAGTTCCTTACAGATGTCCTTCGGCGACAATGATCATATACTATCAGGTGCATCGCATACTCGTTTGCTACTTTAATTGTATAAGATAATGTATTTACCTACTTTGTTATATATTTATGTATCTCTATGCATTTGTGTTAAGCACATAATGCAATCTTAACGTTATTATGACGACCGGAATGATCTTCAATGACCGCCGTGGCGGAACGATACAAACTTATCACACGGTGAATTTTAGGTTAGATTTCCAGTCAAACATCCAAATGATGAATTTGAATCATCTGTTCTAGGTCCGGATGTTTGTATAGTCATGGCTTCGTGTTTTTGGCATTACACACATCCTATTATGGCGGCCATGATTAATTAATCTTCACGAACTTGAAAATTTGGATGGTTAAAAATTTTATTTCTTTCGTTTGATGGATCTGCTAAATTGGACTGACAACGTGTAATTGATTGATTGGTTGAATACTTTTATTCGTAATATTAATTATTCTGTGTATTTTGTTGTTGCAATCAAACAGTAGTCGGATGAATAAATATTGATGATTGGACATAGTTCGTGACATAGATAAATTATTGACGCATTTTTACAGACGAGATTTGTGACGTCACTACGGCTTGTCTGTACCAAAGCATCTGGTATGGCATCTGGTATCCTAAAGTACATTGGTATCCTATCTATCTTGCTCCATAAGCATGTGTTAAAAGTAGTGTCACAGCAGCGGATGCTCATCCGTCATTTAAAAAAAAAAGTCGACGGAAGTTAAAAAAATTCAATTTATCGAACATGTTGCTGGATCGCTAGTACAAAGATAGCAAACAAAACAAAGAAGCAGGTCCGGTTCTCTGCACCAAAAATATAATTGTGGTGCCAAGAGCTTGAGGGCATATTTGTCAAAGAAACATCAAAAAGTTGTCAAAAGTGGGTCCGGAGCAGAAAGTAATCATGATTCTTGCTCTATGGTGCTAAAACAACCTTTTCTTATACACAAGAGTATTTTACTCTCACAAGAGTAAAATAGCAAACGACTGTAGTTCATCTGATAGTAAGTTGTTGCTTTCGTCCATAGGTAACTTTAATCAAACACATAGAATAAGGGTTCCGTCTAAAGTCAATAACAGATGTATTGCGACTCTTAAGGGCTAAGATGGTCGCCTCATGAAATTGAACCGGCAACCGTACACACCGAAATGAAAGAAATGTCTCACGTTAGAACTAGGCGTGGTGATGGTACCTCCCGGTGTAACATACTCGTATTACCATCTTGTCTGCGACAGGCGTAAGAGTATAAGACAAGCTGTGGTGCAAGTCAAGCAGAAAAGTAAATCACAAAATGAATATGAAAGCGCAACCGATAGAACATTGTTTTACACCAACATAGGCACATGTCACATTAGAAATTAATTATCACTGCTTTTCAGTGAAAGAAAACATCGTGAGGAATCCTACACACCCGAGAGTTCTTTAAAAAAAAAGTTCTCAGAGGTGTGTGAAGTCCATCAATCCGCGCTTGGCTAGCGCGGTGGACTATGGCCTGAACTCTCATTCCGAGACAAGACCCGTGCCCAGCAGTGGGACAATAATGGTTTTACGAGAAGCACAGGTCTATGACAGTTTAAGGAAACTTTTGAAACTAGTCCACTTCCGTAAAAGTTAACACGAAATGTTTTGATGGATTTTAATGACTTCTGGTTAATAATAATATACAAAGTACGTAAATGAATGTCGCGGTGGTTTTTTTTTATGTCTGGCTTCCTGCACGCCGTGATCTGAGCTTCCTTGTGAATTTTGTTTTTGTAAACATTTAATACTTTTTTGGTAAATATAATTATGTTTATCTTTGAGATAATTATACGGTTTCTAGAACATTTGCATTATTTATCGATTCTCTGTTATATATAAATAGTTCGTTCAGTATCGCTCTGCATAGAAATCGTGCTTGCATAGGTTATTTTCGTTATGTATGAGGCGTCTTAATATAGGTATCTGTGTTAACATTGAACATTATACGTACTTGCTTACCTGCTATTCCCTATCTAGGTAAGTGCAGACACATCAACTGCGCATGATAAGTTCCACTCATACTGTGTACAATCAAATCTAAACGAGATCATTTTTATCAGATTTAAGTAGCAAACGAACATGCAATGGACCTGATGGTAAGTCTTCACTGACGCCCATAGAAATATGTACGGCAATCAATCGCGTGTGCGTTGCTACTCACTAGGACTAACATGGACGCATCGTATAAATGTAATTCGGCAACTATACGAAACTTTTAAGTTACCGAAACCACCGCAAACCATGACAACTATAGTAATTTACATTAAATAGCATTAAAAACAAAGAGTTCAATCGCCCTTAATCTAATTTAACGCATTCTGTATCACAGTATACCAGTCACCAGTTAATTGGCGGAACATTCGAGTGCCAATACTGCCAATCCTCCTTCAGCTAAAACTGCCAATATCGTTGGATCGGCGACCGTCACGTACGGGCGTATCGCGTCTGTTACACCGTCACGTCGGTATGCGTGGCGCGTGCTTCACACGCGTATTGTCGACGCATTCGTATCCGTACTCTAATTAGTATCCGTATTCTGTATGCGTTCCTATGACTTTGGAAGCGAAAGTTCACGTTTGCGCACCTTGTAGCCGAATGTTGTTACGTAACGTGGTCGTGTATACACGGTTTGGGTAGGACCGAATATCTGTGGCCCTATGGAAAACGGGTATAAGTCGAATTTTTGTTAATGGCAATAAAAATAATAACACCCATCTTATCGGTGACTTATGTTAATTACAAAATTCAGACTTACACCAGTTTTCATTAGGGACATACGTATTATGGATAGCTAGTTTCTTGTATTTAGGTTCTTGGAATTCAATACAATGTGATAAAGGTAGTTACATGAAATAAATAACGAATCTATGAATTATTTCATGACACGGACACTTAATTTATGTTTTATATACGTAAATTAATATAAAGTGTGATATTTGGTTTTGTGTAAATCCAAACACACTGATAAACAGAATGTTTATGCAGCTATACTATGATGTTGAGGCACTATGATCTATTATTTTTTATTGTAGGTAGATTCATGTTTAACATGTGATGACTAGATCAGTTCCTAATACGCCTAATGTATACGATATAATATATTATTTTCGTATTTAATCGCATGTATCAAATTTTTTTACAAGCTTTTTGTTCTTATCGTCCACGTGGGACTATTTTTGATTCATACTTAAAACTTACTTTTGTTAGTATTATATAATAGATGTGGTTTTTCTTGATAAAAAGTTAATTCAAACGTTTACTTATTACAGATTTTATCTTTACCGTATAAATACAAAAATATTTACAAAGTTCTTTTAAAATCCATATTTATGAAGCATAATTAAAAATTGTTGACGTAAAGTTAGGGAACATACCTACCTATTTAAAATAAGTATTTTATTAAATCTGAATTCAAAATTGCATTAATACCAATGTATTATAAACCTGTCCAAATGAGTAGAATACATAGTTTGTCTTTGCATATCTTTTTTTTTCTTTCGAGTCCGTCAGTTATTTTATTTACTTATTTATTTTATAATAGGTATGTAGTTGTTAAGACGGCTGAATGTACTTTTGATATTAAATCCTTATTGTTTATGGGGCGGAAACCTTCAAAAGGTACCACATCGGTTTGAGGTAGATACTGGATTATGTAGGTCTATATCGTAGCGTAAAACCTCGGAGGCCACCCTCAGCGCTACGTAGAGGACTCCGGTATTTTCAACGGATTGCAATCGGATTGCTCTGAGCGCGTCGTCTCTTTAAGGCACTTCCCGGGAGAGCGATTACATTCCAGACCTTCGTGTGTTTACGACACTATGCAGCCACATATAGTCCCACGTCACCACGTCCTTTCCAGGATTTCTGGCTGGACGGTTCGAGCTCCCGATCTTGCCGCCAGTTACCCTGGAAGTCGTCTATTAGTCGCCTCTTATGACGGGAATTGAATACCATAGTTCTATTCTGGTCCCGAGACTTTCAGGACTTTCGGGATAATGCTGTACCACAAAATAAGCAAAGGTAACATGTTATTCGATTTTGAATACCGAAGTAGGTGCTTTTCGGAAAATCAAATGCAATTGATTTTAATTTCAATCATTAATGGCTATTTACATATTCGTTAATGTGTTTATCAGCGATCGCGTAACTTTGACCGACTGTAATGTTTAAGGTCATGTTCCCTCTATTTGTAGTGTCGATCTTAAAGATACTATCGGACAGATAAATGATGATAGTTAATTGATTCTAATACGATTTTTTCAATGTCAATAATTTTGAAAGTCGTAAATTACAGACGGTCTAAATATAAAGACCTATACTGAACATCTATGCGGATGATTTCAGCAAGGATGTAGTTCAACTGTATCCTTACAGATGTATGTCGAACTGAATGCCGACGGCATAAAACTAAAACTAAACGTATTAACTTTTGTGTCGATTGTTTTAATGTATTCAAGAAGTCTAGCCCATCGCGGGACCATATCAAAAAACTTCACTTTTTTCTGCCTAATATCAGCAATTAGCAGCTAAACGTTGATGAGCTCTCTAGTTTAAGGGGTGGGATATAAGACACTTATCGGAGACGTATCAACTTAGTATCTGTGGCCAACCTCAGATAAGACTAATCCTATCTACGTTCGATTACATATATATTTTTTAAATAGTTGCCACTAATCAGGTAGACGCAGGTAACCTCGTATTATAAAAAGAATTGCCACCATGCAGATAAAACCCGTGGGTATTACTTACTTTGTATTGTCATTTGCAGTGAAGCAAATACTTTATTAATGTAAAATAAATACCATTAGTTTGCCATGGCTTAGCATCGATGTGGGTTTTTTGTTGAAAAATTTCAAGCTTTCGGCACCACGTAAAGAAAATTGTCGTGCGCTTTAAATCGATTTATTGATTGTTCAGACTATTAGCGGCATGGAATATTATGAGATGTTAATGTTTAATGTTTGTTTGTATTCGTTTGATTACGTGTAGATTAATAAAATGTGGTTAATTAGCGGTAACGTCTGCATTGTGTGTCACGGTCTGGTAATCATGTTAGTGTTCCGATTTAGTCACAGAGTCGCGACGGGGCATTGAAAATATTTTCAATTTAGATAAATTTGATAGAACCTTCCGTTGTTCGACGATGATTCTAGGTCATTGAAGTTCAATGATTCATTCATTGAAGGGTATTGGAGGCATGTGAGAGACAAGAGGCGTTCCATCTTAGTCTTCAAAGCAAAATATTTGGTGACAACTTTAGGTTGGGCTTAATACTGTTTGGGTTTATTATAAATATCCATGGGCGCCTGACGTCTTACCATGAGTTGCTGCGTGTCTGTATTTGCCACTTCAATTTCATAAACAAAAACATTACAGGTAATAACTGCCGAATATAATGTTGGTAATGACCTTTTTCTTGTAAAAGTAATTTTACAAACTAGGCGGTTTAGCCGTTCCTTTTATGTTGAAACAAAGGTTACACCAGTGTTGCTAGCCACATTTATTTTTGCCTCGAAGCAATTCTTGTGTTTTGCTGGAAGGGTTTGGCTACCGGCTCACTTTTTTAAGAGGCGACCATCTCATTCCTCGGGAGTAGCTATGCATTTATGATTGAGTTCAGATAGAACCTCTGTTCTAAATGAAGTTGTTTACAGTTCATATGTACGTAGCAGTCACTGCTACATATCACTTACTATCAGATGGACTGCATGTTCATTTCCTACTACAGTCAAATAAAAAAAAGACAGTGCAAAAGAGGTTTACAAGCCTTACTTGTATTTGAAATGGTTGAGATAATTTTGTAACATTTTCTATATGTATATTATGTAATTATGTTCTTTGTGTATATAATGTGTAATTTATTTTTACCTACACTGCGTGCGTTTCTAAAAATAGAAAACAAAGAAAAAATACGACTGTAATAGCGATTCTCATTAGCGTAAAGTCATATGAAGATAATTTAAACGTGCAGTCTGAAAATGCCTTAGAAGTAAGATCAAAATATTGAAGCTCAATGATAAGTTATAAAAAAGATCACCGAAAAAGCAGCGATGGCTGTTGTAACAGGCCGCTACGGTGTCTTGTGGCGCGTTTACTCTTTTTGTACCCGAATATTGTGGGAAAAACCCATCGCGATTTCATTATTGAGTTGCGGTGTAGATACTGTATTGAACCAAAGTTTCCATTCGAAGTTTTCTGTTTTTATGATTGGCGTGTTTGTGGCTTCATTCATACATTGCCTATAATTGTAATTGTGTTGTTTTTTGTGTGCGCATACAACACTCGTGTAGTAAAAAAATAAATGTGTGAATATCTTAGCCAGGAATAAGTCTTCTCAAACGTTTGATGTTAAATTAATATATTCACATGGTTTCTTGATGTTCAATTAGTTTTCCAAAAATAACACTTAACGTCCTGTTTTATACAAAAAGTTTGCATGTGTAACAAGTCTAAATTAAGTAAAACAATATTAAATTATATTACGACTCTATTATTATCCATCCAAATATAAACATAAAAATCATATATCATCATTCATTGACTCAGCGTTTTTTTAAGTTTTAACTCACATTTAGCTGTGAAATAATGTTCATTGAGAATTTTATTTATTTAAAGTATCTATCACATAGTGTTGAATTACGTAATGATAGTTCATTTTATTATTTTTGTCTAATTATAGTACCTAATTTTAATAAAACCGGCAAAATGCGAGTCGGACTCGCGCACGGAGTGTTCCGTACATACGTCTATAAAAAACGGCAAAACGCGTTTTCTTGTACGAGAGACCCTTTAAATGTTCATTTTATTATGTTTTGGTTGTTATAGCGGCAAATACATTATCTGTGAAAATTTCAACTGTCTAGCTGTCACAGTTCATGAGACACAGCCTGGAGGCAGACAGACGGGTAGCGGATCTTAGTAATAGGGCCCCCGCTTTTACCATTTGCGTACGGTACCCTAGAATTATGCGTATGAACAATTTATATAAATGAAATAACTAAATTGTATAAATATAATAAGTTATTTATGAAAAAAAAGGGTCTCTGTTAAAGATTAAATGAGTAAAATAAGCACTCCAGTCATGAAATATATTTACATAATGATACACGAGGACATGGTTATAATATTTGTTGTATGCATGTATACTTAAATTACTCAAAGATGTATTTTATTTGCATAATATATTTGATAAATATTTCGCTCTAAGAATAAAAAAATAAAGAAGAAATAGAAAGGAAAATGAGTTAAATGAGTATTGTGCGCTATGGAGTTTTTTTACCTCTCTAACGAAGCACCCTACGAAGTAACAGCAGATTTTGTTAACAAAACATAACACAGAAGGATGCACTTTAAATTATTTTTTTAACAAAATGTTATAATCGCTATAATATAGCTAAAACATTCTTTTTCTAAGCTAACCCATGCCGCGAACGCCTTTTTTTCTTTAATCTTTCGATTATTAGATGGAATCGAATTTACTTTATTTTAAACTAGTAGACCGCGCGATTTTGCTCGCGCTAACCATAATCCATCCATTAAGACTTTTAGGATCCACAGTTGGACCCGCCCTCTTCGTTTTGTGAACTGATAGACAATTGTAAAGGTTTTCATTATATCAAACCCGAAAGACAAATACTAAATTTCATTAAGTTAGCATTAGTGTTGCCCAAATGCAAGAACAAGACGAGACTTAGCCAGTCTTGGTCTTGGTCTTGCGCCAATACACCTGATCTTGGTCTTGGTCTTGGTCTTGCGCTCCCTGTCTTGGTCTTGGTCTTGGTCTTGCAGCAAGAGTCTTGCAAGTCTTGCAATTTTTATTTTATTAGTAGGTAAGTACCTACGCTTTTTATATTATTTTATTAGTTTTGTAGAATTTTTTTACACGTTTCAAGTATATTTAAAAGTGGCTACAATATTTATTAAACGGGTGCGGGGTGATATTTGAACACTTTTTTGCTATTTTTTCTTGTAAAAACTTAAGAAATATAATGACTAAATGTACAATAATAGTACCTAAGTAATTAGTTTAAAACCATATAAGTAATCAATAATATAATGTATACTTACTAGAATGAATTAATATGACATCTACTACCTATCCTTACCATTTTATCCCAATCATAATACTACTTGCGTGATCAGTATAATGTATTCATTTTCATTCTAAGCACTCTGAAACTTATTTATTCTTTGGAACACCTGTAGGTACTCTTAAAATTCGAAATTATTTTGCATGAGTATACCTACGCCCTATGGCGGCAATCAAATAGTGTCAAATGTTATGATTTCGGCGTGGCGGCAACGATTGTTTTAGATTTCAAAAAAAGCCGCCGGCGCGTGTATCATAACCATGTACTTCCGAAAAGCGGCAAATTTCTTTGAGAAGTAAGTACAAAACCTTTGATGCCGCATTATTAAAGTGCCGATGGTTAAAACATAACTATGCATGCACTCAGTTTGATTTTAATAGATATTTTTTATTCGCTATGTTTATGGTATTAGTCGTAATGCGCATAGGTCCAGTTTTTCATATTCTTTGATACAGTTTTTTGCGTCTCATAGAATTCCTAAGCGTACCTACCTATACACCGAACTGTTACACCTAACTACTCAGTGAAATAGCGCTAAGTCCTAGCTGCAAGACGCAAGAGTCTTGCAGGCTATGTCTTGTTCTTGCTCAAGTCTTGCACGGTCAGTCTTGGTCTTGGTCTTGCTAAAAATACGCGGTCTTGTTCTTGGTCTTGGTCTTGCAAAAACGCAAGAACAAGACCAAGACTGCAAGACCAAGACTGAATTTGGACAACACTAGTTAGCATCAAAATTAGCGGTCACTTTATAAGAAATCTTAAGTTCCTACAAATATTGTCGTCAGTATTTTTATGTTTCAAGCTATTTATTTACATGGTCTGTTCTATGGAAATCATAACGACCCACGCATCCGCTTGGTCATAGAATTTTCCTCGTAATTAAATTTAGACCGATTATGTTATGGAAAGATACTCGTATAATTTATATTTTATATATATTTGTATAATAATTTATTTAACAGCAGTTTAACCCGGAACCATTTGTCGAGTTCCGCGTTTTTCGAAACAATTATTTTAAATTGAAGCCTCCATCCGAGCAATAAAGGGAATGGGAAAATGGAACTGAAAACGGCTTTCAAATAAAGAGCCCTTGACAACTTAAATTAGAAAATACATTAGGTTATATAACTTTTAATGTGGAATTTTAATGAAATACAGGACTTAACTTTCGATATAAAATATATTTCAATCCTTCAAATTTAGTTTAGCAGTTTTGGTTTGATGGCGATACCAAACACACACTAGTGATGTGACTAATATTCGTATTTGCACTCGCATTCGCGAATATTCGCATGTTTTAAATACTCGCACTCGCGAGATTTTGCGAATGTTTTGCGAATATTGAATTGCAGTGCTTTGCATTTTTTTTTATAAAATAGAAGTAGCAAAGGAGCATGGAGTCCACCTGATCGTAAGTGGTCACTGCCGCTCATGGACATCTGTAATCAACTTCATACAGAACATGAGTTCTATGTGAAGTCATTCACAGATGCGTTGCTACTCCCGAGGACTATGATGGTCGCCTGATATAAAAGTGTACCAACGAGCACACCCTTCCATCGAAATGCAAGAACTACTTCACGCTAGAAATAGGTGTGGCGGTGGTACTTCCCCGGTCGGACTACACTGGTTCTACCACCTTCAAAATTTTGAAGGTGGTAGAACCAGTAATAATTATTCCTAATATTAATATTAGGAATAATTATTCCTAATATTAATATTCAAAATTAAACCTTTACTCACTTAATGCTGTAAGCGTTAAGTGTTAAAAACAAATGTCGGTGACCGATCTTTTGAAGCCACAAAATTTCTTCGCGACTTTTTATTGTGAGATTGAATAAGCAAACGAGCAAACTGCAGTCCACTTGATGGTAAGTGGTCATTGCCACCCATGAACATGATTTATTGACATTGACAGCTGGTGTTGTGTGACGGTTACATTCTTATAAAATGGATGAGGTCGTATACCCGATAAATTGATTATCTCTAAGAAATAAAATTATAAATATTACAACTTTATTTGAATAAAAACTTATGTACAGTGACGAGCAATAAGATGTGACTATGGCAATAAGATGTAACTATTGAAGATTGGCAAAAGTATCTGACCTAAGAAGGAGTTCAATAATATCTGATGACACGAACGCAGCAAAAATATTGATAGGCAGATTAAACATTGATAAGCAGCATAATGCAGTAGGGTCAAAATTATGTGATTTGACGTTCATCTACAATTTTTTTTTTTCCTATAGTGGCATATCAACATAATTTTGACGCTACTGCATTATGCTGCCTGTCAGTGTCAGATATTTTTGCTGCGTTCGTGTAGTCAGATATTATTGAACTCCTTCTTGGGTCAGATACTTTTGCCAATCTTCAATAGTTACATCTTATTGCCAGTGACTGTACACTATTTTATGAGCTTTGCAAATACGGATCTATCATATGGCTATTTTTCCAATATCGTTAGTTAATACGTTTTCAAATAAAGCGCAGACGTGCCTTGTTTGAAAACATATTACAAAGCGTTGATTACAGCAAATGATAGACGAAGTGTTAAATAAGCAATGTACAATACCAGTATGTGTTTAATTACTTTTTTATTACGTGTATATTTACATAACAATAATAATAATAATAACAAATTGCGGTATAAATTTTAACGACAGAGATTAATATCTACAAAATGCGAAATTTGTTTTATTTTATAAGGTATATCTGATGGAAAATAGACGTTGAAATTCTATCTCTAAATTTATATGAAAATTAGTACACAAAAACTAAAATCTATTACAAAGGATGAAAGAGGAAAAGAAAAAGGATGTATTACATAGTTTGGGACTTCTATGGTGGTTGCAGTAGGGCAGCACCACTGCCACTGCCGATGTGTATGTACTGGAATGAAGAGTTTTGTAAGAGGAACATATTGAATGGTTCCAAAACTTATTCTAGAGTAACCAACATGTGTGGTCGACCCATGTTTTTGCGTGGACGGTACCTGATAACTTATGTCCAGAAATCTGATACCGCGATTCTCTGCCGAAATTACTGCCATAATAACAATTTACTTAAATAGTATGGAATAAAATAATAATAACATTCTGAACTTGCATTTGCGTGGGATAAGTAAAAAAGTAGACGCAATAAGGTTTTTGTTGGTGAAGTATATTTCTTGGGCAAACAACGAATCTTGTTATTGGGTTAGATAAAGTCTTTGGCACGGTGCCCGGCGTCGAGCGCGGGGTAGGGTTGCCAATCGTCTTGGCTTTCCCAGGATTGTCCTAAATTGGACAGTTTACCGGCAGAATGTCACATGGTCCGAAGTTTAAGGATGGTTTGACAGTAAAAATAATAATATTTTTTTAATCCATGTCTGACAGACACAAAAATGTTACTGGTAAATGTTGAGCCTTTTTAATATGTATGTAGTAGGTAAATAGGTATGTTTATGTACTTATCGGACTACGCACAGACTAAAAAAAAATATATATGACTTTAATCGTAAATTCAGTCTTTTTCGAATTTTGCTTTCCAGGCTCCTATCCCTCTCACAAGAATTTGGTTTCTGTTTGCTGTGTTTCGTGACATGTATCTATGAAAAAAAGTACTACTAAAGTCAGAACAGAAATAAACAATTCAGATTTTAAACTGGTACGTCATGAGATAGAAATAATTTTGATTGTTAAAATATTTTTTAATAACAAGCCACATATGGTAACCCTACACTAGGGTAAGAAGGTTGGAGCGGTCGACCTACATATGAAGCACTGATAACAGACAAAAGCTCCAAGTTGACTTTGATGCTGTTTGCCTCACATATTGACCTATTAGCTTTTTTGAGGCCTTGACATTCGAAGCTACGAGTGGAAATCTGACGCTGATTAATTAGAAAAGACTATGACGTTTATTTTCTGTCAGACTATGACGGAGATTGTTTTCAATTCGCTTTTAGTTACGAGAATCTCCCGCCACGTATGTTTCGATATGTGAGGTTTTTATGTAGTGATTTCATTAAGGTTTCATACGGAACTGTTATTCAGTAATTCTTCTATCTAGCAAGCTTTCTGTACTAATACAACGTGTCAGTGTCGTAAGGTGATAGAACGAGTATTATTCTACAGGCAGGAGGTACCATCGCCAGACGTATTTCTAGCGTGAAACAGTTCTTGACTTTCGGTGAGGTTGGCGGCGACTTCAATAGAACTAATATTCTATATGAAGTTGCTTATAGATGTCCCTAGGTGGCAATGATCACTTACCATCAGGTGGACTACATGTTCGTTTACTACTTCAGCCTTTTATAAAAGGCTGTATGATACCGACGCTCATTGCGGTCACCAATATATTAAGAGCGTTGACCATTAGCCAACGCCCACATTACAGGTAACATTCTCCTTCTGTAAGCCTCAAAAGGCTGATAAAAGATTCCAAATATTGATAATAAACAAAGCAGACTGACAATAAATCATCTGATCAGAAAAACAAACCAGTATATCTCATTACGTTCCGTAGAGTTCTCGGAAAGTAAACAAGTACGTTGTAAAAGTTACCGAACACAGTTATGAAGGTATTTTCGAAGCGTAGCGCGGATTGATTCACCCCCATTCATTCATTTCATTCACATTTTGAAGCCTGTACGAGTTCTTTGATATTCAGTTCATTCTTGCTCTCAAATTCACCTACATCTTTTATTCATGAATGTTTTACGAAGTTGGTACAATACAAAGTCTATAGAAAGGACTTGAACGTACTAACCTTCTCGACGCTTTTGTTATATGTTTTGCCTGTTTAAGTACTTATAATCCGAAGTTAACGTAACTTTGCTGTACTTCTAAATTGCTGCGTTCATTAAAGTTATAATTGGGGATATTCTAACAAAGAATAAAGAAAATGAGGAAAGTTCCAAGAAACGTATTTTTTCAGTGTGTTTTCTTTTGGCTCTATAGTAAAACCTACTTACTTAAAAAGTAAAGGGATGTAGTAATATCCAATGTTAAGTTTTGTTATTAAAAACTTATCGACGTCAATTCTTATGTAACCAACTTAAGATATATTAGAACCGGGATCGAGTCAGTCTCTTTATTACGAGGATATTTTGGTAGATTGAAGATGGTAGAAACTTTAATGGTTCCAAAATGCTGCGGTGTCCTGGTTTTAAGGATTAGGTTAGTTGACCGGGATGTTATAACTTAGTCATTACATGTAGCGATGCATCTGCGCATCCTCAGCTAAGATGCGAATTCTATCTGGCATTGATTATAAATGATTGTTAGAGGCTCCTTTTTTATAAGGTTGAAGCAGCAAACGAGCATGCAGTCCACGTGATGGTAAGTGGTCACTGCCGACGATGGACATCTGTAATCAACTTCATACAGAACATGAGTTCCATCTGAAGTCAATCACAGATGCGTTGCTACTCCCAAAGACTATGATGGTCGCCTCTTATAAAAATGTGCCGCCAACCACATCCTTCCAACGAAACGCAAAAACCGCTTCACGCTAGAAATAGGTGTTTCGGTGGTACTTCCCCGGGCGAACTACACTGGTTCTTCACCACCACCTTCAATCCTATTGCTAAGAACTCATAAATCCTAAAAGTCCCACAACTACTAACTCACGTTCACTTATTGCATGCATGCAATATTCACTTTGTAAACACGAAAAGGAATTTCCACTCGTTAAGTAGGGAATTTTAAAATTATGCATGCAAGAACTACCGTTTACATGGTCAGGCTAGATAAGTGGAAAGGCATTTTCATGTAGTTTAGGTATTGTGTAGGTATTCCATTGGAAATGTATGCAATTGCCATTGTAACTCAATGTGAAGTAATAGTTTCGTTTTTTTGAGCGATTTAAGGTGACACATGTTGCTTCCTTTTAGTATACCTATTGATGAAACTTGAAACGTTTTACTGCTTTATTTGAAAGATTTTATAACTGAACATAATATCGTCGCTTAAGTTCTATCACCGCATAACTCAAAAAATGCCCATTTTGAGTTAATGAAATAATGGTATCTGAAAATGATATAGGAATATGTTACATTTTCATCAAAAATTGAATTGACGACCCGCGTGGCGCAGCGGTTACCATACCGGTGTGACACGTAGTGGGTCCCGGGTTCGATTCCCGGCCAGACAGGTATCTGAATGATGAGTTTAGATTCTTGTTCTGGGTCTGGGTGTTTGTGTATTCGTCTTTGTGTGTGTCCATAGCACCCACGGCACAGGAGAAAATCCTACTGTGGGGCTATGAGTGTAGAAAGCGTTTAAAAATATTATTTTAATTTGAGTATATTGATATTTTAAACGCAATATATTATGTGATAGTTGTAGAATTAAAAATAACTATTTGAGACATTTTATTAGCTCTCCTGAAAAGTTGCTAATTTTGAGATCCGCGGTGTTAGAACTTAAGCAACGATATGTGTTATGTACTTTCTCTTGCTTATTTTTTAAAAAGAAAACATTTGTAAAACATTATTAGTTTATTAAGGAATGCAGCTAAGAATCTATAGACATTTCTATCTAGTCTAGCACTTTACCATAGTTTCAAAGACCACCACCAAAAATACAAATTGTTTTTATTTTTGTGAGCAAAGTTAAAACGTCAATATTTTTTTTATTTAGCCAGTTCGAAATACTAAAGATATAAAGTTCTTAATAGGACTCAGCGCCGGTTAAATGGTTCTTCGATCTTCAATTATTGTCTACTAGCTTTTGCCCGCGGCTTCGCTCGCGTGGAATTTAGTCTGCCACATAAAGTTTGCAAGGTCGTAGAGCAATGGTTCAACCAGGGAGGCATCACCGCCGCACCTATTTCTACCGTGAAGCAGTTCTTGTGTTTCATTTGAAGGGTGTGCCTGCCGGCTCACTTTTATATGAGGCGATCATCATAGTCCTCGGGAGTAGCAACGCATCTGAGATTTACTTCAGATTGAACCCTTGCCCTACTTCCTAAGGCGATTAACATACGGTACCGCTCACTGCCAGGTTAGGCGGTGAAACAGATCTCATGTTGTATTGGGGTCTAATAAATCCGTTGATGCCTCACAAACGTACACCGACTGGCCGCGCGGTCCAGCGGTGTTCTCATCACCACCGTGTCTCCGCGCGAACGACAGTGCGGGGGGTCGGCGCCTCCCACACGGGCTGGCGCCTAACCGCGTGGATCATCGTTGAAGCATCGCGGCGGTGCGCAGTGCCGTGTGTTAATCGCCTAAATCAGTGTGTTGAAATTTCAAATCACAGGCACGTATATCAATTTGAATTAGTTTTGTCGGCAACAGATATTAATGCTTACTCTGAAATTAAAAGTTTTAAAAAAGGGTCTCAAAACGCGTGACGGTTACCAACGCGCAGTTGGTTAGCGTGGTCAACTACGACCTAAACTACTGCTAATCTGACATATGTGTCGAGTTGTGTTACATTAAAAGGTCGATGACGATTGAATAACATATTTAACCTTTCCGCTGTTTCATTCTCATTGACTTTTTTTTTCTTGTCGAGGGAGAAACCTTTAAAAAGGTACGCCGTGGGAGCGACGCAGGGTTATCTGGGATTCTTATAGCACCAGGACTCCGGGATCTTCAAAGGAACGCAACTGGAGTCCTCTGAGTGCATTGCCCCATCGGGCTCCTCCCAAGTGAGCGGCTGGGCCCACCACTCCATCTGGTCTTTACCACGATATGCGACGACACGTATGCCACCGTCCTTCCCAGGATCGCCTGGCTGGATGGTTCAAGCTCCGTCCATCCTGGCTCTCACGATAGCATGCGACCACACATGCTGACATCTTTCCCGAAGTTGCTGACTGGGTGTTCGAAGCTCTCCGTCTAGCCGCCCGCAACCCCGAAAGCTCCCTTTTAGTTGCATCTTACCACAGACAGGAGATACCGTAGCCTTATTCCCGGAACTACAGAGACGTCATTTACCTTTCACATTTTGCTCCGTGTTTTATAACCATTCAAATATTAATATCATACAACTTCGTTGTATACGGCGGCGGCGCACGGCGCGTACTGGCGGTCAATCAATTGACTACGCAATATGTTATATTCGTAATATCTTCTAAACTACTTATCCAATTTACATGGTGTAAAAGGCAGATTCAATCTTTATTAGATGCTTGATTTTTTTAAATCATTTATTTTGATAAGGATTAATATTTAGTTTGTATAAAACCCATGGAAACATCAACTTGATATTTTTAAAATTTTCAAAGTATAAAAAGAGTTATTGTGGGTTATACATAAAATATAGACATATGCTGTCGCGAACTTTTATTTAGATCTATGTGAGCCAAACAATCCCACGGTACATTATATTTGGATATCTCCAACGGTTTAGGCAGCGTACGCGAAGATAGCTCTCAGAGCACAACTTTTTTTCCAACTAACCTGATATTTCTCGTTATATTATAACCTTATAAAAAAAATCATTACAAATTATAGCCCATGTGTTATTCTGATGTATAACCTACTAGCTTTTGCCCGCGGCTTCGCTCGCGTGGAATTTAGTCTGCCACATAAAGTTTGCAAGGTCGTAGAGCAATGGTTCAACCAGGGAGGCATCACCGCCGCACCTATTTCTACCGTGAAGCAGTTCTTGTGTTTCATTTGAAGGGTGTGCCTGCCGGCTCACTTTTATATGAGGCGATCATCATAGTCCTCGGGAGTAGCAACGCATCTGAGATTTACTTCAGATTGAACCCTTGCCCTACTTCCTAAGGCGATTAACATACGGTACCGCTCACTGCCAGGTTAGGCGGTGAAACAGATCTCATGTTGTATTGGGGTCTAATAAATCCGTTGATGCCTCACAAACGTACACCGACTGGCCGCGCGGTCCAGCGGTGTTCTCATCACCACCGTGTCTCCGCGCGAACGACAGTGCGGGGGGTCGACGCCTCCCACACGGGCTGGCGCCTAACCGCGTGGATCATCGTTGAAGCATCGCAGCGGTGCGCAGTGCCGTGTGTTAATCGCCTAAATCAGTGTGTTGAAATTTCAAATCACAGGCACGTATATCAATTTGAATTAGTTTTGTCGGCAACAGATATTAATGCTTACTCTGAAATTAAAAGTTTTAAGAAAGGGTCTCAAAACGCGTGACGGTTACCAACGCGCAGTTGGTTAGCGTGGTCAACTACGACCTAAACTACTGCTAATCTGACATATGTGTCGAGTTGTGTTACATTAAAAGGTCGATGACGATTGAATAACATATTTAACCTTTCCGCTGTTTCATTCTCATTGACTTTTTTTTTCTTGTCGAGGGAGAAACCTTTAAAAAGGTACGCCGTGGGAGCGACGCAGGTTTATCTGGGATTCTTATAGCACCAGGACTCCGGGATCTTCAAAGGAACGCAACTGGAGTCCTCTGAGTGCATTGCCCCATCGGGCTCCTCCCAAGTGAGCGGCTGGGCCCACCACTCCATCTGGTCTTTACCACGATATGCGACGACACGTATGCCACCGTCCTTCCCAGGATCGCCTGGCTGGATGGTTCAAGCTCCGTCCATCCTGGCTCTCACGATAGCATGCGACCACACATGCTGACATCTTTCCCGAAGTTGCTGACTGGGTGTTCGAAGCTCTCCGTCTAGCCGCCCGCAACCCCGAAAGCTCCCTTTTAGTTGCATCTTACCACAGACAGGAGATACCGTAGCCTTATTCCCGGAACTACAGAGACGTCATTTACCTTTCACATTTTGCTCCGTGTTTTATAACCATTCAAATATTAATATCATACAACTTCGTTGTATACGGCGCCGGCGCACGGCGCGTACTGGCGGTCAATCAATTGACTACGCAATATGTTATATTCGTAATATCTTCTAAACTACTTATCCAATTTACATGGTGTAAAAGGCAGATTCAATCTTTATTAGATGCTTGATTTTTTTAAGGATTAACATTTAGTTTGTATAAAACCCATGGAAACATCAACTTGATATTTTTAAAATTTTCAAAGTATAAAAAGAGTTATTGTGGGTTATACATAAAATATAGACATATGCTGTCGCGAACTTTTATTTAGATCTATGTGAGCCAAACAATCCCACGGTACATTATATTTGGATATCTCCAACGGTTTAGGCAGCGTACGCGAAGATAACTCTCAGAGCACAACTTTTTTTCCAACTAACCTGATATTTCTCGTTATATTATAACCTTATAAAAAAAATCATTACAAATTATAGCCCATGTGTTATTCTGATGTATAACCTATACTACTGTAAAGTTTCAACCTAATCCGTTGAGTAGTTTTTGTGTGAAAGAATAACAAATACACATACATCCTCACAAACTTTCGCATTTATAATATTAGTTTTCCAACTAACCTGATATTTCTCGTTATATTATAACCTTATAAAAAAAATCATTACAAATTATAGCCCATGTGTTATTCTGATGTATAACCTATACTACTGTAAAGTTTCAACCTAATCCGTTGAGTAGTTTTTGTGTGAAAGAATAACAAATACACATACATCCTCACAAACTTTCGCATTTATAATATTAGTAGGATACTACTGTAAAGTTTCAACCTAATCCGTTGAGTAGTTTTTGTGTGAAAGAATAACAAATACACATACATCCTCACAAACTTTCGCATTTATAATATTAGTAGGATTTACGAGATCGATGTAAAGGTCAACTTACTCATAGCACATGTAGAATTTTGATCTTCAATTAATGAACTAATTGTTTCGCATATACACAAGTATTGTCTTAAATTGAAAAACATTATAATTGAATCTATACGAATAAAAATATAGTCAATTCTTATTAGGGTTAAACTCTACAATATGCCCCAATTTTTTTTAGAGTTCAATAAAATCAGCCTGTTGTAGTTTTTCTTGGTGTTTTGTAGAATAAATCAAAAAGCGGTTATTTGTTTATCATATAACACCTTTATTTGGCGAGAAACACTTCAAAATTAAGTACGATAGGCATTTTTCTAAAACTTTAGGTGGGGGATTGTATTTTTATTGATCGATTCTAGTAAAAATATTATTAGAATCGATCAATAAAAATACAATCGAATAGAGTGGTAGTACAGATCACGTTTACCTATTAAAATTATGCAGTTGTTTATTATATTTCTTAAGTATGGGTAATGATTATAATACAGAGTATGAAAAAAGACATAACATCAGAAATGTTACATAGCTATGTCAGATAAGGCGTTATTGCAGCTTAGTTAATTAAATTTACAATTGTTATTGTTTACGTAAAAATAGAAAAAAAAAATCTGAACCACGTACAGATGTATTCTATGTATGATGCATTATTCTTCTATTGTTGTGATTACCGAAATTTTCACTTAATGTGTCTTTTTACATTGGGTATTATTCAAAAATATGCACAGGCGAATACGTCATATATGAAATCTTTCTTAATATATATAAATTACGTGTCACTTTATTTGTCCGCAATGGACTCTTAAACCTCTGAACCGATTATAATCAAATTTACACAACGTGTGCATTTTGATCCAACTTAAAAGATAGGATAGTTTATATCTTAATTTATAGGTTTAATTGCAAATATTTTTTTTAGCTTCAGCTGTTAGCTTTATATAATCCTAATAACAGATGGCGGTGTAATGTTATCTGTTTAAGTAAGTAATGGCGTTTTGTTAAAATTACATATGAGCAAACGTTTCATATGAGCGACAATTTAATATTATAACCAGATATAAATATATCCTTATAAGTTACTAAAGTAATACAAAGCTATCTCAGAATATTCTGTGATGATACGCCACCTTACCGCCAAATCGAAATAGTAATATGTCTGTGATATTAGATGGCGCTGTTTACGTTACGATCATCTACATGAACCGAATGTATCAATAAATCAATACCGTTTCAGTTAGTTAGTTTTTTTTACTTTAATTTCGTATTTCCTTAAACTAAAATTGACAAATAATTTTAAAAATAAAGTTATTTTTTATTCATAGTTTACTGCAAACAATTTTTCCTTATTTATAGTAAACTTATTTTGATGAAGTATTTTTAAACGCAAATTCCATTTAAATTCGTACTGATGTGACCGTTAGGTGGCGCTACCTAACCTATTTTGTTTATGTTTGTCGATGTACATATTGTAAGAAAGACAAACTGACGTGGTTTTTATGTTGTGGTGATCGCAATACAATTAAATCTCAATATTCTTGGTTTTTCAATTTTTGGAGTTATCATAGACGGCTACGTGTTACTTAGACTGAAGTATAGTATAGTTAACAATAAAACTATTCCTGCTTTTTAATTAATAGTGCTTCATTGTTCGACACTTTAATTTAAATAAATACATGTAAGTATAATCATATTATACCACATAGTTAAAATTATAAGTGCTATACATATAAAATTAGTTTATGTAACATTTCTTTAACCACAGCAACGCGTGGTCGGGTCTGCTAGTTTGGTATAAATAAAAACTATTTACAAATTATGAATATTATCAAAAAGTTTGATTGCGATAAATTTTCGATTACTTCGATCGGCAACTAATTATAATCTATCATTTTGAAAACTCATTATCCGTTGGAAATTGCAAGGTTGCTTATTTATCTCATTACCCGAACTGAAGAAGATTTCGTTTAAAGCCAAGAGCCTTCGTGTTGAGTGGTTTTTGTCCATCCCTTGAGAAATTACGAGCTTATTAAGAACTTCGGAACGTCAGGTACCCACTTGACTGATCCTTCATTATGTATCTTGTCTTTGATGAGCGAAATATGGTTGATTTGTGATGATAATAATGTATAGTCCGGAAAATATGATAGGATCTATGGTCGGTATTCTGTTGTGGATTAAACAAATTATATTCAACTTGATGTATTTGGTTCTAGAGTATATAATTTATGTAGTTGAAAGAACGATATATATGTATTTTGTGAGCAACCAATCTACCTTCGAACTTTACGTTATTTAAAATCCATTATTTATGCGCATGAATCCCTTTCATATCACCTCAGTTAATCATGGCCTCGCGAAATCCCCTACAGATGAGCACTACCTAAAAATTATATTTAATTAATAACTGTTAGTTGCCGGCACACTTTTTATATGAGGCGACCATCCTAGTCCTCGGGAGTAGCAACGCATCTGGGATTGACTTCAGATAGAATCCATGTTCTATATAAAGTTGGTTACAGATGTCCATGGGCGGCTGTGACCACTTACCATCAGGTGGACTGCATGCTCGTTTGTTACTCCTATCAGATAAAAAAAACACTACCTTTTACCCGCGCATGTGCTTATTCTGTTCATGTACGCTATGTGCGCCAAATTCCAGCCAAATCGGATCAGTCGTCGTTTCGTGAACCAAAACATAAACAAGAATCGACGCTCACTTGATACTTCATTTTCATAAATTGGCATAGATAATGCTCTGTAATATTTCTACAGCTCTACAAAAGCCCTAAATAAATGGGTCTCATACAATGTCAAAGAAAACGAAGACAAATCGCCAGCCATGACAACACGGCATTTTTTGTTGTAGAGAGGACGCACAAAAGATTTTTCGTGGAGACGTGACCTTCCCTTTCATGACACGATAAGAAATATTGGCAACTTCCAAGTGATCTACAATGTTATGCAAATTTGACCGTATGTCGGATGGAAATGTAAAAAATGCAATAAATTGATTGTAAAAAAGTTTTTGAAAACGAGATTTTTGGTAATATCTTTTCATATCGATAACATGTTCTAAAAATGAGTAGTCATCCATATTGGATTTTGAGTTACGTCACTGAACTTAAAAACTTAAAACGCTTTCTACACTCATAGCCCTACAGTAGGATTTTCTCCTGTGTCGTGGGTGCCATGGACACACACAAAGGAATCGAACCCGAACTCACTGCGCGACAGCCCGGTATGTATAACCGCTCGGCCAAGCGGGTCGTCGATCTAATCTAACTAACCTAACCTAACTAACCTAATCATGCATTGTCATTCAAAGTAAAGGGTACCTATGCAAATTTTAGTTCAATCGGTTGGGTTTAATTGGTTTAAAATTCAGTTCCAAGGTTGACCCTCTAATGATAACGACCTAACAGAGCAAGTAATGATTTTATGTAGAGAGATAACTAACAATCTTTGAGCTTATTTTATTATTTAACTGTAGCACCTGACTATTTGTACACTTGGCGTTAAGTATTACTTGGCTTATTGACATCTGAAATTAATCTGTCATTACAAGGAAAAGTTTTAAGGCTCATCATGATTCCATTAACAGTTATCATATCACTACATAGTATAAAACAAAGTCGCTTCTCGCTGTGTCCCTATGTATGCTTAGATCTTTAAAACTACGCTACGGATCTTAATGCTGTTTTCTATAATAGATAGAGTGATTCAAGAGGAAGATTTTAATGTATAATATAGTGGAGAAACCCTGATAATTTAAAATTTTGTGACTTTTAGGCAGAACGAAGTTCGCCGGTATTTATAGAATTTGTAGAATGAAATGGAAGCCTTCGTGCGACGTCCGACTCGCACTTGGCCTGTTTTTTATGTAAACAGATAATATTTATTTACGGCCCCACTAATACGCATTTCCAGACGCGGCTAATCGTTGATTAAGTTAATTCGCTACTTTGACCTAACAATAGACGACGCTCGAAATAGAACAGAAATTCAATTACACGCGTTGTTTATGCGGTAATTTGACACACTGGCTACTCTGAAATGGTCCCTTTCGGTCATTATTCGTTATCTGTGTGCCGGAAAAACAACTTATTAAACTTGCAATGTGAAACTTAAGAATTATTGCGATTTGAAACTCGATAAAACGAAAGTAGTTATCGTCGCTATAACTAGATGGCGCTGTACTCCTTTCTGAATTACGCTAACGATTTTACCTCATAGCTTGTAAGAGAGCTCAAGTTTGCTATTATGAGAAATAAATATTGTTAAATTTCACTTGTTGCCTCGTGTACATTGTACACACAATTATATTATTTTATATTAATAAAAGGATTTTCTTAAGTAATAGATATAACAAACGGCATACTCGTTTGATATGTAGTAATATGCCTATCTTATTATAATTATTTACAACCAACTTCTTAGATTGGGAGTCCTTCTTGTAGTCAAGCACAAATGCGTCTATCCTTAAGACAAATAATAAACAGGTGAAACTATTAAAAAGTGAGTCTACCTACGTGAGACCTTTAAACTAGAACACAGCAACATTTGACTGTTGCAATAATCCAAAAAAACCTTTGCCGATGAGGCGTAGTAGCGTAGCGATGACGCAGCTGTACCGGATTCAATTACAAATAGAAGTTATTATTTTCGTCAAAATATTTTCCTTTTTGTGGTTTTGTGTAAACTTATCACAAGTTCTATTATTGTTATCCTTATTCTATTTTGAGCTACTGTGTATAACCTCTATACTCGTGACTAAACTACTAAACCACCCTACATCAGCCTTTTGAGGTCCACTGATGGACACAGGCCTATACGAATTGGGGGTTTGCAAATAGCCCCTGACAAGTTTTTGGTTACTCCAATAGCTGTAATTGTCACACTGCAAGTCGTAAACTATCTCCTGGCTTTCGTCCCTTAGTTGCCCCTTACGAAATCTACGGGAAGAGAATGGCGCTATTCAAGACTTACACTAGTCAGCAAAATAGATACTTAACTATATATGAAATGACTAATTTTAATTCCTGTTTTAGTTTTGTATAACATTTCAATAGCGGCATGTATGAGCATATTTAAAACCCCGCATTAGTTCTAGGAAACAGATTTTTACGGAAGGTCTTATCGGAAGAGGATGTCACCGCAGTTGACTCCTGATGCAAAACGCAGGATGTACGGCATCCTGATAATCGGATATCGGAAGGGAACAATACCCTTTGCTTTCTGCTTACGGAAGATAGTGTTCCGTTCCCAGTACCTTAGCAGGGATCGCTTGGAATACTGTGTGTGAAACGTTATTTACTATTTACAAACATTTGGCAAGCTTCACACGCTTATGCGTGTGTGTGCGTTTTACCCTCAATATGCCGCTAGGTGTCAAATTTGCGGAATAAACTCGTTCTTATATGTCATTTTAGGCATTTAATTAAAAAAAAACATTAAATTAAAAAAAAATCAACGTACCTAGTCTTTGTCCATTTGTTTAGTATATTATTAAACTTGCATCTTTATTTATTTATCAGGTTATCCAATAAAAATTTGGGCCATCGAGAATGTTAGAAATAGTATTTTTAAATATTTTTTACCGTTTATATTTTCCCTCTAAATACATATTATAATAAATTAATGTTATTAAATATTTTGGAACAAAACGGTAAGTAAACATCAAACTTTTCATCTTTTATAGTTTATAAGAACATTTTAAATGATTAAATTCGTTAGGATTGTATGCAGATTTTGACTTGAACATTTTGTAGAACATAGCTGCAATGCTGGGTTATTGCCAATAGTCACAGTGCCGGGCATGCGTGTCGGTGACCGCAGTAGATGTTGATTCACAGGAAGATACAACTTCCTAGATTTCGTACCTAGTCGTGTCAGGACATACTTGGGGACAGTACTAGTGGTGCTTTCCATGGTAATAGAGTACATATGGTTCGACCAGAGAGGTTCCACCGCCACAACTATTTCCAGCGTAAAGTAATTCTTGTGTTTCGATTGGAAGGTTTGGTTGCCGGCTCACTTTTATAAGACGCGACTATCTTAGTCCTCGGGAGCAGCAACGCATCTGTGAGCGACTTCAGATAAAACCCTTTTTCTGTATGAAATTGCTGAAAGATATGATTAGCGGCAGTGACAACTAAGCACGGTGGACGTTACGCTTATTTGCTACTTCAAACTGTTTAAAAAAAGTGGTGTTAATTAATTCCTTCATCACACGGCCCAAATAATAAAATAGTTTTGTACGACGAGCGGAGCGGTCACAATACCGATTTAACACACAGGCGGTACTGATCCTTCATCGACCAAGTAAACATTTGAACAGTAAACTTTAATTTCTGTTCCGAGTTTATGTGCACTTGTCTTTGTGTATGCCTGTAGATTTTGTTGGCAACCACAACAAGGTAAAGCAAGCAAGTTTTCTCGCCTTCTATAGAGCTATATATAAAATGAATGTTTATCTGTGTGTCCTTTAAAGAATTTTAAACTATGCATTTGATCATGTGATGATATTTAGCAAAGTTATTCTGCATGATACCATGGTTTCTGTTTCTTTTTGTGATGGTGCAGCAACGCGCGCAGGGTACAGCTACTTAGTAATAACTAAATTAAAATGAATGTCCCAATCGTGTATTTTTTGAAGGTGTAGTTCGACCGGGGAAGTATCACCGCCACACTTATTTCTAGCGTGAAGATAGAACCTATGTTCTGTATGAAGTTGATTAGGTACAGACGTCCTTGAGCGGCAGTGACCACTTACCGGTGGACTGCATGCTCGTTTTCTACTTCAGTCAGATAAAAAAAGCAAACGAAACTTTGCCTCATTAATTTCACCTAATTGGAGAATGGAAAAGCTTTTATTCATTCCTTAATACAATTACACGTAAGTGTTAAATTAGCAACAAGTGCTATAAATGCGTTTATTATATTATTTTTTATTCATTTAATTGTCTGTTGTTGTCAAGATCAATTAAGGTTATTATTGCATGCGTTATTGCATTATGTCTTATTACTGCTAATTGTATAGCATTGCTAAGTATTTTGTTTACACATCAGTTATATTACACGAGATATATTTTAGTCGTTACCCAGTCTTTGTATCTTTGAATTTGTAGCGCACAAAATTACGAATTAATTATTGTAATTATTTATCATTTCATAATTATTTATCAATACTTAGTTTTATTGGTGACAGCACCATTTTAAGCCACATAAATAATACGGTAATTAATAATTTAAAATTAGTAGTTATGAGTTAAGCCGCGTTTTCGTCCTAATTTAATTTAGACCTGCGTTGAAACCTTCGTGGGTACGGTTTGTTTGGTTATTCGTTGTCCCTGCACACAACCAACTAAGGTGAGGTCAGTTAATGCAATAACCAGTTTTGTAAACCTTCCTCATGAGCAGTAATAGACCAACGGTAAGGCTCTGCCTTGAACTTCCAAGATTCGCGATTGAATCCATGGCGACAGATTGAGCTGACAGTACCTACCCTATGTTTCGAGAGTATTTTTTTTGTATCGATTGTACTAAACAAAAAAACACTAACAAGTGCAGGTATTTTCTAACTAAATAATGCTAATTAGTATTTTATAAAACCAACCTTTGTAAATATATGACAACGTAAGCTCCTTTGCAAACATTGAAATTAAGCCAAAGCCCTGTTTACTTGGTAATATTTAATTTAAATGAGGCATTTCCATATGAGTATTGTCCCAATACAAAACCTGAATAAATATTTTATTAAATAAACATTTTAGGGTTGTAATTCGTGCATATTTGTTAAATATATTTTTATGTAACTCTTTGGAACATAAACATCGATATAGAAAATCCCTATATAATATATATGGTATACCCTATGTATGGTAATACCCTATATATGGTATTTCTATATCCATGAACATAAAGAAAAATTTACCACTTAATGTTAAGTAACCACCAGATATATAGACGTTATGGAGATGACACGACATGAGACGAGATGTTATGGAGTTCTATATTCGCAACAAAAACTATCGAATTTCCGAAACCGTAACCGAATTCGATAAAAAAAAATTGAAAAAACAGGCACCTAGATGGGGAGTGCTAAATTAAACACCTTATTGACGATTTTCTCCTGGTCATTGCTGCCTAAATCTATACTAATATTGTAAAGCTGAAGAGTTTGTTTGTTTGAACGCGCTAATCTCAGGAATTACTGGTTCGAATTGAAAAAATCTTTTTATGTTGAATAGACCATTTATCGAGGAAGGCTTTAGGCTATATAACATCACGCTGCAACTATTAGGAGCGAAGAAATAATGGAAAATGTGAAAAAAACAAGGAAAATTATTCATCCTCGAGGGCTTCCGTTGCGTGCGCTGCGAAAACGGTTCAAGATACCAAAAAATATATGTATGAAAACCATTCCACGCGGACGAAGTCGCCGGCACGGCTAGTTAGTTAATATTGATCAATTAGTTTTATCAAAAATTGTTTACGAAATCGAGATAGTTGCAGCCGAGGGATAAACTAGTGAAATGAAATGTCTTTATTTTGCATAGACCTACAAAGGCACTTACATATTGTCATTTACATATATATTTTGTTTACACTACCATCGGATCGGAACACGATCTCAACTGAGAAGGGTTAGTAGTTGTTGCTTGAGAGTAGAAATGTTTATGCGTATGGCACCATAGCCACTAAAACATATTATATACAATCTATTGTTCTTTTTTCACAAGTGGATCAAGTAGCGAGTAAGATATCAAGTAGCAATTTAAATAATTTGAATTTACTCATGTAGGTAGCTATGTCCCAAGAAATGCATTGCGAGAGAAATTACACACATACTTTGGAAAGAAATTGTCGTAGTGTAAAGAATGTGTTGAAATCGGCATAACCTTTACAAATACACAAACAATATATCTAGTTTAAGTTCAACGTGATTCAATTGTTGTAGAAAATAAGAACAACCACGAGAATATCTTCTTAATTCGTAGCGGTCGCTGTTTTATTCGGGAATAATATAAGTATAAATATGATAAATAATGAGCATACATGTCGTATGTTTTGCATTCAAACATTTATTTTGCCTGTAATGTAGTGCATGTCATTATTTTAGATTGGCAACACGTGCGGCCTTGTATCCAAAGGTACTCTATACACGTAGATGATCTGATACTAGCTGTCATAGTTGATTTAAATTAAATAAAACCCCAAAACGAATGACATGTTTAGGAATTAAAATATCTGCAATACACAAAATCGTTATGGTAATGGGTATCCTATGTAATAAGCTAAAGCAGTGATAGCCTAATGGTTGAAACCACTGATTTATGTGTGTATTAGAAATTATGTATTAGAAAACATCGCGAGTAATCCTACAGACACCAGAGGTCTTTAAAAAAAAAGTTCTCGGAAGTGTGTGAAGTCAACTAATTCGCACTTGGCCAGCGCGGTGGACTATGGCCTAAAACTCTCTCATTCCGACAGAAGACCCGTGCACAGTAGTGGGCCAATAATGGGTTGGATATATGTATTAATCTGGCTTACAAACTATGTTTGCACCTAATTTCAGTGAAATCTGACCGGTAGTTTTTGTGTGACAAACACACATACATCCTCGATTATTTTCACATTTATAAAAAATAAGATGATCATCCCTAACATACAATATCGTCGAAATGTTATTTTTATATTAACGAAGCACGTTGAACCGTCATCAGCTGATATGTCAAATAAATCAATATTATCCAAAGAACTAAGTAAACGTATCAGGGAAATACAACTACATTTCTTTCGATCCTTATCGGTAATTTGTTCGACGTTCATTTTAAAAACATTGCTTATAATCGCAATTCTACGCTTCGTACATAAAATACCTATGAACCATATACGTATAGACTTAATGAATGTTGCCTACACTAAACGGGATTTTTTGTAAACCGTACATTTCTATGGTTGTTTTAACCGATAGCCTCCCGTCGACATATGTACGCAATTTCATATAGATAAAGGATTCAATCTGAAGTCAATCATGGATGCGTTGCTACTCCCGGCTCATATAAAAATGTGCTGGCATACACACCCCTCAATCGAAACGTAAGAACTACTTTATCGAATCGTAACAACTGCTTACGCTAGAAATGGCGTTGCTACCTCCGCGGTCAAACAACACTGGTTCTACCTAATTTTAGCTTGAAGCATATCTTGCGTTTCGGTAAAAGGTAAAAGGGTCACCCTTATATGAGGCAACCATATCAGTCTTCGGGAGTAGCAATGCTTCCGTGATTGACTGTAGAGACAATATATATTTTTAACTTTTGTTGTCTATAGCGGCAGTTGCCACTTACCATAAGGTGGATTGTATACTCGTCTGCTACTTCTTCATTTCTGCTATCTGCGTCTGCTATTTCTTCATAATCTTATAAAAAGGAAATTCTAAGTGAAACCAATACTAATTCTCGTTATTAATAAGTTTATTATGACGGCTACGCCACCGTGGTAAATGTCTGTGTTCAATATATTAAAACAGTGTCCTCGTGTGTAGAATGCCTAACCGTTTTATAAGATTTGGTATCCACTTCAATAAATTATCTTTTTGGGTCATAAATTTCATGGAACGTGTCTTTACTACAGACCTATATATACGAATGTAGTTTTCTGACAAAAACTTATCTTGAAATATTATAAATAACATTTGCATTGCCAGGTTTATAATTATCCATTTTAACTTGGTTTCATATTATTGAAGTGTCAGTAATTTATTCAATATAATTATTTAAAATTATTAAATTTATTTAAGATTAATGATTATAATAGTTTTCAATTAAAATGTTAAAGCTATCTTAATTAAAGTTGCACTTTTTTGTTATGTGCCGAGTAATTACCTACTATCAAATTTTAAAAAAATTACGAAGAGTCATACTCATATAAATAAAGAGAAATGTAATATTTTCGTTTTAAGCGATTATTTTTTGTACTTTACTACATACTCGTAGTACACCCCTGATAACCTTGTTCGGCATAATTTCGTTCCGGTCACTGAGTCATTAGGAGATAACCAAGTACAAAATTGTCTCGCAAATAATTGCCAAAGTAAAATGTTTGAATTCGATTGGAGGTTTGCGAATAAACTTATAAACAAATTAGAATTAGGTATGCAATACAATAAAAGTTAAAAAGAAAGAAAGAAAAAAAGAGAAAGACAGTTAAAGACAGCGGGAAACCGTTGGATTCGGAGGGCACAGGACCGGTTGGAGTGGCGCCATTTAGGGGAGGCCTACGTCCAGCTGTGGACATCAAGGTGTCCAAGATGGACGGCTGATGGATGGATGGATGATATAATACAATATATACTAGGTGCCAGCTCACTTTTATATGAGGTAACTACCTTAGTCCTCGGCAGTAGCAACTGATATCCTTTGTCGGCGGTGACAGCTTACCTTCAGGTGACTGCATGCTCATTTGCTACTTCAATCTATTAAAAATAAATAAAATAAAACACAATTTATCACCCAAATGTATAAAATTGTCGTTCATACTTTGGGTCGTACATTGTTGGTGGGGTTGTATATTACCGCCCTCACTTTAGTCCACTAGGACGTGTGCCAATTTTCTTTCTAAAAACCTGAATATAAATGTTTATTGTCACAAATATTCTTTGTTCTTTGGAAGCGACCACATCCCCGTTGACCTTGTATGGTTTCATTTAGTTCCGGTCAACGAGCGAGCCAATTAGGCAAAAATTCAGGCAGTAAAAAGTGTTAGGTATACTGAACTTATGCTCAACAGGATGCAATTGATGTTTTTTTAGGGTCCCAAGTAAAAAAATAAACAAGCGATTTATCTCAATTGAATGGCAACGGCAGCCTTTATAGCGTCAGTTTTGTCCGTTCAATACAACAAAAAATTGAGATGCGAATCTTATATCTTGTATATTTATACACCTTACTATATATTTTTGTATGTTTTATGTTATACTTATAATTACCATTAAATACGTTGATTGAAATAAAAGATATAACAAAAAAACAATGTTTCAAAGTCACACGGTTCCATTATAAAATATATCCTCTTTTCAAGAATCTTTTGTTAAAGAGGACTCCATTTTGAGGGCCTGTACCTTCGAATATAAGAAGATAAAATGATGAAATAGCTGACAAAAGATTTCTCCGTGACCACGATCCATGAAGGTGAAAAAATATATACCAGTTTCATATTAAAATACCTATATTCGTCATAATAATAATCTACTATATTGAAATATAATGAAGAATATAATTTTAATACGTAGCTACCTACTATTTAATAGTTGTCAACCCATTATTGTCCCACTGCTGGGCACGGGTCTTCTCTCAGAATGAGAGAGTTTAGGCCATAGTCCACCACGCTGGCCAAGTGCGTATTGGTGGACTTCACACACCTCCGAGAACTTTCTTTTTTTTTAAAGAACTCTCGGGTGTGTAGGTTTCCTCACGATGTTTTCCTTCACCGAAAAGCAGTGATAATTAATGTATAATACGCACATAAATCAGTGGTGCGTGCCTGGGTTTGAACCTCGGACCTCCCGATTGAGAGGGCAAGTTTCAACCAATAGGCTATCACTGCTCGCTATTTAATAGTTAATAAACAGTAAATGCGGACGAAGTTGCGGGTATAATCTAGTCCACTATAATGTCTTAGAAAGTTCCATTATCATCGGATACGACGTGATAACCTAACATTATGGGACCATGTAGCCAGCAAATGTTTTGCAAAATCACTAAATATGTTTGCAGTGTACGTCCGTGTGCTTCGATTTGCATTTTAAAAATATTTACATAAGAATGCCCACGTCATTAACTTGCCAGTGCTAGATCAATAAAGTTTATGTGTTATTTTAATATATAATTTGTACTATTTTATGCATGTGTACATACGTTTATATACATTGTATTTACATACACCTGAACCAGAACGTGATTTTGTTCTGGCGGCCGCAGAGATTTTAGAGGTTCAAGGTTTGAATCTTAGCACGCTTTCATTTTTTTTATAGAATAATAGTGAAAAGTGGTAGAATCAATATATAGTGTGCTTGTTTTATCTGTAATAATAAGTTAATTACTGTTATTTATGTATAATTTTAGTTTAAAGTTAGTCTAGTATACGTTACTTAATTTATTTGCTTTGTCTGTTATATCTAAATAAAATCATATAGTTTGCCCGGGGAGTGGCCACAGCCACGACTATTTCTGTTGTGAAGGTCTGAGATTTAATAGAAGGTTGTGGATACAAGTTGACATAAGAAACCACTACATTAATCCCTAGGTCGGATCTGTTTCAGGTTGAACATCTTCCCATTTTAGTTAAACGGGACCACGGAAATTGCATTTGAGGGATATAGTAATGCCAAAGTATCATGAGCTATTCCAATTTAGTCTTTGAGTGTTGAAGTGCATCTGTTCCGATTACCGTATACGTCTACGTTCTTCTTGTTATTTAAGTTAAATTTTGAGAAAATATCGCATATTTTATGTTACTGTGGAAAAATCAGTTTGGAGGTCGCCAAGAAAATTGTGTGGGAGTGAAATACATATGTTGTTATCAAATTTTACTGCATTGCCAAAAAGTTTGTCATATTGGGAAAATGCAAAAAATTCAATAAGCTTTAAAGCTTCAAGTGAGGTCGAATCGGACGTTGGCGACGGGCCATTAGCGAGCTCACGACAGGCCGTGGGCGGGTGAAATACTTACTAGAGCTTATTCAGAACTTGATTTTATATTTTACGTAAAATATGCCGAAAATTGTCCAAAAAGCTTTTATCATGAAAATGTATATTATGTATAGATATTAAGTGTTTATATATTGTGTATGTGTAGTCTGGAGTGAAAGATTATATTTATGTAAAAAATCACCCGTAAAGTCTAAATCGTAACCTCTACAGTGAGTGATATTTCAAATTTTTTTATGTGATCTTACTGTGTAGATATATGACAAGTTCCTTGCGAGACCATGTTTCTAGACGCAGGTTATTTTCTGTTTTATTCCGAAGAACGAAAGGAACCAAACTTAAAATATCGAGAAAGTGACTTAAAGTCTTGACATTAATCTCAATAACGTTTTATATCGTCGAACAAATTAGAAAGTGGCAATTTCTTGATTATTAAGGAAAAATGTAAATGTGAGGTCCCTTTAAAACCCGCTTTAAAAACACTTCCAAAAACACAATAAATGTTTATTCCCGTTATACACAAATTTTGCATGTGGCCGTCATCAATTTTAGCGAAGGATTTGTGAGTTAGCAATAACTTTTTCTGTCAACGTCGGTCATAAAATTAAGTTGAAATAATAGGTGGATAAAAAGTCCAACGAGATATTAGTAAAAAATATTGTTTACAATGTTTGGATGCAAAAAAACTTGGAAGTACATATAACACATTATATTTTACAAAGCAAAATAAAATATATTTTATTTTGCTTTGTAAAACTCGGTATTTTTTCTCAAAAAGTCTTTACATTGAACTTTGCCACAAAAATATGATTAATTAAATTATGACAATACCTAAATAGGTGTACATTGTTTGTTATTATGTGTAATGTAGCACACGTAGAATGTTCACTTAATTCAATTTATTAAACTGATTCTTACAAATTAATTTAGATTTTTTTTTTTAGTATTTAATATCATGTTCATTGTTAATTATGGTTATGTTAGGTTATCATTGTCATGTTTTAATTATGATTATAAATACATGGTACTACTATGTTTAAAGTACTGGTTCGTATTAAACAAATTAAATGAAAAACGTGTATGCTCGTAATTATTGTTACATTGTAGTTATGATCTTTAATAAATATTATTCTAGAAATCTCTCATTCCCAAGTCGCCAACTTTGTACAATATGTGTGAGCAAGATAAACGAGAGAGAATAACATAACAGAAGCAATTTATATCGGAACAGAAATATGGTATCTTTAAAATTTCTGGCGTCGATTGCCGTGATGTGCACTAAACCCCACGAAAATTTTATAGACAATCGTAATATGTAATAGGTATTATCAAATCAATACTGCTATTCATCTAACATTTTTTTAACGTTGCTATACGATAGTCGAGTAGTTCTTGAAATTAAATGGAGTAAGAAATTTCAAATATCTAATTTCAAGTTGACGTGGAAGCCTTCTGAGTTAAACTAATTGAATCGACTGTCGATCGATTCATTTATAAATGTGAAATCGATTAAAAACGGTTTACGCTAAAACAAGTAGAAATCCGTAGGATTTTTCATCTGTCGACTTTAATGAAGATGAATTGAAGCAATCTTTCATGTGGAAATTGGTTCCATAAGCTTTCAGGTAAAAATATCATTATCGTAGAGAATTGCATTAATAGGTTGTCAATCCATGTCCCTGTAGTTCCGGGACCAGAATAGAACTACGGTACCCTCTGCCTGTCGTAAGAGGCGACTAAAAGGGGCTTCCGGGATTGCGGGCGGGAAGAGTGGGAGCTCGAACCGTCCGGTCAAGTGACCCCGGGAAGGACGGCGGCATGTGTGGTTGCATGTTGCCGTAAAAACCAGAAGGTGCGGTGAGCAGTTCACGCCCACCAGAGAAGAGCCCGATGGGGCACACGCTGAGGACACCGGCGGCGGTCAACTGGAGTTCCCGGAGTCCTCTTCGCAGCGTCGAGGTCGGCCACCGGGGGGGGGGGGGGTTTAGTGCGGTAAGAATCCCACATAACCCGCGTCGCTCCCACGACGTCTTGTACTTTTTTTGAAAGCTTCCCCCTCGAAAACAAAAAAAAAAAGTTGTCAACCCATGATTGTGCCACTAATATTCAGGGGTCTTCTCGAATATTGAGTTTTAATAATAATAATAAACACATCCTCGCAAACCTTGGGCTTTGTAATACTATTAATTAAATTATTAATAACATTAAGATTGTACTTAAATTCTATTTTTTACATTCACGTCTCGTAGCTTGAATAGAAAGTTTGATACGCAATTTTATTCTTTTCAACACCATAGAACTAAAAAGGAGGTCAAGTATGGAAGTGTCACTTTTAACATAACGTTGTAACATTTGTAAACATTTGCGGTCAAAAAATTGCGATTGCTGCCCATGGACATGTAACTGACATCGAATCGAATCAAATTAGACCTAACGTCGGCCACATATGAGTTGCTACCACTGAGTGGCAAAGTCCTTGTTAATATATATACCCTTTAGATTATAACAGCAGTTGTAAACAGTAGTTTTGTAAGACAAGAATAGGTGTGGCGATGTCGTCTTCGAAGTCCTATCAGTGAGGGTTCGGTACATTTACTATTATTTTTTATAAAATTTCTAGTTGACCCGGCGAACTTCTTTCCGCCTAAAAGTCAAAAATCTAAAATTATCAGTGTTTCTTCACTTATATTATAGGTACATGTATTATACATAAAAAAAACCTCTTGAAATCCGTAGCGTAGTTTTAAAGATAAGCATACATAGGGACATACAGCTTTGCTTTACACTAGGTACAACGACTTTGTTTTATACTAGGTAATGAAAATAGCAAACGAGCATACAGTCCACCTTATGGTAAGTGGTCACTGCCGTCTGTGTACATCTATAAACAACTTCATATAGAACATGGGTTCAATCTGAAGTCAATCACAGATGCGTTGCTACTCCCGATGACTAAGATGGTCACCACATATGAAAGTAAGCCGGCAACCACACTCGAACGCAAGAATTACTTCACGCTAGAAATAGGTGTGGCATTTGTAAATCCCCTTCGAACAATCGGTCTACTACCTTTAAATTGAAAAAACTTAACGAACGATTATCGTAGTTTTACAAACTATTTCCATATAGTTTTTAGTTTAAAATGCAATATTTACAAAATATCATTTCGCTTCGGTCAAGTCTACCACGATAAGTATGAGCATTCTAATCCAATGTTAATTTAAATCATACACTATGTGCGTGCCAGATATCAGCAAACCGGTAGTTATTAAATTCTAGTAGAATATTCAGTTTAATAGTAATGGATTTGTTAAATACTTTTTTTGGTTCTGATGTAAAGTAGCAAGCATCAGAACCAAAAAAAGCAGGATACAACAAGGTTCCTTTCCGGAATCCATAGCTTCTTTCGCAGTCGCACATCTAATTAAACAATCCTGCAATCCGATGCGTAGATTTTCCAATTGCGCAACACATCACTTTCTAACGGCTCCGTCAATCGGTCAGTCGAACAGTGTTGTTTTGGCTTGTGACGCAATCTGCATAGTGAAAATATGCACGCATACTATATAATATGTAGATTGTGTCAGTATCTAAGTTCACGTGGCGGTCAAAAGCATTGTTATATGCACCTAGAATATATCACAATGTTATATGTTACTATATAGAATTTACGGCACACATATGTGTGCCGGAAGTTCTTGCTGCGTAAAAATAAAATAAAAAATTACTTTTATTTTTTGATATTAATTTTAAAATAGCAATTATTAACATTACTCTGTAACATTAGTTCAACGCGTCGTTCCTTATTGACACGTATACAACTAAATAATAATAATAGGTGACGAGTGACGAAACAGTACATTTTTATAGAAAAAGTAAGAAGAATCAAAACGGTAATAAGAATACGATTTGAATACAGTTATTGGATAATAGTCACTAAATTTAAACACACAAAAAAACGAATTCACACACACACGCACACATGCGCGCGCACACACACACACACACACACGCGTACACACGTTAGCAACTATCTATACATAAAATAAATAAAATAAAATCCATAATTGGCTGTCTGTTTAGTCTGTAAGATTTGTGTTGTTTTTTTTTAATTTAAGAGCTGTGGATTAGGTGTTAATAAATAAATAAATAAATGTTCTTAACAATCTATAGTCACCGTTAGATAGCATACTTATGACTAAATCACAGCATGTCGGTGACGCCAACCAGTAGGTTTTCCCTCTACCAAAAATCACAAAAGTACTTTCTCTTCAATATATATTTTAAGCATATATAAAGATTTAATTAACGCTTGTAAAGAATGCTATCTAAATTTTTTTTTTTCACAGCAACAACTTTGTAACAGTATAGAAATATATCTTTGTGTAATTCAAATTGTAAGTGTAAATAATAAATTACAAATTACAATTACAATGAAATGGTAACAATGAATAGATTTACTGATTTATGTATGACGTACTTATATAGGTAACTAGTTGACCCGGCGAACATCGTTCCGCGTAAAAGTCAAAAATCTACAATTATCAGTGTTTCTCTACTATATTAAACATGTATTATGCATAAAAACCTTCCTTTTGAAACACTGTATCTATTAAAAAAACTGCATTAAAATCGTAGTTTTAAAGATCTAAGCATACATTATTACAAGGTGGTAGAACCAGGGGAAGTACCACCGCCACACCTATTTCTAGCGTGAAGCACTTCTTGCGTTTCGATAGGAGGGTGTGGTTGCCGGCACACTTTCACATGAGGCGACCAGCATAGTCCTCGGGAGTAGAAACGCATCTGTGATTTACTTCAGATGGAACCCATGTTCTGTATGAAGTTGATTACGGATGTCCATGGGCGGCAGTGGCCACTTACCATCAGGTGGACTGCATGTTCGTTTGCTACTTCACTCAGATAAAAAAAAACATAGGAACAAACAACGGGAAGCGACTTTGTTTTATACAATGTAGTGATGAAGCAGTTGTTTGAACCGTAACAAATAAATTGCTGTTAAACTATGTAACAATGGAGTCATTAAATATTCAAATTCGTATTTTTTCGCGTCATTGCTGAATACAATACAAAATTATAATGTCGCCTACATAATAATTATTACAAATTTATTTATTTTACACAATTTAAGTGCTTTAGCAATAATCGCTGCCGGCTTTTGTTTCTATATGTTTCTGAGGTTGAAATAAATTATTGTTATTGTATAATGGTTGAATATTGTATGCATAATATAATATTTGTGTCAAATTTCTCTAGTGGAAATTTTATCGTTTCGGCTGTAGTATGAAGTGTGTCTGAGTGGTTATATAATAGTTGGAGGAAAGGTGATGATGGAAATGTGTCACTAGATTTTTTTATTTATATTTTAAAACGGCTACAAAACTTTAATATTGTTACATTTTAAAATACCGCGTAAATATTCTTTTTTTTAAGAATGAAATAGCAAACAGGCTTGCAATCCAACTGATGGTAAGTTGTCACTGCCGCCCATGATCATCTATAATAAGATTCTTATAGAAGTTTTTTAGGGCAATCACAAACAACCCAACTCGCAAGGACTGTGGTAGTCGCCTCTTATACCAGAACCGGATTTCTTAAAAAATCTCATTATGTGTAAGCTCTCGTTTGTAAGCTCTCACAAGACACAGCTGTGTGGGAGCTTACAAAGCGACTGGTTATGAGAAAAGTTTGCGTAGTAATTTCTTTAGATATGAAATTAACGTAAACATTGATACGAATTTCCTACCGTAAGACTTTAATGTTAACAATAATAATTAATAATATGTAACATATTATTGCGGTTTTCAATTATAATAAACATTAGATATATGTATATATTTATTTGCAAGGTGGTAGAACAAGTATAGTTCGATTGAGTGACTCAAAATAGCAACGCATCAATGATTGACTTTAAATATAATACTTTTTCTATATGAAGTTGATAACAGATGAGCGGCAGTAACCACGTGCCATCCGGTGGACTGCATGCTCTTTTGCTACTTAAATCGTATATATAAAAACATCTATGTGTCAACCTTAAACTAAGAGTTATAAGAGAAAACTTAATGCTTAATGTCATCGTCATTAAATAACGTCATTACTTTACCCTATAGGTACGTAAACATACTATGTTTCGTATTAAATAAATATATAGCATTCTGCACACCTTCTCTACGTCCACGTAGAGAAGGTGTGCAGAATGCTATATATTTATTTAACGGACGAATTAGTATGAAACTTTGCACGGTTATAGCGGAATAACCGTGCAAAGTTTCATACTAATTCGTCCGCGGCATATTTCTTAAAAATGCTTCACAAGGTTTTGCTTCACGTATTAATATATATATTAGCGTAAATAAATTACTATTAACATTCAGTCTTAGACGGTAAGTCGTTACCCATGCTAGTATCTACCAGATATTCAGGAGATTTCAACTTAGTGTTCAGGGATAGCTCTTGCGTAATCGACCCTGAGGTCGGTAAGCTTAGAATCCTATGTACCTGACTAGCATTCTAATCTTATCTGGGATTGATAACAGATGTCATATTATATATTATTTTATATTCATGCTCGTTACTATTTAAAAAATACCATTTATACTTCTTCCTGAGGTTTATCACAGATAGGTTGCTCCCACCGGGGACTAAGATAGATTATCGTTAAGATTAGCTTATCTGAAACGGTGTAATTCAAGATAAACCACACTGCCACTGACACTGCTATAAATTTTAATCTCCTTCAACTTCGTATCGTTAGCCATGTACATTTAACTTCAACTATTCAATCCCAGTAGTTCAAAAGTGTATAAATACCTTTAATAGTTTAAATAGTCCCATATACACTCGCTTTATGCACTCTTAGGCCCGCACTTGACGTCCCTGTAGTTCCCGGAATTCAGAATAGGGCTACGGCATCCCTTGCCTGTCGTAAGAGGTGACAAAAAGGGGCTTCCGGGGTTGTAGATGACTAGAGTGAGAGCTCGAACCGTTCGGTCAGGCATTCCCGGGAAGGACGGCGGTATGTGTGGTCGCATACCATCGTAAAGACTAGACGGAGCGGTGGGCCCAGCCGCCCATCTGGGAGGAGCCCGATGGGGCAACGCGCTCCGAGGATTCCGGTTGAAGTCGTTTCGAGATCCCGGAGTCCTCCTTTTTAGCGCCGAGGACGGTCACCGGGGGGGTTTTAGTGCGGTAAAAATCCCACATAACCCTGCGTCGCTCCCACGGCGTCGGGTACCATTTGAAAGTTTCTCCCTCGAGAACAAAAAAAAAAGGCTCGCACTTGAATGTGTCTTTTAGTTGGAGGGACCTTATAATATTTTTAAATTCTCCTACTGTCGTCATAACATTATACATTATACAAAATCACAGATTATAGAGATGCTTAAAGTTATGATATAATCGATGCTTAAAGTTACGATATAGAATATTTTGAGCAAAATTAACAAGAAAAAAATCACGTAAATACAAAAACACTTGACGCATTGGATAATATAATATTCGCTTCGGTCAAATCTTCCACACCTTCACAGTAAAATAAGAATCACGTGTTAATCTAGATTTGGCACAAATAGGTGTTACACTATGTGTGTGCCAAATTATAGCAAAATAGGGTCGTGCTCGTGTCTCGTGGATACCATAAACACACGCACAAAAATGAATATACAAACGCCTAGACCCATAACAAAAATCCCAACATCTGCTGAATCTTGATCCCTTTAGCTACTCAATTGGAAAATTTAAAAGGAAGGTGAGGCAGACGATTGCAGAAATAAAATAGTTTTTTATTTTGTTATATTCAATCAGTAATCAGTAATAATTTATTGTCAAAAACAGGTACATTAATGGTGTAAACAAATGTTTTAAAGTAAAATCTTATTTTTTTAAAGTGAAACTTCTTTATCGGGGTTGTTGAAGTGAAACTTCTTTATCGGGGTTGGAAAAAAATTTAGTGTAACATATTTTCGTTACGCGCCATCTTTTTTTTCCGTTACGCGCCATCTTTTTCTTATCCCTACCACGCGTGATATTAGATAGATTATTATAGATTAGATTATTAGATAAAGTTTAATAAAAGCCTTTTATTAAACTTTATCTAATTTAACTTTATTTAAGCAATTTCTGTAAAGTTGCATATAGTAAATTATTTTTTGAAAAATAACGTCATAAAGAAGTTTCACTTCTTACGAGTGTACGCTAGTACACGCACACATTTTTTGTTCAGTTGTATAAGTGTTAATACTTTACTTTGACTTTGACTTACTGCTCCTTTTTTATCTTTTTTGCGCTAGTAATGTATTAGTAACAAGTCGAAACTTCACTGATCTATGTATCTCCTTAATTTACTAAACTAATATTGAGAATTATGTAATCGTTTGTTTCCTAAATAAATAAATCCCAATTTATGATTCAAATATCAGCCAAATCGAATCAGGGAGGGCTCTACTACGTTATTTTTTCTTGTTATTGCATGAAGTATTTATAGTAACGGAGGTACCCAAACTATGGAAATCTTAAACCTATATTCGTGTTGACCTTCAACGAAAATTTATTTTGATTTAAATATTTCTTACATATTTATTATGCACTAGTTGTACCCCGGGTTTCACCTCCATTTAATAACATGTTGCATAATTATAATATATAAGTATTATGTATTAACATTTAATTAATTGATTTTTATGAAATCTAAACTAATTGTTACCTCGATATACGGATTATGTTCCCTTTAAATTTAATTTTGAAGTTTTTGTTTTATGAATTGGAAATAGATTAATTTGCGAAAATTATAGAGTTCTACTAATTATAATAGTTTTTTCAAGTTATATATTTTTGCAACTATATGCGATGTACAGACAATTTCAATTTTGTTGTATGTATGGACTATATTTAAATACCACCCATTTGATCATGCAAATTTATTATAAGTAACATTTCCATGACTTACATTGGTATTTTACAAATACTACTATGTATTCCTGTTTGTTTGAATTTAAATGTTAAACTTATACCCACGTAAATATGAAGACTGTTACAGGTTTTTAAAATAAATGTTAAGTTTATTTATGTTAATTTTATTTATTACAAATAAAGTAAACAACATTTAATCTCTAATCTCTAAGATATTAATAATAATGACGACCCGCGTAGCGGTCGCGGTACGGCTATTATACAGGACACGCAGTGGGTCCCGGGTTTGATTCTCGCCCAGACAAATATCTAAATGATGCGTTTAGATCTTATTACACGAATGTGTAATAAGGACGATGCACGACAATAAAATCACTTCAATTTCCTTTCAGTAGGTATCTGTTAATTCTTATATACTGAAATCCATATCAATTATTGCCTCATTGCTGGGTACAGGTCTTCTCTCAAAATGAGAGAGTTTGTGGCTATAGTCCACTGCACTAGGCAAGTGCGAATTGGTGGAATCAATTATTTACAATGATTTAAATCGATGTATTTATTATTTAACATTGCATTAGCTGAATTCTCCTAATTGCCATTTTTTATAGCCACTGTCTTTTTACACGGTCGGTAAAATATGTGAAATTGTAAACCATATCTTAAATGCAATAAAAATCAATACTTAAAAAAAATCCAAGTCTCGCAACTCAGTTTTTCTACCGAAAAAAGTTGTGAGATCCTTGTAATACCAAGTCGATTATTAATTTATTCAGTCTCTGCTTAAGGGACTTTCTGTCTTAAGTTGTTACGTAATATTCTAACCTAATAACATCTTATAGTGACCATATCAATAATAAAAATCTTTAACGTTTGAAAATTTGATCTTCTACTTTTATCCAGAACGAAGTTACAGGGGGTTGAAAGTGGCCCTAATTGCTTCGAGAAAAGTATGGTACGGCCGTGCCGCTTTTACGCTCGACTTGGCGGGGGCACTGCCGTGCCCCCAGATTTTGTGCTGAAAAAACATCCACTTAAGAAACCCCGAGTTATATTCGATATAAGATTGCGTTTTGTTTTCTGATTTTTTTGATATAATTATAAATTAATTAATAAATATGGGTTTAGTCAGTACCTAGGTGATGGGTCCACCAATGTGCGATGCCGATTGAATCGCGTAAATCGATCAAGACATCACCGAATAGCTTGAAATATTTTGCAAGGTGCTAGGAATGCCACACATATGCCTCAAGGTGGTAGAACCAGTGTAGTTCGACCGGGGAAGTACCACCGCCACACCTATTTCTAGCGTGAAGCATTTCTGCGTTTCGATAGAAGGGTGTGGTTGCCGGCACATTTTCACATGAGGTGACCATCATAGTCCTCGGGAGTGGCAACGCATCTGTGATTGACTTCAGATGGAAACCATGTTCTGTATGAAGTTGATTACAGATGTCCATGGGCGGCAGTGACCACTTACCATCCAGTGGACTGCATGCTCGTTTGCTACTTCAGTCAAATAAAAAAAAAAACATATGAGGAGATCATCTTAGTCCTCGATAAAAACAACCCATCTGGAATTTCGGGTAAAAATATGTTTTTTGTGAAATTGCTTTCAGATGTCTACGGGGGGCGTTGAATTTCTATCAGGTGGATCATGTTCATTTCCTACTTCAATCTTTATAAAAAATAGAGAACCTCTTCGTTGGGAAGTCGTTGTCATGGATGTGACATCTATTGGCGGATATTCTTAAAACTAATCTAATGTTCATCATAAGAACTTTCATTATCTATTATGGGTGAACGCCTTCCGCGCTATCTCGCGAAAGTTATTAAATCGATTAGTATCTCATGATATAACATCGTAATTATATTATATTCTCCTGTATTTGTTTAACTATTTACTCTCTAATAAACTTCGTTCCGCATAAAAGTAAAAAATCTGAAATTATATCAGTGTTCCTCCACTATATTATGCATGTACTATGCATAGAAACCTTCCTCTTGAATAACTCTTATCTAAAAAATCTAACTGCAATAAATCTGTATCTGTAGCGTAGTTGTAAATATCTAAGCATACATAGAGACAGACAGCGGAAACCGACTTTGTATTATACTATGTAGTGATACCTCTAGTTTTGTAAGGTAATATCACAGTATTAATATCATACAGTAGTCTAAGTCTGCCGTGTCCTTGAATTTTATACCTACAGACGCGCTGGACGAGAGTTCGCTTTAGGGCTACAAGCCTAAAGTATTTTAATACATCTGTATACTTGACTTTCTTTCTTACTTATTATGTATTTTATTCAGTAGATTAAGGTAGAAAACAACGCGTTCTTTTAATATTTAAGAGACTTAATAATAAATCGTATACAAATAATAGTTATAAATTTTACACTGAACAATATTTTACCAACCAAAATAAAAATTATTAACACTGGACGTGTTTATGCACAATTAAAGCAATCAAAAACAGCCTAATATAGTTTACAACTGCTCTTCGCTACATTATTATTTAAATAAAAAGATCCACTGCTTAAAAACATCATATCGCCCGCTCCCCACTACGGCACATTCGCTAGCTGTTGGGTACCGAGTGCATACCGAAATCGTGGCGCGTAGGTACAACTTGCGTTTCATGCGTTTGTAAGAAGTTAGAATACTGTAGATACTAGTACTGTGGTAATATCAAGGTTGGCAGACTGATTTTTTGTTTCTTTGATTTGTATATTTTACTTTCTTTTCTGTTCTACTTTCAGATAAGATTTTTTCCTTAACTTTCAATCATTAGTAGTGCTTATCTTTATATTATAAATAAGGGCGCTTGTATGCTACTAAACCTATAAGAATATCATTTATTAAATGAGACAGTATCATTTTCTTAAAGTGAAAGGAACTGAATTACGTGCATTAATAAAATTAATTTGAATTATTTTACGTATAACATACTTATTTTGTCGTTTACGTAAACATCCTAGTTTTACGCTTTTACTTAGGAAATATTTAAATGTACTCCAACAGTTCACTTTTTGTGAGGTGTAAGGATATTTCGACTTATTAATATACTTAAATATAAATAATAACTAAGGTATATTATACTAAGGTATAGTATATTAACGACTTACTGAAATTTTATCATGTATTAAAATTCCTTTTATTTCTGTAGGATTAGTTTTAACATGCATTATTTATTGTATTACTACCCTACGCCTACTAGCCATCTCCCAGCATATAAACCATATCATATAATAGCTATTAGGCGACATGAAAGAAGAACAAACAAACACACTTCCACATTTATAATATTAGTATGGATTTCATATTTTCTATTTGGCAAAGGGAGATCTCCCGCCAGGCTAGGTGATCATGCCTGGGGAGCGGCCGTGCTCCGACAGTTGATGTTCGGAACTTGTATATATGCAGGATTCTGAGAATGCTTCGATAGCGTGTTTCAGAATACTAGTAGCGCCATCTCTTGATGAGTAGCGGGAGGTCGCCACATCTATTTATTCCTTTTAAGATATTCATCTTCTTAATGTTAGCTACCTTTTCTTTGCCGCTGTTGTATTCTTTGCCCAATAGCTGCCTGTTGGGATAAAGCAGCCTTTTGTATACCTTGCAGATAGGAATATTCTTTGTACGTATCAACGTATTTTGTTTCGCCTACGTCGTCTAAGACAACTTTTATTGTAGTGTATCACTATTTAGAGTTTTTTTTTATTTATATGAAATGACAAATATATATTTGACTTTATTTAGTATTCGGTTGTGGTAATATTATTGCAAAAGCCAGTTGGTTTGTTTCTATTTAAGTCTTCTCGTTATCATGATTTTTACACTATCTCTACATATTCTTTACTATTTATTAAAGCATTATCACGTAAAACGCCACTTCTTCACAGCGAAACACCTTTCGAATTACTTATAGGTAATTACGTTAAAAATATCTTTTGATTTTAAATAAATTTGTTTGAACTTTATTACATTGGCTACTTCTACTACTTAAATATTGACTTCTTGTGTTAATTTCTTGTCATCTTCTTTTCCAGTTTCATCGAACAAGACAAGGTGTCCGGTTTCTGGACGTGGATGTTCGTGCTGTCCAAGCTGCCCGAGCTTGGTGACACAGTCTTCATTGTCCTCCGCAAGAAGCCGCTCATCTTCCTCCACTGGTACCACCACATCACGGTGCTGTTGTACACCTGGTTCTCGTTCACCGAGTACACCTCCTCCGCACGTTGGTTCGTCGTTATGAACTACTGTGTCCACAGGTGAGTTTTGTCCTACGTTGAATTTATGGATTTTATACACATGGCAACAATCTTGTGATACACACGTGAGTGTTGTAATACCACGATCGTTTTATCACTGTAGCGACGAGTACTGAAATAAAATGAAAATAAAAATCGAAAATTATGGAGAGTATTACATATTAGTGAACGATAAAAGGCCATGTACGGTGAGACTGTTTCTTGAGAAGTAGCAATAAAACATAACCTAAATATTCTTGTTCCAACCAAAATAGGTTTTGTTCTTCCTTGTGCCAGTGCCTATGTTTCTTTTAAATTCAGTCATCGAGATCCCGGAAACAATTACGAAATGGAAACAGAATGGAATTCGTTTTTCAAACTTTTATTCTACTGCTTGCCAATTATGCATTCAATCCGATTAAATATCTAAATGTCCGTCTAAATTTAGGAATGAGTAAAGTTACAAGTTCCTTCACATTAGTTAACCCACGCGCTTCCTACTCATGTTTTATGGCACCAGTTCACTTCTGATATGCAATTCCAGTTTACAAATACGAAATTTGTAACCTTTTCGTATTTAGTATTGACAAGGACGTAACGTCTTCACTGACATTAATACTTTTAATTCCTGTAACAGGTGTTTTGTCCTTTAAGAAATAAAAGATGAATATGAATGTACACAATTCTATTTATATATCTCATAGATGTTTTCAATCATCAACAGGAGGAAAATCAACATCGAGGTGATATCTATCTAAAGTCGTACAATAAATGTAATCCAATAGTATATATTTTTACCCGACTGCCTCAGGAGGAGGGTAATATTTATCTAGTGTAAGTATATGTGCTTGTATGTACGTGCGTCCATTTCTATGGCACGTGCTACCATCGCAACGGGTTGACGTATTGTCACATATGACAAATCATAGGAATCGATGTAGAGATAGGATACAGAGGACGTTGGGTATATATTTATAAAGTGTTTATAATAATTTCTTGGGTCATTATTGACAATAATATCAACAAAAACTCAGGGCACGGTATAATCATCGATCAATCGTCCATTATTGATTGTAACTCGCTCGGGCCAAAGTGGAGCATCCGCTAAGGACAACGATTCCTTATTGGCAGGGTCATATGCAATAGCCATACGATGGTTTTCTTTACATTTTTAACTCTATGTCTAGCGCATAGCGATTGTTTTAGCATAATATGTACGATGTACAATTTCGTTATTGGTATCATTGCAATTTATAACACTGCATACATATGGCATAGTAGTATCCTCCGAAATCAACAATTAGTCTCGATTCACAACATGGTAAATTGACGGTCGTAGTTCTGTTTCTTGATGAATGTCATATTTCCAAACAGTGATATCACCTCGATTATATCATTAAGATTTTACTAAGTAAATTATTGCTATGTCTCGATATCCCTTTTATGTATAAAACCATAATACTCGTACCCAATATGCTATAAACATGTTTATACCTTTACAGCAATTAAAATCTGTTTCTTTCGATGCCATCACAGTTGCGTTAATAGTAATTAATTTATGATGTTTTTAGTAGTTTGAAATAAAAAACGGTATTCCTCGTCTATTTCAGCGTGATGTACTCCTACTACGCCCTGGTTAGCATGGGTAAGTACCCACCGAAGATGCTGGCGATGACCATCACGGTGCTCCAGCTCACCCAGATGATAGTCGGCTGCGCGATCAACATATGGGCGCACAACTACATGGCCACCGCGCCGCCACACTCCTGCGGCATCAGCGAGATCAACATCAAACTCTCGATGGCGATGTACTTCTCATACTTCGTTCTCTTCGCTCGGTTCTTCTACAAGGCCTACCTGTCCCCGAAGCCCGGCAAGAAGGCCAAGATCGAACCCCTCCCGGAGGCCCCCGCGGTGAAGAAGCCCGACTACAACAGTTACCCGCGACAGAGGAATGGTGTTGTCCACTAGTCGAGGACTTGTGATATTGCTAAGTATTGTATTGTACAGGTAATGTGTGCGGTCGTCCGGGCAGTCTTCAAATGATTGAATAGTTGAAATCGATGTGGTTTGAATTTGGAATAGATTCTGTTTGTAATTTGGAATAGATTCTGTTTGTAATTTGAATAGACGCGGTTTACAATTGGAATAGATGCGGTTCGTAATAAGAATGACTCCGTTTGTAATTTAAATAAATACAATTTGAAAGTGGAATCCATATAAATGAAACGGTTACATATGATTGAGATATTCTCGCTGGCATGATTAAGAAAAAAAAATGCAGAATAAAAAAACTAGTACCAACGAATTAATCAGCTAATATTACAAACTAGAAGTGCAGTATCATCACCGTTTAATTAAGCTGATGTTTCACTAACCGAGCGTATAATTTGTGCAGCATTAGTAATTGATACCTCTTTTGATTAACATGATGATTTGTACCGTTTACACGCACGTTGCCTGTCAGCTGATCGCCCGCGCGTGAAACATTTGTTTTTTTTTTGTCGGTCGGTAGAGTATAGCCATATGAAATAATGGGATCAAATTAAATGCGTTGTAAAGAAATAATGCACCAATTTACGTATAATTACTTAATGTTGTTTTCATAAAGTAGCAAACGACCATGGACATCTGTGATAAAAGATAGTCTGCATAGGAAAGCATAGTCTAGATAGTAAAGCATAGTCTGAGGGTAGCCACGCATACATTGCCGCCCTAGAGGTCGAAGTTGGAACGCCTCTGTTTAGTATGTCTCATGTCTCAGAACACAGCAGAACTTAACACTGTTTATTGGTCAGAAATAGATATGGCGGTGGTTTTTCTGGAATGTAACCAGAAAAGCTATAACACCTTTAAATTGTAATGTCATTATATTCAACTAGCTTATTCCTGCGGTTCTGACTGCTTTTATCACATTCACGATGGTAAAGAGTTTCCCATGTGTTATAATCCAAATCATAAACTATCCCTGTGCCAAATTATATCGAAATACGATCTGTAGTTTTGCTTGAAGGGAGAACAAACGAACATATCCTCAGAGACTTTCATGTACATGGGGTTCCATGCATAGTCAGTCTGATATAAAAAAGGAGGGTCTGGGTTCTGGGTCTGGGTGTTTGTTCATTTAATGTGCCAATAGCATCAGCATAATGTGTTCCTTTTTTGGTAGAAAGTTAAAATCTTTTACGAATTTATGATTATACTGCCATTCCGAATTTATTACTGCCTATCCGAATTACTTTTCAACTTAATTGTTCAGCTGTTGTTTCTTGCAACTCGTGGGTGTAAAGGATTTTACAAATACCCAGAGGAAGAACTTCACTTTCCCCCCTCCCTCTTAATAAACAATTTTCCAAAGACACTCCTAGTTTTCAACGTTTTATAAAAACTCCTAAAAATGAGTAATTCTACTCACCGGTTTGGAAGCTTTGTTTTCTGACTGAAAATCGAAGCTAAGACTTTTCCACGCGAATCCTGCACGATGAACATGTACAAGGTCGTCTAGTCAGCGTAATGACTATTTTCCTCTTACAGTCGAAGGTAATGTCGATGTCAAACAGTTCGCATCTAATTGCTACGTAAATATTTAACTCGACTGCAGCGAGGTGCGCGTTCTCAGAAAAACTACGTCTGATTGCTATTTATTATGTTCTAACTGATACTGTAAATGAGAAAATCTTTTTTGTCAAGACACGTAGTATTACTATTACCTTTTTTTTTTTTTTTTTACTTTCAAAAAGTACCCGACGTCGTGGGAGCGACGCGGATTATGTGGGATTCTGACCGCACTAAAACCCCCCCGGTGGCCGACCTCGACGCTGCGAGCAACCACACATGCCGCCGTCCTTCCCGGGGTCACTTGGCCGGACGGTTCGAGCTCCCACTCTTCCCGCCCGCAACGCCGGAAGCCTCTTTTAGTCGCCTTTTACGACAGGCAGAGGGTACCGTAGTCCTATTCCGGTCCCGGAACTACAGGGACAAGTATTACTACTACCTACGTCTTATGGGTAGCAACTCATTTAATCTTGTGTCATACTTCGGGTGTCCATAAGCGAGAAACGCAGCCCGTGGGAGCAACGCGCTTAGAGGACTCCGGTAGCGTTCAGTTGGAGATCCTGGAGTCCTTTAAGAAGGCCACCGAGAGGGTAGTGCTTCAGTGATAGCTTGCAAACCGATAGAGTGTATGTTCGTTTGCTACTTATATTTAATAACAGACATTCGAGGTTAAATTTATTGTTATTTATGACATCGAGTGAATTGATCAGGTGGATCAAAAATTGAAATGCCGTGGTTTCATGGACATAGCTCTAGCTTCATTGGGAGGCCCAGCAGTGGTCTTCTAATTTGGCTAAGGCTTTCATTTATTTCTGTTTTTTTTCCAATGGAGGTAAATAGACTCTTTTATTTGTTAACAAAAAATCGAAAAAAAGAAATATATTCCTTAACAAAAAACCTATATGTATCTGCGTATATTAGGATGTTTGACTAATATCCTAATCTACGTAGTTACAGTCTTTATAGTTTAATTTACTAGTTAAATTATCAAAACTTGTCGGTGAAGTCTGGGACGAAAGTAGTCTTATATTATTGTAGTGACACGGTGCGCGTGTTTGATTTAAATATTACTTTGCGTGCTAATTGAAATAGCAGTTTTATAAAACTTAATAACGCAATGACGTGGATTTATGTACAGGGATCAGTCATTATTTAGATGTACTGCACAGAATTAAAAACCGTTTTCATTAATATTTCGAATCATATCTATAGACGTTTACATATGACATATGAAATCAAATAAATTCACGGAAATTTTCAAAACTGGCTGTAAACAGAAAGAGACGGAATGTGTCATAACAAGCGCGTTTAAAGACCGTTGGCAAGAAATAACTCAACTCCGCATCGATAGCAAACTGCTTCTCATATCGATATAAAAACCGTTTTCGATATCGATATATAAAAATATATCTATTCTATTCAAATAGGGACTGCTCCGGACCACCGCGATCTAAGGCCGGTCGTCACGTGTTACATTCCATGCTAGATTACGTTCGCGCGGTGTGTCCACGGCTTTAGTTCTGTTGCTTCGGGAGTGATGACCTAGCCTTAGCGTCGCACGTTTATATTCGGACCGTATGCGATATTCCAATATAAGTGAACAGGTACAAATTATTATTAGAATAAACCTCGCATTATTGTCACATATTGGACAATGATAATAGATGTCGACCGATTAGACTTCTAATGAATGTTTTTCGTATGCATAACTGAATTTTTAATCTCTCTTGAGATAAAGTACACGTTTTTTTGTAACGATATGTGAAGTTACTTTTTATAATTTGCGTGTCACTACTAAATTTATTAAATCGTTTGAGAATGTTTCCTTAGGCGTCTATTCGGTCAATATGTCTACGTAACGTGTAGGAAGCTTTTGCCTAGCGGTAGGCTGTGATCCTTTTACAAAGTGTGAATCCTACTTTTACTAAGTAGAAAATTTTATCTGTCTCTCGTTCTATATCTTCTAATAAATCTAAAATTTAATATTTCTGTAGGACTTTCAATGCATTAGAAAATCTTGTAAAATCATTTCACATTCAATCTTTCGTACACTAAATGTTGAAATAAAGCGGACTTCACACAATTCTGAATTACAACCATCTTCATTTAGTGTGCGACAGATCGGATCGGATAACGGTTTTTTAGGTAGTTTATTGTAAATTGTAAACGGGAATATCGCATCATTGTTCACATGTAAAACAGTGCAACTACTTTGTTGTTGTTTAACGTATTTATTACTTAATGAGAAAATAGTGATTTTTAAAGTAATTTATTTGTAAAGGGGTAGTTTTATCGACCTGTACAGTAAGTTAAAAGAATATGGGTTTCGCTTATTGTGATCATGTATCGGTCGTAGGAATAAAGCTCTGCAACACACGGACTTATCTATAACTCAGATATAGGTATCGTATTGAAATTTGTCGGGATAGGTTATTTTGTGTGTGCGGAGCGTTAATATAGTTTTAATACTTTGAAACGCTTGTCAAACAAGTGCACAAAGTGTATTTCTAGAATTGTAATTTCAATTAGTGGGTTAAGAGATTTGCTGTTTGTACTGACAGTTACGGCTTTTCGGTGGTTTGAGTGAAATTTACAAATGGCTGCCACGTTACATTCCAATGTCAAACGGACGGAAGGTTGAACACTTGTATACCGCACGGTATCATTTTTTTGAGTGAGAAATATTTATAGCTTTTATTTTCTGGAGTACAGAAATATTTTATTATATTTGAACATTGAGAGCAATATGGAAGTTTAGAAAAATATTTATTGTGAAATGTAAGAATAATAAACTGTCATCTTTTTTGAAGAAAAATGAATATTTTTATTCCTCCGGTTTTGAACGGAAATCGTAACGTGTGTGGCCGGCTTAATACTTGATCCGTTTCGAATTTGATTTATCCGTCGATTTATCAAAGCAATTATATGTATATAGTTATTTGGTTTTAACGAAATTGATGGTTTTATTACTATCGATACGGAAAAATTGAGCGAATATTTGTATATTATAAATATCAGGCTAAGATTGTATGTAGTTTTCAATATGTTTACGGGTGAACTGATGTAATTAATCCTTTTGTATAAGGGCTCATAAATGGGCTACTGCGGGAATTTCTAGGTGTCAACCGCTGATAAATCGGCTATATCGTGTAACATAAAGAAAAATAATCATACGATTATGTAATGTAAAGTATTGGCAACTTGGTTTATTGGCAATATTGCTAAGTATCTTCAGCTGAAATTTCCGTAGCCCGTTTGCGAGTCCTTAAGGCATTGTGCGATATTTATGTACAAAGATACGCAACCGAAAGTACCTCGTCGTACATCGGACAGTGAGAATAAAGTGTAAGTGAAAGAAATATTACCGCCCGGAAAGCGGTAGGCCACCGTGGAGGACTGAGTGTCCATTGATAGCCAGTAGTCGTAAATTACGTAGTAACTATTCCCTAAAGGAACGTTTGTGATGTGATTTTCATGACGGTTAAAATTTTTAACGCTTTACGTGTCATTAGTATAGACAATGGGGAGGAAAGCGATTTTGTTGTAGATGGCGCCTCAGTGTTTCGTGCCAAACGGCAAAATGATTTCAAGTTGATATGTCGCGAAAATTATTATATGAGAATTTGAATGCCGATATCAGATCCTTCAGAAAAATCGTTGCGTCATAAGGTGCCGAAATTATGTGTAACATTAAAATCATTTCTTTCAAAAATGTATGTATTATGTGTAATATAACTTATGTCGTTTTTCCAATTGGTACAATTGGTATTATTGTAATGAAAGTACAATTAAAACTTAAATTTGCATCACAATTATAAAAGAAGGCTGAATAACATTGCTGTCGGTGTGCATTATAAAATTGGTGTTTGGCGAAGTGTTTATTTTTTGTTCTGATATTTTATCTGACTTTTGAATAAGCTACAAAAGGAAAAGAAAGGTTACAACTAGAAGAAAAATATATTAGCCAACCTCCCCATTGAATAAACGATCAGTAATTGATCAACAAGTAGCGATATCAATCCAAAATGAAGTAAAATAATTCGAGTACTAGTATGATACGCGATGCTAATACGTGGTGGCTAAATTTTGTATAGATTACGATAAATTCGAAGCGTTGTGAGTAGGTACAGTCTGTATTATCCACGTACAAATAGAGAATACTAAACCCGGAGCTCGTAATTCGAGTTAGTAACGCCATATATAAAGTACATGAAGCTTCAAGCGGCTAGGAATATTAGATTTGTTTCTAATTTAGATGAAAAATAATAGATTTTAATTGTAGACTATTTTAGTACAAGCATTTTTGGCACTACGATTCAGTGACACTGAATTATGAAAACAATGATTTAAAAAAACTTTTTTTCTAGATCGTTCTGAAAATGGATCTACAATTTAAATTTATGGTTTAAAATACATCTTTGAATGATTTCTCTCTCCTTAACAATCTTAGGATATATAAAATTATCTTGTAACTGTCCGCTTATTAAACCTTTACTTTGTAAAGAGGTGGTGTGCAGATTAGAATAGATGATAGTCCAGGTCAATTTGTCTAGTTAAAATAGAAGTCACAAGTTAGATAGGTCGGAATAGGCTGTTGATTTTTACTAGAGATGCGCCGAATAGTGGTTTCACCGAATAACCGAATACCGAATTCGTTTTAACTTTTACCGAACCGGGTATTCGACCGAATTGTTCGGTTTACCATTTCTTATTAAAAAACAACTGCGAAAGTATGATCATATAAAAAAAATATTTGAGGTTTCAAAATAAATGTTGATATAGGAATGTGATAACTTTAGAAAACATGCGTATTTGATTGAGGTTTCAAAAATGTTGATTTAAAGTTTATTGTTTTATATTGTTGGCTCAACACACTCTTCGTAGGATTTCTTTGACTTATAAATCTTACGTAAAAAGTTTTCTCTCTTTGTTCTGTACCGTAAAGTGTAGCCAAGTAAATAGAAATACTCGAACCGAATATATTCGGCACCAAAACCGAATAATTCGGCCGAATACGAATAGTCGAAATGATGCCGAATACGCCGAATACCGAATAACAACCAAATATTAGGCGCATCCCTAATTTTTACTATCCAGTACTTAGGGCTATGTTTTTCATTCTGGATGGACTAATCTACTTTTAAGAATTTCTACGGTTATATTAATCATACGCCATCCTTCATTTCATCAATGCGGGTAAATTAACAATTATTTTACGTGGTATGGGATTATCGTAACGGATATATCGCACATTTATTCATAAAAAGAAACAACTCAAAATTTATGTTTCGCGAGTTTATACCATATAGCGAATGAACTAAAGTATTACACACACGCTTTCTACACTCATAGCCCCACACTAGGATATTCTTCTGTGTCGTGGGTACCATGGACACACACAAGACGAATACACAAACACCCAGACCCAAAACATGATTCTAAACTCATCATTCAGATACTAGTCTGGCCGGGAATCGAACCCGGAACCCATTGCGCGTCAGACCGGTATGATAACCGCTGCGCCACTCGGGTCGTCAACTAAAGTGTAAACTCGCAAATGAAAAATTTAAAGAAGTTTCTTTTTATGAATAAACGTGCGGTATGTTTATAAATTATGCGCAAAGCAAATAAAAATGGTTCAAAACTGTTTCTTAGGTTTAATTATTATCATTGGTACATTCAAAGTCACGCAACCGAGAGTACATTTTATGCCATTTTTGTACTTTTTGTAGTAATGTTTACATTGATTACTAGTATTTATTTATATCATATTTTGTTAATATATTATTTAACTCGTTCCGTCGGCCTTTTGTTGTAATTGTTGTGGAACTTATATTTTTGTTATTTGTTTTTTAATACTTAACGTTCCTACTTATTGTTTTGAAGATTTTTTTAATAACTGCTAAATTCAAATTAAGGTTAATGTATAACTTAACATTTCTTGGTCAAATTGTGATAGATATAAGATGTACTCACAATATTATTGACGTAAATTATTGATCGCGATACTTAATAATTCATACGATTGTTAACATTATTGTTGTCTATTAAGTATTATTGTCAATAATGTTGTTTGATAACACACAGGACAATGAAGTGAAAGGCCGGCCTGAAGCCATATTGAAAGTAAGACAGTGTATATTTTTGGAGTACCGAGATCAACACATGGCATTTATTTTTTTCCCTACACGTGTATGTCCTTATTTCTTACGTTGCATTTACAAGACCTTTGTTCTGTATAGGACGATTTAGCGGTTACAGTTCCATATTCATAAAAATATTTTTAAAAATATATTTTTGTGAACGATGTTTTGTGATTACAACCAACTTGGATCAAATAAAATGTAATTAAATTGTAGCATCAGAAAGTATTGTAATGTAATCTGTAACACAAAAGTGGTATTATTCTTGCAATCATTAATTTGTATTTTCTGGGCAAATAAAGAGTTAATGCGTATATCGATGTATTTGTTATATTGTTATTTTTATAAACCTAAGTTACAAATATAAATAAAAAATATTATACCAAAAATGTTATAATATAACTAGTTCATACGGTATGTCGCTACTGCTGTCCAAGAATGACTGAATGAATGAATAAATCAACCCCAGATAGGATCAGAGCCCTGTGTAAGATGTACCAAAGATATGTGCTACCCCAGAGGACTGTCTATATATGACTATAGGTATGTCTATATATAGGGTAAGTATTCTCCTCTACCACGCTTTAATGATCAGAATACCACGAATCAACTTTTAACACATGTTATTACACATAAGTAAATGCTCTACATTTAGAGCTTTGGAAGTCAAAACACAGAGTTCTATTGTAACCTATAAATAGTATTGCCAAAGGAGTAATTTAATGGGTGTATTTACAATACAGTAAAATATATTATCTTATATTCTGTCAACACGTTAGATTATTTATTAATGTCGTCTAAGTAATCACTCGAACGTGATTATAAATTAAACTTGAATGTCAGTATTTCCATTAATAACGAAGCTGAACCGTTATTTTCTTGGGAGGAAATTGGCATTTAAATAAAATTGAAACATCTGGAAACTATTATTCATAGCATGTACGTACACTCTATTTCTGAACGTGACACCAGCTGACCGTGACATTCGTTGCTTCCTAGACAAGGCGCCAGACAAGTGACATTATTGACACTTAAAGTTCATTTTCATAATAGCGTTCTCTTCCTATTCTATACCTTAGATGTTCTAGTGTAAACTGTGTAATCGGTCATTAGCATCTTTACATAAATAAAAAAACGGTCATCAAGCAATTTATAACAACACCTGACAGGAAGTGAATTGACTTAACTGACGTTTCTTGTCAATCTTGACGTCTTTTGTTTTTGATTTAGTTGCTATTTGTCGCTTATAATTCGAATCATATTTTGTTTGATAATAGCAATATGGAGTTGATTGATAACGATATTAGGCAGTGGGATGCTGACGACGTGAAAGAGCAATTTGGGGATAGCCTCACGCTGCTCCCTTCGAACGACAACATCAAGGAACTGCAGACTATCCTGAGGGACAAGTAAGTGAGGTTACAAAATGTGATACATTACTGGGGTGTTTTGATAGTGACTAATTATCAATCTAAAGAAAAATATGTTACTTAATAATTATTAGTTTTTTTTTATATCTGACTAAAGTAGCAAACAAGCATGAAGTCCACCTGATGGTAAGTGGTCACTGCCACTCATGAACAAGTGTAATCAACTTCATACAGAACATGGGTTCTATCTGAAGTCAATCACAGATGCGTTGCTACTCCCGAGGACTATGATGGTTGCCTCATATAAAAGTGTGCCGGCAACCGCACCTTTCCATCAAACGCAAGAAATGCTTCACGCTAGAAATAGGTGTGGCGGTGGTACTTCCCCGGTCAAACTACACTGATTCTACCACTTGCCATTATTAGGTGACAATAAATTTGCACTTGGCCAGTGTAGTGGGACTGGGCCCCTTTTGAAAGCTCTCAGAAAGAAGACCTGCGCCTAACAGTGGGACAATAATGGTTTGACAAGAAATATAAGGTGGATTGATTTTCCACACACTAAGAATGAATCTATGATTATCACACTGCAAGTTTTGAAAGGATTGGTAGTGCTCTTTTGCATGCTATTATGAAACCGGTTATTTAGAGATAATAATTTGTGTTACTAAACATGATTATATTGCTTTGTTCCTTCCTTCCATGCTTTGATGCATCAATAACAATTTGTTTCAAGTAAATCATACTAATCATCATATCATACTAATATTATAAAGGCGACAGTTTGTGAGTGTGTATGTTTGTTACTTCTTAACGTCTAACGGCTTTTTAACGTGGGTAGAGCTTTGGGGTTCAGCCACTAACAGATAAGTTCCAAAGACTAAATAGTAATCTGCACACACATACCTTCCAATGAATTGCAAGAACTGGTTCATACTAGAAATAGGTGTGGTGGTTTGTCCTGGGTTGAACCATCCTAGTTTTACCACCTTCACGGCAATAAAGCAGTATAGAATATTCTTTGGCCACTACACATGTATATCCAGGTGGTAGAACGGGTGTAGTTCGAACAAGGAGTTACCTTAATTTTCAACATATTATTCGGTACTGTGCTCACCAAAAATTAACAAATATTATTAAAAAACGTAATCAGTGTCGGATTAGCCAAATAGCCACATAGCAAGAGTAGCAAATGCTGTGGGCCCTGCGGCCCTACACCTATTTAAGTTTTATATGTTACTAACTTTGCTATCCTGAAAATTTTATACTGAAAGAAGTACTTTTTTCACTTTAAGATTCATCTCTAAATCTATCTAGTCATTTCTAAATTTTCCCAGATTTAAATCAAGACAAGTTTCCTTATAACAGTTTTAATGCCCTTACTTAAGGCAAACTGCTGCCTGCCTGCTGCCTGCTGTCATAATTTGCTACAGGCCCTACGCTGGCTTAATCGGGCACTGGATGTAATCATTCGTTCAGAAAACGATGTTTAGAAATTTTATAGTGTGCTTGTGTGACATTTTAAAATAAGATACATTTATAAAATCTTATGTAGTGATATGTTTTTAAGAAATACAACAAGGAGTGACTTCAAGTTCTATGCCGACCGACTCATCCGGCTTGTAATTGAAGAAAGCCTTAACAAATTGCCGTTCACTGACTGTGAGGTAGTGACCCCCACTGGCGCATTGTACAAGGGGTTGAAGTACGGGGCGGGAAACTGTGGAGTGTCCATTGTGAGGTCTGGAGAGGCTATGGAGCAGGTTGGTATAGTTCATACTTGTTTACATCATTCTTATGTTAGCCTAATAAAAATAATGCTATGGACTGCTGTGTACTTTTCTGTAGGTTGCTAAATGCAGTCATAAATATCTAAGTTGGACCTACTAAGTCCTCTGGGAAGTAGCAATTGTTTTAAGCACATACACATTTCTTATATACATACCCTCTGTAGTTTAAGTATATAACAAAATCTTCAGTTTTCTTTCATAAAGTGTAGGATTGTTTTAAATGGATTTGTGACTAGAAAGAAAGTCCATATATAGTGATTCATTTCTTAAGGTATAAACATTTACCTGCATGTAAAGGTGATGTAAAAAATGTTACTATTTTAACATTCGCGAACTCGAATATTAGGTTTCTTTTTAATCTGCATCTAGACATACTATTAACCGATATAAAATATATAGAAGTAGTGTCGGCGGCGGTAGAATGTATATTTGGCGATCAGATTTCACTTCGACTTAATTTTTTTTTTTTTTTTTTTCTGACTGAAGTAGCAAACGTGCATGCAGTCCACCTGTAATCAACTACATACAGAACATGGGTTCCATCTGAAGTCAATCACAGATGCGTTGCTACTTCCGAGAACCTCTGATGGTCGCCTCATATAAAAGTGTGCTGGCAACCACACCGTTCCATCGAAACGCAAGAATTGCTTCACGCTAGAAATAGTTGTGGCGGTGGTACTTTCCCGGTCGAACTACACTCGTTCTACCACCTTTATTTTCTTCGTCTAACTGCAGTTCTATATATGCCAAAAATTCGCACAATCCTTGCGAATACGACTGTGTAAAAACATGTGAATATTAGTGAATGCGTGCTCGTTGATTCACTAGTATATTGTGATGTGTTTATATGTCACATTCCAGGGTCTCCGCGACTGCTGCCGCTCGATCCGCATCGGCAAGATCCTCGTGGAGAGCGACACGGACACGCACGAGGCGCACGTGGTGTACGCGAAGTTCCCGGAGGACATCGCGCGCCGCCAGGTGCTGCTCATGTACCCCATCATGTCCACGGGGAACACCGTTAAACAGGTAATATCGGGTATATGTTTTTTTTTGTTCTCGAGGGGGAAACCTTCAAAAGGTACCCGACGCCGTGGGAGCGACGCAGGGTTATGTGGGATTTTTCCCGCACTAAAACCCTTCCCGGTGGCCGTCCTCGGCGCTAAAAAGGAGGACTCCGGGATCTCGAAACGACTTCAACCGGAATCCTCCGAGCGCGTTGCCCCATCGGGCTCCTCCCAGAGGAGCGGCTGGGCCCACCTCTCCGTCTAGTCTTTACGACGGTATGCCTCCACACATACCGCCGTCCTTCCCGGGAATGCCTGACCGTACGGTTCGAGCTCCCGCTCTAGCGGTCTGCAACCCCGGAAGCCCCTTTTAGTCGCCTTTTACGACAGGCTGGGGATGCCGTAACTCTATTCTGATCCCGGAGCTACAGGGACGATCGGGTATATGCTTATATCACACCTATCTCCAATGTGAAGCATATCTTGCATTTCGATGGAATGGATGGGTTGGGTGGTCACTCCACACCTATTTCTAGTGTATAAAACTGTTCTATAATTTGATTGAAAGTATATGTATCGCATATCTTAGATATGAGACAATCATCTTAGTCCCCGGGTGACAAAGCATTTGTAATTTGTTTTAGGGTATACATTTTCTATATGTATTATTTTTACAAATGTCTAAGGTTGGCAATGACTACCATCAGATTTATTTACAGTCGAAGTTAAAAATAACAATATAACAAAGGCTGTTTCCACTTGTCTATTTCAAAATGATTATTGCTTTTCAGGCTGTGAATGTATTAACCCAGCATGGTGTGAAAGAAGAACGAATTATTCTGTCCAATCTCTTCTGCACTCCCGCGGCAGCCCAAGCGGTGGTCGACTACGTCCCGAAGATGAAGATCCTCACATCTGAACTGCATCCAGTAGCGCCCAACCATTTTGGACAGAAATACTTTGGAACTGACTGATATGAGGACGAATATAAGTGAAAACATGATCTAAATCTGATTCTTTCTTACAAGCAATATGTTGGGCGCGTTTCATTAGACGTTCACAAAGCGCACGCTCACGACCGCAGTTTTTCCCGTTCCAATAGCTTGTGAGCTCTAGACGTATTCTCTACTGGAACGATCACATCGACCCACCTTGTTAGATGGGTCGTCGTGAGCGTCGCGTGGGCGTAAGTCATGACGTCATGAGTGACGTTTTCGCCGCGACCACAACGAACGCGGTCGACTTGTGGAACGACCTTTTGGGCGTTTGGAGCTTTGTGAGCGTCATCTGGAACGCACCCGTTGTATGTAGGTTGGTGTTGTCATTACCAAATATCCTAGTGGCAACTATTGTAATATTATATTGTATGATAATAAATTTACGAAAAAAATATTTGCATTTAATTATAAGTAATACCGCGCTTATCAAAAAGATTTTTGGTCTCATAAATTATTTTATTTTTAGAATAGAAATTGATGTTTTTAACATGAAAAAAATCTGGTACTGATAAAATATTTAAGTAACCGAAAATGTATTCACGAAATATTAACGTGATATGCTTAAAGAAATTACCTATATCATGCATATTTTTACACTTCACGGATGTTTTTCTGATAATATGTTATACTGCTAAGACGCTTCCATTACTGTGCATATCTATGGGCCCCTAGAACAAAATTGTATATGAAATATTACCAATTTACAGTATGAATCTTTGTTGATTGTAATAGCTATATAGGACTATTTAATAAGTTCCTAAATAGTTATACAATGATTTTCCATAGCTCGTCTTTCTTGGCGTAAGCAATCAATGTTTGTATGTCCACAAAACTTCTAAGCTTCATACTATAATGGTATTGGTAATTATATTGGTAATTTTTCATTTAGTATTGTTCCAGGGGTTCGTCGATATATATTCCCAATAGGATTGATTACCCAATGATTCAGTGTAATTTAGGCCAGTGTAATTAGGTTTTTCATGTTTGTTTCAAGTTAAATATATATATATCAAATTCTGTTAAAGTCCACGAGGAGTTTATTCATAGAACCTGTTTAACATACTACTCAGATTGCCTTGGTGACTCCTGTTGTTAATTTGCGAGATGATTTCGATATAAGTTGAGCTGACAACAAATGTCTCTGTAAACTGAATCTGTAGTTTCTTAGTAAGGAGTTAGTAAAATACAATCTTTATTATTTGTAAATGTTATAAATAAATATAGTATGTATAATAATAAGAGTTTTGCAATTGGTTTGATTGTGCTTGTGTATAATATGTAAAAATGCTATAAATATAAGCTTGTATTAAATCTGGAAAAAATATATTTGTCTTGGACTATATAGCGAGACTTTGTATGCTATAATTAACTTCATATTAAACATAGGTCAACAAATTATATGACATTTGCACACAATTTTACACTTGTATTAAGTTTAAAGGAAAAATTTAAATATCCATAATGTTTTTAATACACACAAATGTTTTTCTAAAATATAAATCTTGACCTCCATATGTATGTGTTATGAATATGACAAATAATTATTATGTACTTAAGGTCATATAGATTTATGGTTTAGGCGCAGAATGCTCTATTCTCAAAATGACAATAAATATATTTTATATTGTACAGATCAGATGCATTTAAAAAAATCATATGTACTTGAAAAAAATATACGTCATTACGCTTACCAAAAATGTTTATTTGTTGAATTTCATTGTTTTCGCGTAATGTGAATTTCGTGAATTGGAAGGCTTACACATGCTAGACATTTCGCGAAGTGCACGTAGTGCGTCTAAGCGGGATTTGTAGTGTAGTGTGTGACAATTACTTCGATGTTAATTTTATTCACAAATAAATATTTGAAGAATATGTGTTACTTTTCTATAAGAATTATTAATTGTTCATCATTTAGAATGCATTCTCCCTTTAAGTGCGTTCACAATATGAAATATAATTTATGCGTTATACCTAACCATGAATGCTTCAGTCCTAATGCAAAAAGAGTTTTTTTAAGTGTTTTCTCAAAACTAACACCTTATTCATACTGTTGTAAGAAATCGTCTGGTTTTATAACCGGATATATTTTATTTTGCAAAAGAGACGTAAATGCTTCATCTAATTCGTAATAAAATGATATTTATGCATCAGCAATTATATTATGCATATAAGTTTACCACGATCACCTAATTACCTAACGATCAATTAATCTGTCGCAAGTACTGCATTTTTCGTTTAATTCTGGTCTATTTCCAAAAAAAAAACAATCTGAGTTCCTCGGATGGCCGCAAAAATCTAATCTAAATGAGGGTAGGATTTTCTAGGACGTCATGTTAATTTCAAACTTCGTCGGTAAGAAGAACATTATAAATAAAGAGACAAAGTAAATTTTGCTAATCCTACCAGGAAACCATAATTCTGTAGGAGAATAAAACTAACTAATAACTCGCCCTCCACTAAAAAAAATTCGTCTACCTACATTTAGACAACATTATTCTGATGCAAATAACGCAGAAAAAACCTAATTGCGCTAAATTGTTGACTATTGTGTTTTTTATTATGGAATTCAGAAAGAATGTACCAGGACGTCATGATAATTTTACTCTCCACAAACCTTGAGGTGATATATAAACATTACAAGAGATTCAGAGTGAATCTTGCTGATGTTACTAGGACACCATAATTCTGTAGGAGATTAACACTCACATATTATCGGCACATTTTTCGTTAATTTTTGATTCTCTCCCAATAAAACGAAATATTTTGTCTACCCACATGAAAATAACATTATTACCCGACTGCTTAAGGAGAGAAATGTTGATTACTGTGCCTTTCTTGTGGGAGCAGAAGGTACCATGACGACATGTTAATTTCACTCTTCTCTTCAAAATAACCAAAACAATATTACATAGAGATATCAGAGTGAATTTCGCTGATGTTGTTACTAGGATACCATAATGTTGTAGGAGATAACACTCATACTATGGGTACATTTTTGGTTTAGTTTTGACCTTTGAATGAAGGTTTTCGTCTACCCACATATAAATAACATCATTTTACGATACGATTTCCATGTGTATTTTAAATGTAGTTAGGCAAGTAAACACAAATGAAAGGTAAATAAAATAAAAACGAACAATCAAGTTACTTTTGATAATTTAATTCAGTTTCATAGTTTATACAATCTATGGATTGATAGATTATAAAGATTAGATCAGATCACACAGCTAAGCAATTTAAAAGTGTAGACATTAATATAAATTATTATTCTTTCATCAACATTTTAATAATTTAACCCTTAACAAGTAACCTTTATAAAGTGATCCCAGACTTGTCGTGGTCGTCTCGCTTCCGCGATCTCAAACAGATGTTACTCACTTACTTACACGAGATACAATTCTAACGCTAAGAAAATATCATTATCATGTAAAAATAGCGATAACATTCAATTACATTAACACGAGTAGATCTTATTCGAGGACAAAAATATTTTTTATATTATTTTGATTAGTAAAAACTATACGACTTGACGTCTCTTACGTTATGTTAGGAAGCTCCGGCCGCTCGCTAGACTGCGTATTCCGTATAAATAAATACTTAATTATACGTAAACATACATTACTCTGTCGATATTTCTTACACTTACACTATGTTACGCGTTTAAACAATGACAAGCACTTGATCCTCGCGGATCTAAACTAATAATAAGTGCCGCTCGGCCTCGGCGGCAGGTTACCCTCCAAATTGACTTAGATATGTTATTAAGGCATCGTGTGAATTGCACTAGGTAAAACCTAAGTCTAAGGGACTAATACGACAGCCAAAGCGAAATTATATGGCAATTAGCATGTATTACATATACATAGTTTCAATAAATAGGTATACAGGATACGTGGATGTAACTGCAATTAGTTATAGTTAAACAACCAAAATATATATAAACGTCTTAATTAAGAGTTTCGTAAAAAAGCAAAATTAAATACTTTATTTGTGCATCCACATTTTTTTGTGATTTTCGTTTTTTTTTGTATAAAAATATCGTCAACAACGTAACGTGACTACTGGTTGACCTTACGGAAGCTGTGTTTGGTCGCAAGATCGATAATCTCATCGCTGGACTTTTGCCGCTTATCAGACACGCACCAGTCTCTCGCGTTTACGATAATGGGGAGGATGGTTTCGTCGCTGCGTAACCAAAACAGATCATTAACATGTGAGGTGTTAGCTCCAACACGCATAGCGGAACTCTCGAGCCCGGTTGTCTACAAGCCTGCTTGTTATTCCAGAAACCACCTACACGTGTTATAAGGCCGAGTAAGAAGATTAGATGCTCTTTCGCTTTCAAATACGTGGTCCCGCTCTTATATGATGCAGGAGCGAATATACACGACTCCCTGTAATCCGACTATGTGAGGTTGGCTGATTTATAAGGCAACTGTTATTTTAAAATCTTTTCTACCCTTCATTTTTTCCATTTTTTCCTAACTAGTACTAAATTACAATTCAGCATTATTAGAAAGATACAGAATGTCACAGCGAAAAATTATAAAAGCTAAAGAAATTTATGTAAGCATTACAAAATTAAAATTAATTTACATCAATGGACTATCTAGATACTCTTGTTGAAGAAGCCGAAAGACGTTGCCAAATGTCGAATTAAGGTATTAACACACTGCTAAAAATAACTTTTATTTTTATTGTATTGTCTATGATCAAAAATACAGGGAGTGTCTCATGGGCGTAGCCAGCGGGAGGGTTATGGGGGTTCAAACCCCTCTCCTAAAAGTTAAAATATTGAAATACGGACTATTACACTAAAATATGTGGTGTGGATAGGCTCTCATGAATTTCATGCTATTTTTCCCCACACCTATTTTATTTTTCCCTCCCCCAAACCAAAGCGCGGCTACGCCCGTGTTTAGAGCCTAGGTGTTACGGTCCAAGTTAATCATGCTGATACGATGACGCCAAGGTGGCGGCGACGGAACCGGCGAGAGGAAGCGGTAGCGAGGTATTTACATGAGCTTCTGTTTGGCGCACTCCGGGCAGATGATGTCGGCGCCGTCCGTGATGAAGCCCTTGCCGACCAGCGAGGTCTTGCACTGCGCGCAGATGAAGCAGTCGTTGTGCCAGTGGCGGTCCTCGAACGAGATGAAGCGGGTGCCGCCGATGCCTGCAAATCCAATATATTTTTTACTAGCTGAACCACGCTTCGCCCGCGTTAAAATAAATCGATGTATCGATTGTCCCGTGGGAATAAGATATTTTCCCACAGTAACAAGTGGCTTATACGTTAATACAGAGTCAGCTAACTCCCTACCAAATTTTCCGAAAATCGCTCCAGCTATTTAAACGTGAAGAAGTAACAAATATACACACTCACAAACCTTCGTCTTTATAATATTAGTATGGTTAAGTTTAAAGTAGCAAGAATCCAGTCCACCTGATGAGTAGTCATTATGCGTGGTCATCTTTAAGTAACTTTATACAAAACAATGGTTCATCACCCATTTAGTCACACGTGGAGGAGATACTTCCTCGATCGATTCATACTTGTTAGAACACCTTATAATGGATTGTATCATGAGCAACATAGAAACACTACACTCTTCGTTCACCAATACACATGCCAGGCGTAGTAACCGTGAAGGCATGGTAGAACCAGTGTAGTTCAACCGAGGGAGTACCACCGCCACATCTATTTCTATCGTGAAACATATCTTGCGGTTTGATTGACGGGTGTGGTTGCCGGCATACTTTCACGTGAGGTGACCATCATAGTCCTCGGGAGTAGCAACGCATCTATGTTCTGTATGAAGTTGATTACAGAGGTTTATGAGTGGCAGTGACCACTTACCATCAGGTGCTCTGCCTGCTCGTTTGCTACTTCAGTCAGATAAAAAAAAAACCATTGGCAACCAGGAGAAGCCTATCCAGCAGTGGACCTCGAAAGGCTAATGAGCGGTTCGAAGTAGAAATATATTTACACTTACAGTCTTACGTGAGGCGTGTTCGTGTCACACTTAAACGATAGTTGGTGATCTTGTGTATTTTCTACTGTTTATACTTGTTTTAACCTATTTCTAGCGCCAAGCATTTCTTGCATTTCGGTAGAAGAGTGTGGTTGTCGGCATACTTTCACATGAGGCGACCATCATAGTCCTCGGGAGTAGCAACGCATCTGTGATTGACTTCAGATGGAACCCATGTTTTGTATGAAGTTGATTACAGATGTCCATGGGCGGCAGTGACCACTTACCATCAGGTGGACTGTATGCTTGTTTGCTACTTCAGTCAAATAAAAAAAAAAATATAAATCATAACGCTTTCACGCGCTCATTAATAAATTTGCATACCTATAAACACTTGAATATTTTTGTTTATGTGAAACTGTTTCTATCGTCAACCCGTTATAGTTCACTGCCGGACACGGGACTCCTATCAGAGTGAGAGGGTCATGGTCCATCGCATTGCTCTAGTGCGAATTGGTAGAATAATATTCAGTCTTTATTTATTCGGAAACATGGCTGAAAGCTTTTGTCTAAATTGATAATTGGGGAAATAACGCTTCCTATGCATAATTATTGGACTTACTAGTTCGGACAGTTTGTGCAAATAGATGAAAACTTTTTTTTTATTTAATCAAAGTAGTAAACGAGCATGTAACTGCCGCCCAAGGACGTCTATAAGCAGCTTCAGATAGAACATAGATTCTATCCGAAGTCAATCACAGATGCGTCGGTACTTCCGAGGACTATGATGGTCGCCTCATATAAAAGTGTGCTGGCAACCACACCCTTCCATCGAAACGCACGAACTGCTGCACGCTAGAAATAGGTGTGGTGTTGGTACTTCCCCGGTCGAACTACACCGGTTCTACCACCTTGGAAACTTACGTCGTTCGAAACTCAGCTGCAAACTCTTGTCTAAGTCGATAATTGAGATAACGTCTTTTTCCTATACATAATTTGACTATTTTTACTCACCAGTAATAGGCTTGCTGCATGAGGTGCAGCGCTTCGCGAACAGTTCGCCGAAGCATTCGGCGCAGTATGGTTTCTCGTCGCGCGACGTGAAGCGCTGGCCGGCGAGCGAGGCGTCGCAGTGCGTGCACGTGAAGCACTCGCGGTGCCACGGCTCGTTCTTGTATGTTACGCCACCTTGCGTGATGATCTGGGAAAAGAGGGGGGGATTAGTCAGCTCATAAAAATACTGTGGTTAAATAAATAAATCGTCGAAACCATGAAAGTAACACCGAATATCTCTCGTCAACCCATTATTGTCCCACTGCTGGGCACGGGTCTTCTCTCAGAATGAGAGAGTTTAGGCCATAGTCCACCGCGCTGGCCAAGTGCGAATTGGTGGACATTACGAATTAATGGTTCGAAATTAATAAATGACAAAAATAAATGAACATATTGCGCTTTTTTATGCAGCGTAGGTACTTGCAGTACATGAAACTGACTTCCTGCCAGAGATTTTAGGACACAATGACATGGTGTTTTCGGAAAAACTTACTGAAACTCATGACGACTACTGATTGGCATAATCCGTGGATCTTCTTATGTTTGCAGACAAGAAATAAGTACCTAAGTAAAAATTACCTACATCTTCTTTATACATAGGAGCAAAATTAAACGCTACTGTTCTTTTGGTCTGAATGGGAGGAAGACATATTTGTACAAGGAGTTACAACTTAGTCTCAATGAGAATCAGCGCATCTGTAGCCAACTTAAGATAAGACCGATTATATCTGGGGGTTGATTGCATTTGTCCACGAGCATTGGCCGCTTACTATCAGGGAGTCTGTATTGTTTGCTGCTATATTATAAGAGTGTAGTTACCTTGTTACACTTAACGCAGCGTGTAGCGAACTTGTCCTCGTAGCAGCCGGCGCAGTAGATCTCCTGCTCCCGCGGGATGAAGCTCTTGGTGCCGATGGGGTTCTTGCACACGACGCAGCAGAAACACTTCTCGTGCCACTGTCTGGTCTTGTACTCCATCTTCTTGGTGCCTGGAGAAAGATAGGTTAGGTTAGGTTAGATTTATGTATGAATGGGATGAAATTCCTTTATTTTAATAGTCCCACGAGGCTTTTACAAATTCTCAATTACGATATTTATTGAACTGAGGTATAGCAAAAATCTTAGCGCATATCTTTATAATTGTGATAAGTTCATGTTCAATAGTTCTGTATGTACAATTATAGTTCGTTGATTTATATTCTTCTTATTTATTTTTTAACTTATTGATTGTTTAGTATACCTTAAATTATCTAGTATTGTTTAAATATTTTTCATTGTGTTTTTTACAAGACAAGTTTTCATAGTGGTTACCGTTATTTTTTGTATATACACAATTGCTATGATTTCATGGCTATTATATTTGGATTGTGTTGGCTCTTATAAGTTTGTATGATTGTTTATTCAAACTAGTCACCCGTAGCATCGGCCGAAATTCGACCGTAATTTAAATTAAAAATCAAATGTCATCTGACATTCTTGACGTTGTGTCTTTTCATTTTCATTTACTAAATACATATGTGTTTGTGACAAATGCAAGGCAGTGTGTGTAATGAGTTTTTAGTTGATTTTATGTATGAAAAATGCATTATTTGAAAAAAATATTAACATTCTGCACTCCTTCTCTACGTCCACTATAACCGTGCAAAATTTCATACTAATCCGTCCGCGGCATATTACTTAAAAATCCGTCACAAATTTTTGCTTCACGTATTAATATAATAATAATAATAATGACCTATCAATGATTTAAATATGAATTTAAATAAAAAGTAGATATCAAAGATTTTATTACTCGTACCTAAATAAATATTATTGATTTCTACCGATTCATATATGAGACATCAATTATGTTATAAAATAAGGAAAATCACATTGCATAATATTAAACATGACTTTATACTTAAATAACATAGCTGTTTAAATCCAAATGCAAATTTAATCACTACCATATTTAAGGTTGCCATTTTTCTTTCTCTCATCAAATTACAGGGACACAAACGTTAAAGATCATTTAATTGGAATTTCACCCGTTTTGTTCGCCGACCACCATCCTAAAAGTTGTCTCGAGCCAAATACAAGGAAAAATAATGTACTTTATTTTGAAATTATATCTTTTATATTTCTACTTAATCGCTGAATAAAAGGTGAAAACCCTAATCACATCAAATATCTCTGTAACATCATAATCAAATTTAATTAAAGGCTACGTTAGATTGAAATAAATATTATTGACATTCAGACATTTCGAGTGATGTTCAATAAAAACTGTAGGTAATTATAGTTGTTGATCGGTATAGTAAGATTTTTAATTAAAATGTCGAATTCGGAGAAAACGAAGCGAATGCAATCAAAGGATCGTCTGTTGATCTTCGTCAGGTCAAGGACTTTGTTTTTCATTGGACCATTAAGGATCTGCCTTACCTATGTATGCGTGAAATAATATGTTTTCTACTACTGTTAATTATTATGTTTGCGGTCTCATTGATAATTGGAAGTGCTATAATTATATAGCACTTGGTTTTAAATAACACAGTATGTAATTGATTTATATCTTATAGCTTTACTATAGATATTATCATTATATAATTTCCATACTAATTAATAGGTATAAGGATATGTGTTAGGCTGACCGCCCATTGGCTTCTATCGCTGGAGCCATAGTTGCTCAAGCTACTTTTCTGTCGCTTAAACTATTGAACATTTGCTGAAGCCGCTGCCGTTTCGGCGTGTGTACTGTTGCTTACGACCAATGCTTGTACCTACTGCGAAAAAACTATCAACAGTCAATTGTTTACGCGTCTGTGTTGTTGCATAAACCACTAAATAATCGCTAAGTAGTTTGATACAATTTTAGCAATCGCGTTATTCACTACTTGTACACTAAAGTGGCTCTTACGATAGTAGCAAATGTGTGAGCAGACTTAGGGATAACTAGTAATCGATGATTGCTACAAATTGACGATTCTAGGACAATTTGACAAATGAAGTTTTACGTCTATTCAGTTCAAAACTACCCTATTTCTGTAAAATTTTCGCAACGCATTTTATTATAGAAAGTGATAAATTGCTACATATTACTTCATGTATCGTATTAAAATTATGCCAAAGAAAAAATCACTATAAATATTTTCACCACACCGGCAGTCGTAAAAAGCCATTTTTATGAAACAGAATCACGAATTTGAAAATCATTTGCACGCGGCATCCGTGAGCGATGGCTATCTACGTAACACGGTCGTAAATTGCATTGATAGCGTGTATAGATCAGAAAAGTGATGTACCGAGCACCTTCTTTCACTCGAGTCATTGGATTGAATTTGTCAAACTAAAACAATGTATTACTCGAGTCCTGTTTTCGAGTTACCGAGACAACTGGGCGCACCGAATTGATTCTGTCTGTAGCCTCAAAATGTCATTTGAAGACTCTATTTTTTATCTATGTAGGGCCAGCCGACCGACATGTTATTACTTTTATGTCATAGTTCACAATTCACATACTTTAAAAAGACAATAGATTTATTAAACATCACTCTATAAAAGTGTGAAATACGCATTATTTTGAGTTTCTTCTTTATTGATATTCCGAGCCTTGGTGTATAATAAGAAGTGTGATCATGAAATCTAACTCAAATAGCAAACTTACAACTCGAGTGGATTTTTCTTGAGAAATCGAATCACAAAATTCTATTCGAGTCACATCACTAAATTAGAAATGTATTAGCGTCCTTGAAAACCGGTGATACTTGCACGGCATTGAAACGGTAGGATATGCGAGGGATGCACGCGAATTTGCATCGTTCAAGGTTCATCGACTTGATCTTGATGGCATTGTCGGTACCAGCCCAAGATAAAGGAACCGAAGTCGAAAGTGTGTAGACTAGACAGATTCGTATAATAAGCATATCGTCGTGGTCAAACCATTATTGTCTTTCAGCTGGACACGGGTCTTCTGTGGGACAGTTTTAGGCCATAGTCCACCGTGCTGGCCAAGAGCAAATTTGTAGACAGATAAGACAGATAGATTTTTGAAATAGGCACAAACGAGCACGGTTACCATTTGATGGACACTCATCCTAACACATTTGTAATAAGTGTAAAACTCTAGACAGACCGACACCATCTCCCTATTAACAAGAACACACAACGCATGTAAACATTCCGTGATTTGTTCTGGATTTATTTTAAGACTCATTATTATATTGACTATTTTATGCAATAAGGTTTTTTTTTGTAATCTATTTACGTATTAAAGTCTATTCCTTAACATTATCTATGATAACTGTAGTTTTTTAATTTTAGCGTGGTCGCGACTAACATGGTACAAACTGAGCAATTCGTCATTGTCTATGCATTTAAATGCACGTCAACCTAAACATTTGTTAGAACGAAAAATTACTAAAATATCAAACATAGCAGAGAATATTTCAACTGTTTTAAGTGTTGTATACTGTGGATACGCCATGGCAGTCTAACTACAAAATATACATAAATTTATTGGGTCAGGATCTGTTTAATTTATTGAAGTTATATGACAATTATTTATCATGTTATATTTAGCAAGACACTGAAGCTAATTTTCATTACCATGTAAAAAAAAACATGATTGTAATTATATTTAAAAAATGGATATAGATAAGAAAAAAGACAAACCCGTTGTGTTTCTTGCCGGATCTTCTCAGTTGAGGTCGTATTCCGATCCGGTGGTAGTGTAAGAAAAAATGTAACTGACAATTTGTAAGTGCCCCCATAGGCCTATACAAAATAAAGACATTTCATTTATCACTGTTCCGTATTCTGTACACGAAACCTTAGTATGAACTCTATGGATAGCGGTCAATCATTCTATGAGCAACGACCTCTAAGCATTGTTTTAGCAAAATTTAGAACAATTGTAATACGATGTTGAGTCAAATAAGCTTAGAGAAATCCCAATGCTCATTATTGTAGAGCTCAATATTAATTTGTTCATACTCGTGGTGTGAATACAATATATACTAATCAATTAATAAAAATTCTACAAGTGTAATTGGATGAAGAATTATATACCAGTTAGAATTAGTCACAGAATTAACATAAAACATGACTAGGTACAAATCCGATTGTAGTCTACGAATGTCGTTGAACTCTTTGAACCGGCAATAATAAAATATCCATAACAGCTGTCCCATTTGATAGAATATGCACGCGAGCGAATAAAAAAATAATTGTTTCTATATTTTTATACTATTGTTTCATTGCGGTACATTAATAACACCTTTTTTGTGACGGGGAGGAAACCTTTAAAAGGTACACCGAAGCCTTGGGAGAAACTCCGGGTTATGTGGGATTTTTACCCACTAAAACCTCGTCGGTGGCCTACCTCTGTGCTAGCTAGCAGGGGACCCCGGGATCTCCAACGAAACGCACCGGTGCCCCCTAGCGCGGCGCTCCTTACGGGCTAATCTTTTGGGGATGAGAATATGCAGCATTGCAGCCACACATGTGGCCGTCCTTCCAGGGGTTGTTGGCTAGGCGGTTAGAGCTCTCACTCTAGCTAGATTAAAGAATTTGAAACCAATAACCAGGGTAACCGATTCGGATGTCTCAGGACCGGTCGAATTGGCGCAGATTAGGGGAGGCCTATGTTCAGGAGTGGACTTTTAAAGGCTGATGGACAGAACCAGAATGTCTAACACTCCTAACAGAACCATCGAGTATATATAATAATAATAATAATAATAATTTATTTATTCAAGTAACTGGACTCAATGTACATTTACATCATTTTATCATATGTTTACTGATACAGATATGTTTACTTTATATATGTAATTTGATGAATGTTCGTGGTGTGTAGCGCGATATTACATAAAGAACTTATCTTCAGAAATCCAGTTATTATTTTTAAAGATGAATTAACATGAATATGATTTTAAATTGCACAAGATATGCGAATTACATAACGAAAGCTTTATGAAAGAACTTAAAATTAGTTATCAAACAGAACATTAAATTTAGATAGGTTTGCGACAAATTCGATTTACGTGTACACAAATCCCCAAACTTTGGTGATTTAACACGAATCATTTCGTATTAATCTTGATGATTATGTCGCTTAATGGGAAAAGTTTCGCCGAATCAATGTACCAAATACAGCTTGCTGTGAGGTCGCGTGACTGAAACTTCGGTATCTCCCAATCTGATTGTGTATTCACCTGCCGTGAACATTTGTATTCAGGAGATCTAAGCTTCAGAATACGTATAAACAAATCGTATAGACTATTGACGTTTTGCTTTGAAGCTCGCTCAAGTACGAAGTTCTGGGAAATGCTGGAAAATTTGATTTATTAGTCTCCTGTTTCTACCTTTTAGAGGATGAATTAAAATAATATTCTATACTCACTGATATACTTTTACGTCCAACCAAGTGTATCGTGTGTTAGCCCATCAATTTAAAAAAAATGTTAAACAGTTAATGACGATTTAAAGCGTAAAATCGAAAAGGTTTAAATTATGGGGGTAAGTAAAACTTTTTACACACGAATACACTAATTATTGAATATTTTAAAAAGATTTATTTCCATATTTATTTAGAAACGCCCTTCTTGTAACTGTGGTCTATGATTTTTTTCGGCACATCTAAAGGATTGCCCTACAAATGTAGGGTGTCTTTAGGTATTTTAAGGTAAGATATTGTTCTGGAAAGACGTTTCATTCACTTGTATTTTTCATATTATGTATGTAGAGAATGCAAGCAATATAGACATGTTGTTTTTGTCCAACTTTTAAAAGTTAAAATCGAACTTTATGGATTTTACACAAAGGCTTTGTCTGACAAAAACATGGAAAACTAAGATTGAATTTTTCCGGAACTTGAAAGCTTGCGGAGCGAAAAAACTTTTAAAAGCTTTTGCCTTTGTTTAGTAAAATAGAGTTCTACATAAATCTTTATTTCTATAGTTTGCTACTATGATATAAATACTTTTTATTTATTTTTTTATGTTATATATAAAGTACCGAATGAGTAATAGGGTACTTCATATCAATTACGATCTAGCCTAGCCTTATGATACTGAAATGTGAATATTGTATTATATTGTCTAACTTAAATAATTCCCGAATTTGGCCCTAAATCGCCATGACGAAGAAACGGTCAAAATTATAATCGAGCATTATACACCTTTTATACGTTTATTTTAACGGGTCTCCAAATACATTCCAATTTTTTTTTAAATGTGTTTCATCTCATTTCGAACGCTCGACGCTGATATTTGTACCACTAAGCCTGTACTAAAGCTAGTATATAAATTAAAACTGTCAGACCATCGACAACTTGTACTTATTTTTTACTATCCATTAGTCCACTTTCGCAAAACGAGAAAAGGGCGAAGCGGCAGGCGAGAACTAGTTTTTGTGATACTGTTTAGAAATTTTCCCGCCATCTAGTTCTGCATATCGAATGTAAATGGGATTTAATCAGATCAGGAAATGGTTTCTCTAGCCAAGTAAGCGGGAGATAGGAAAACTTTCATGTAAATAGCTGTTGTCCGTGGATTCGTATGCACATATAGTATTCATCGTCAACCCATTATTGTTCCACTGCTGCACGGGTCTTCTCTCGGAATGACAGAGTTTTAGACTACAGTCCACCGCGTTGGCCAAATGCGAATTGGTGGACATATAGTATTACAAACATTTAATACACCCGCTTAGGGTTTGACTGAAGCAATTCTTTTTAAGTGGGTATACACATACGTCATAAAATGTACGCATGTAGTCCCCCTGATGGTAAGTGGTCACCGCCCCTCATGAACATGTGTAATCAACTTCATACAGCACATGGGTTCTATCTGAAGTCAATCACAGATGCATTTCTACTCCCGAGGACTATGATGGTCGCCTCATATAAAACTGTGCCAGCAACCACACCCTTCCATCGGAACGCAAGAAATGCTTCACGCTAGAAATAGGTGTGGCGGTGGTACTTCCCCGGTGGAACTACACTTTGTTATGAGGCGACCATCTTAGTCCTCCGAAGTAGCAACGCATCTGTGATTGACTTCAGATAGAACCCAAGTTCTGTTTGAAGTTGCTTACAGACGTCAATGGGCGGCAGTGATTACATATTATCAGGCGGCCTGCATGCACGTTTGCTACTTCAATCAGATAAAAAAATGCCATAACATAATACACTCTAAGAACAAGAAGTACCAAGCAGTGAACAAGTTTCAGTAGACATTATTAATTTACCAGAGTTGCTGGATTTGTTGCATTTTTTTCTGTCATGCCGCTGGGCCGGGTCTCTTTATACAAAGGCTTTCCAAAATAAAAAATATAGAACGGAGTATCTGTGCTCTAAAGTACTTTAAAGGCAAAGTAATTGAATGAGCTAATGCTAAGACTTGGGTGCTTCATAGTTCAATGACTTCCACCAAGTACGCCAAGAATTAAGTGGTTGGAATGATTTATTCTTTTCTTCATAGATAAAGTCGCCAATCTCTTATCGCTCTTAGTTGACTGTAGCACAATAATCGTAAAGTGCTCGCGGTTTATATCGGAAAACGATAGGTACAGGTAATACGATTTGGTTTGCAAATGTGCGGTTACCGACCACTCTCTCTGGCCCTATTCGATTATTTGATAAAGTTATAGTGTTTGACGACCCGCGTGGCCGAGCGGTTATCATACCGGTCTGATGCGCAATGGGTTTCGTGTTCGATTCCCGGCTAGACAGGTACCTGAATGATGAGTTTAGATTCCTGTTCTAGGTCTGGGTGTTTGTGTATTCATCATGTGTGTGTCCATGGTACCCACGATATAGGAGAAAATCCTAGTGTGGGCTATGAGCGTAGAAAGCGTGTTTTTTTTTTTTATTTTTTATAGTGAGGACATAAGCACATTACCAGAGCGACGTATCTTGAAACGCATTGCAGTTTTTAAAATGATTAATTTTCCCGCACATTCCAACCCTTTCCTTTTTTTAGGAATAAATATATTTCGGATTCCTAAAATATTTTTTAAAAACAAGTAAAATTAATGTGCTCTAAAATAGTGTTGCTTAGTAAAACTATTCATTAGCCCACATATTTTAAAACTGTTAACATATTCGTTGAAACTATATATTTTTTCATTGTTGTTAAACCTAAAGTTAGTTTAGCATTGGTCGAATGCATCCCACATGTTTTTTCCAAATGTATAAGTGATTCAGAATTTTTGTGAAGGACCGGCCTAACCATATGTGCGTTAGCCTTAACCTTGTTCATTGGATACAATCCGACAGAGGCAGCTTAATTTGCATGAAATATTAATAAAAGCTTTTATTTTTATTTAAGAAACTAATAAGTTTATTAATTAAAGAAAGACATTATATATTATCTGTGGTAATATGTCACAATAAAGACGTAGGTAGATAAAAAAAGAATTGATTGCTTCTTTAGTATTATTAAACATCGTGGCATAAAGACCGGAATCTATTTTACAAATTATTTTTTTCATACAAATATTTGCTTGAAATTATTATTATGATTAAAATCGAATCCACAATTTTAGACGTAGCTGATTTATAAGTAACCTAACCCTGATACTTCGTATAAGACTTTTAATGTTAAGGTTGCTAAATTAATTCACTAATGAATATATTAAATATATTTTTAACGATTATATTGGACACAATCATTTGAATAGGTTCTTACGTGTTAATCTAATCTCTATTTATATAATTAATTATGTACGGTACGTTTAATGAGAATGGAAAGTCTAATTAAACTCGACATATTGCGTTCCAATTAAACAAACATAAAGGAAGATCATGGCTTATCGGTATATTTAACGAGTAAAAATGCATTATGCTACAGGAAATGAACGACATTAGCATTAGCATTTGCATGGGTTCCGAATTACATACATTCGGAAACTAATTACTAACAAATGTTTTTTTTTATTCGACTGAAGTAGCAAACGAGCATGCAGTCCACCTGATGGTAAGTGACCACTGCCGCCCATGGACATCTGTAATCAACTTCATACAGAACATGGGTTCCGTCTAAAGTCAATCATAGATACGTTGCTACTCCCGAGGACTTTGATAGTCGCCTCATGTGTGTGCCGGCAACCACACCCTTCTATCGAAACGCAAGAAATGCTTCACGCTAGAAATAGATGTGGCGGTGGTACCTTCCCGGTTGAACTACACTGGTTCTACCATTGGTAAAATTTATTATAATAGCTTATTCTCGGAGCTGCGACCGCTTTGACTACGTTTTTCATGGTAATGAGTATTCCATATGCTAATCCAGGTCGTAAACCATCTTTTTGCCCAGTAAAATACGTTTTCAACACTCACAGCCCCACACTGGGATTTTATCCTGTGTCGTGGGTACTATGGACACACACAAGACGAATACACAAATACCCAGACTCAGAACATGAATCTAAATTCATCATTCAGATACCTGTCTGGCCGGGAATCGAACACGGGACCCATTGCGCGTCAGACCGGTATGGTAACCGCTCCGCAACGGGAGTCGTCAAAGTGTCAATCATTTTGAGAGCAAAATGCAGTCTGTAGTTTTTGTGTAAAAGGCTATCAAACATGATAAGATGTGTAGAAGATGGAAACATCAGAATAAAGTTATAAACAGCAAACTTGCAAAGTATCAAGTGTCATAAGCAAAGACAATATGTTTACTCCTTTGTGCCTGTTCCACTTTGCACCAGTGAAAAGGTATCGTAACCGAACCCGCTGCGGTTTGACGTGTTATGAACAGGGTTCTGAAATATCGTTTGTTGTTACAAGAGTGTTGTGTTACGTCAGGGTTGCCAAGTTAGGGGTTTCCCCCAAATTTAGGGGATAAGTAGGATGCTGTAGAAAACCTTTAATGGTTTTTATAACTTCAACATATAGGTGTTTTTAAAGGAAAACCTCCCGCCAGGTTACATGATCATGCATGACGACAAAAAAAGGCCATGCACTACACCCGATGACCTTTTTTTTGTCGTCAGGGAAAAACCTACGACCTGATTCAGAAATACAGGAGATTGCCAGGAATCCCAATTCATTGTGGGGATTTTAGGGTTTTTTTTTATGGAGGCTTTAGGGGGATACATTTTTGAGAGTTGGTAACCCTGTGTTACGTTTTTGTGTCAAATTTTGATTTGGGATGCAATGCTTGTGTATGATATAAAGAAAATATAGGTGCTGTAATGCTGTGTTTCATAATCTAGTTATTTACCAGTTATCCTTATTTTATTATGGATTACGGAAAAGTCACCGGAATCTATAGCTTTTCCGGAAAAATATTTGACAAATCTTTTTCTTTTTTCATATAACTTTTAGCTAAATTTTAAATTACTAACTTAAATATTTGGCAAACATTTAAACGTATGAAAATATTAATAAAATTTAAAAACCATTTGACCACAGCTTCTAACATACATAATAATGTTATTATGCGGTTATTAGCGATGGCAATAGTTTGGAAATAGCTATCTCTTTTAGGGTGGAATCATTTACACACAACATTCACAATATTTTCTTGAAATCGTTTGAACTATAATTCTACCTACCACAAACACGAGATTTATTTTTAAATTTTTGGTTTTAACAAATTACGACATCTATCTATATACAGTCATCTATTACCATCTATATAGATCAGAGTATCGTAAAGATCTGTAAACACAGTTGTTTGTTCACGGAATTAGCAAACGTACTGATATTCGAAGGCCGCAGTGGGCAGTGATGTCAGGTACCCTTGCGTGGGACGACACAGATTATGTAAAAAACAAACGGCTTGAGAGCCTTTGCCTTCAGTAAAGAAACAAGTTTTTATCTATGATTAATATGCTTTAAGGTTATAGAAAAACGGATTTTCGGAACTTAAGATATATTGATAAAAGATACAGTTGAAGCGTGATGGATGAAGTACATTGAAGTATTTTTGTCAAAATAAACGTATCAATTTTCAAGATGCCTTACTGAAGTTATCATGAAATAGCATAAATGTTTTAAATCATAATTTATCATTTTATTTTTGTTCTATACGCGCCTTTTTAGTTTACGCCTGTATTACTAATCTATGGTAAGACATGATTTTAGATTAATATTATCGCGGAATTGACACATTTTAATACAACGGATACTCATGATATGCGATTTTTGAATCCTTTTCGAATTCTTTTTGCCGATATTTCGACCCAGTTGCATGGATCGTGGTCACGGCGAAACTGACCGCCTGACCACGCCGACTGGTGTTTCGCCGTGACCACGATCCATGCAACTGGGTCGAAATATCGGCAAAAAGAATTCGAAAAGGATTCAAAAACCGCATACTATTGTAAGACATCTTGCACATTGAGAGATTCGCTTCCGCTTGATGCAAACTTAATGACAATTTTAATGGCTTAATTTATTTTATGCACACGAATTATCATCATTGAGTACAAACACGTTCAAGTTAAACTCACAATGGGTGTACTTAAATGGCAATTATTCACATTCAAGCGAGACGCGATCTGTTGGTTTTATAATGAATGGCAAAACTAATTGTCATGGCTATATGACTAACAGCTTAAACAATCTTTGTTCAGCTAATGTGTTTGTGTGGAATATTAAGCGTTATTTAATGATTAAAGAGACAAGCAATATTATAAGATGTTAACTTCGTCTTAAGTTTTATACAAACTTAAAAAAATTGACAGAACAATGAGTGATTTGAGCAATGAAAGCGTCCCCATTATTTTTTAGAAAATATTGTCAATGAATGATTTGATAATTGAGAGCGTACATTTTACCCATTTTTTTTAGAAAATATTGTCAATGAATGTGTGTACTATGCATAGGTATCCCTACTTCATTCGTGACACACGATTCATCCTATAAATTTTATGGTTTTTATAGTCAATTTCACGAATAAAGTTCCCATGTTATTTACCTACGCAATAAAAAGCTAAGTAATAAAACGTTCTCACGCAAGTAGCAATTTGGTTCGGTACTAATTTCCGAACGTCATCCGCCATTTTGTTTTTATCATTTGAGCACAAAATGGACGTGAGTAGGTCTTTATTTCTATTAACGTAAGGTAAAAAGCAGTTTGAAGTACGTGCTTGAAGCTGTAACTATATTTGGCGGTAAATGTTATCGCGCACGTGTCGTATACTTGCGTTGGCACCTGTTGGCCACGTGAGTACAACGGATTAAAATTCTTAAAGCATTGTTCTGAACTTAGAGTGTAGACAAAAAAAAACCTTATAGACTGCTAAAACAAGACGAATACATGGAACAAGTAGATAGTAGGGCGATGTCAAAGAATGTTTATATTTTTTAATTTGTATAAAACGTAACAGAAAACGGAAAAAGTGGCATAATGATATGCAAGGAAGCGTAAGATGTCTAAAGTATAGAGTGTTACATTTACATAATTTATTTATATATTTTTTTATTTATTTTATTTATGCCATAATTTACGATAAAAGTATTGCATAATGTTAAAAATAAAACATAAGTATTTATTTTTAAGCAGGAATTTAAAAAATCGTTTCGTTGGTCTCATGAACTCTAATTATACATAACTTAGTTAAATTACACATAAGTAGTTCCACTGACTTAGTTGCGGATTACTTATCGATATTATTGGTAATTTTAGGAGTCCGTGTAGTAGGTACATCTATATCCTAATCCAATCGAATCGAACCGCGACCATCATTCATTGTGTATTTCCATCGTTACTTCGGAATTCCATTACGTTCAGAACTATAAAAGGCCTTATCTACCTTGACTAAAACATTTACTGGAGAAAATATGAAAAGGAAATATTCATACGATAATTTATGGAAAATTATTATGTTTGACTGCTATCTATCTACCTAAATTTTTACAAAGACATTTAGCTAATACACATATTAAAAAAAACACAGAACAAAAGACGTTTAGATTAAAAAGCCTTTAATTTGAATTATGTATTTATTGTAGTCAACGCCTAATATTGTTTCCGTCAATCCAATTTATTTACGTAACATTTATGTTACATTTTTATGATTTTTTTTAGGGCACAAGAAAATATTTTTTAGACTATTTTCACTTTGGACATAGTAATATCACATCAGTGTTAGAATGCAGAAATTGGCATATTAATTAAGAAGTAAAACCTCCCTTCCCATAATTGTCTTATTTATACTTAGTATAGCCTAAACTATTTCCGTCAATGGTAAGAATAATCGAAACAGCTATAAAGATTTTCATATTTCATTTATACATCGTACTATAGCCCACGATGTTGTCAATTTAAGTTCGCAGACAGATCGGATCAATCAATAAAATGAATGAAATCGTCCTTAAAACATAGTCGAGATGAATAGGGCCACGCAAAGGCTAATCACGATATGGCGGGCTGAGGTGAACCGCCATCTGTTCCGTTATACACCAGGGTTGCCAGTTGAAAACAAGATTATAAAAAAAAAACGCAGAAAAATTTTGGTGCTTAATTTTTTACCAAAACCATTAAATCGACTGTTCCGTTATACACCAATAGGATTGCCAGTTGAAAACAAGATTCTGCAAAAAGCAAGAATTTTTTTTTAGTGAAATATTTTTTACCAACACAATTAAATCGATCGCTAGAAAGAAAAATAGTAAAGAAATATTTTTTACCGAAATAATCTTGACTAATTATATCAATTACTACACGTCTATCTATATGTAGGTCATAAACTATGTCTGTGCTAAATTTCTGTGAAATCCGACCAGAAGTTTTTACGTGAATGAGTAATAAAGAAATATATGTTCTTAAAATTTTTGGCAATCATCACCACATAGTATTAAACGAAGTCGCTTCCCGCTATCTGTCCCTATGTATGCTTAGATCTTAAAAACTACGTTATTCAAAAGGAAGGTTTTTATGTATAATACATGCATAATATAGTGGAGGAACACTGACAATTTTAGATTTTTTATTTTAACAAAGTTCGCTGGGTCACCTATTAATAAATAAGATTACAATTATGCCATTTTGTCATTGCAGTCTAACCAAACGTATCGTAAACATTATTACGGTAAGTAGGTATAGGTCTAAGTAAATACTCTGTTAAACTCACAAACTTTAAGCGTATATTGGTGCTAAGGCAATATTAACAAAGTTTCTGACCATAAAGTTTGAGTTAGACGTTCGTAGCTAAACTAGTATGGGTACATTTAGACGTTCAAGAACGGACTAGAGCATAACTTTGTTGTAATATTAAATTTGTAGATTTAATTTTGTTTTTTTTTTTATGACTAAAGTAGCAAACGAGCCTGCAGTCCACCTAATGGTAAGTGGTCACTGCCGCCCATGGACATCTGTAAGCAACTTCATGTAGAACACAGGTTCTATCTGAAGTCAATGACAGATGCGTTGCTACTTCCGACGACTGATATGGTCGCCTCATATAAAAGTGTGCCGGCAACCACACATGGAAACGCATGTAAACTTAATATAATTTATGTATTTTTTATGATGAGTATTGTTTGATACAGCCCTAAGACGATGAAACCGAATCATTGTGTCGACCTTATTACCTGTATGCGTTAATTATCCATTAAACATTGCGTCATGCCCATTTCGATGGAGATTCTTTCCTTCAACTCTGTTATTTGCTTTGTTCTTGCAAAATAAGTGAATTCGGAATGAAATTCGCCTTTTATTGATGCATTAACGTGTTCACGTCATGTCTATATTGGGAGAATCGACCCAAAACGCGCATTTTGGGTCAAAGTCAGTGTCGCTAGTAATTACATACCATTGAGTCATACGGAAAAATTATAAATAGTCTCTTACGATATATTTGAGTTGTGCCATGTATACATAAAAGTACTTCGAAGACATATTTTTTTTGGTCTCTTTAATTTTATTGCCTGTATGTTACCTTAAACAATATCTTCTAATATACTAATATATAAAATTCTCGTGCCACAATGTTCCCGTACTCCTCCGAAACGGCTTGACCGATTCTCATGAAATTTTGTGAGCATATTGAGTAGGCCGGAGAATCGGCCAACATCTATTTTTCATACCCCTTAGTGATAAGGGTTGTCCACCCTTTTAAATTTTTATATGGCAAAACAACGTTTGCCGGGTCAGCTAGTTTTCTTTAAAGACATTTAACATTATGCAGCTCAAATGCATTTCCGCTTAAATTTATATAACATAACGAATAATTTGATCAATCCATTCAATAAAATGAATTCCGAGCCTACATTCGGCATTGATAGTGTTTGCATGTGGGTGGTGGAATAGTTGAAAGGAATTATGCTTACGCAGGTAAAATGTGCGATTCAATTTAGATATATGATTGAGTATTAAACTCTAATCCAGAAGCTTCAGCGACTATAATAACCGATAGTCGTTAAAATATACAGTTATTTTTATTTAAATACTTATATGTAATTTAAAAATCATTTGCCGTACTTATTAAATAGTAGTTTTAATCTACTTATTACTTAGATTTTATATACCTAACAACAATAAATCTTTTTATAAATATTATAAACAAGTATTCACTGTGTTTTTCGCTGTTTAAGATAGGTACCAAATATTTCAAAATGTACTCTTTGCGTTTTTCGTTATGTTTTTTTTATTCCAAATATTTTTAAATGTACATTTTGGACGGTTTCAATTTGAAAAGCCTACACACTAGTATTCGGTATTTCCAACTAGCCAATTTCGATGGCAGAGTGGAGTCAAAGCTTTGCCCGGAACTAGGCTAAAAGGTTACGTAAAACGTGTTTACTTATTCGCCTTTATTTATCTACCACCGAACATTCGCGATAAAGCACATCCATTACTGTATCGTCGAAATGTTTAAATAAACCACTATTTGTGGTTATTTGTTAAATTTGATATTATATTCGATTTCACATATGAAAGTGGTGAACCTTTGTGGAGAACCGGAGTTACCACCGCCACATCTATGTAATTGAACTGAATAAAAAAATGCTTGTGGTGTTGGTGTTTTCTTGTTTTGAAGGGTATAGTAAGAGACATATACTTATCTGAGGCATAACAACTTGTCCTCAGGGTCAGCGATGTATTTATAGTCAATCTTCGGTAAGATTGTAATCTTATATGATTGAAGTAGTAAACGAACGTGCAGTCCACCTGATGGTAAGTGGTCACTGCCGCTCATGGACATGTGAAATCAACTTCATACAGAACATGGGTTCTATCTGAAGTCAATCACAAGCGTTGCTACTCCCGAGGACTATGATGGTCGCCTCATATAAAAGTGTGTCGGCAACCACACACTTCCATGGATTGCATGCTTGTTTACTATTTCCATATTATTTAAAAAAACTATCAGGAATTTATTTCCATTACAGTTTTTTATGACAGTGTAGCGCAATTGAGTTATTCATTTAGAATCAACTTTAGGTAAAACTCCTATAGTATGGTGATATCCAAGTGTTAAATTTGTTGTCTAGGATATAAAATATTCATATCAAAAACAAGTAGTTTTTTGCTAAGTAGCTACAACGGATATATCACATGCATTTCATAATGAAATGTCATTAATTACACAAGTGGTGATTGCCATATTAATAAGTATTATCAATTTATTGACGTCAAGCAGATGTTTCGGATATACTGAACGTATATCCCAAATTACTTCGACGAAAACATTTTTATTAAACTTTAATTTAAATCATATAAATTTAAATAGTAATAAAATGGTTTCTTTCCATATTGGTTATTTTTCATAACTGAAAATGATATTTACTAAACTGTTCAACTGTCAACAATTAAAATTGTTAAATTATTAAAACAAGAAACAATACTGCTTAAAAGATAACTAATTTTAGCTTTTTTAGTTCTTGTAATAATTTATTTAATTTAATGCTTATTTTTTGCTTAGCGTGCTTTCTTGGATATATATATATTGATATGACAGTAAATAAAAAAAATGTGTGCGTGTACTAGCGTACACTCGTAAGAAGTGAAACTTCTTTATGACGTTATTTTTCAAAAAATAATTTACTATATGCAACTTTACAGAAAATGGTTAAATAAAGTTAAATTAGATAAAGTTTAATAAAAGGCTTTTATTAAACTTTATCTACTAATCTAATATATTTTGGTGGGATCATGTTGAGTAGTATGAGCTCCCGACCACCAGATCCCACCAAAAACAAAGCTGAGTTGATTTCTTTCTGTAAAAAAAACTTTAAACCTCACTTCGCGCTTTAGCATTATTTCCTTTCCACTGACGATATATACACGCGAAGAACATTACTCTGCTGACGCAGTCGGGTACATTGATAAGGTTTGACAAACGAATGACGGTAGTATAGGACTTTCAATAACTGGGAGTTTGATAACTGTGACCTAATTACTTAGACCTATGATTCGGCGCTCATGCAAGTAGCAGACCAATGATTAAAGCAATAAAGAACGCAACCATAATTTTTGCTAAATTGAGGTTTTTTGGGACAATTTCATGAGAAGAATATTATCTACAAGGAGGGAGAAGAGGTTTTTTCATTCTATTGAAAGTTAAACAAATTTACGAAAAACGCAGTATTTGCGCTTGATTTGACAATCATGGTTAGTTGATTAGCTTTAATACACTCGATCTCGTTTATAAAAACAAAATGTAGCATTAACGTCTTTTTAGCAAAAATATCCTTTTATTAAAATTATTTTTACTGCAATATCAATAAGTGTAGTAGAGATCTAATTACACTTAACTGCCTTTGTGTCAAAATTTAATCTTGTATATGTGACAAGTTCTACTAGAAAATACATAGATAAAATAAATATGGTGTTACTGAAATATGTGTATCGGATATAATACGAGTACTTCTTAGACCTATCACGTTTATAATCTGTCACCTGGTTTTTGACGTCCAGTATTCATTTTTACCGATTCTTAGGATCGATAAGTAGCTATTTTCTGCAACAATCAGAACTTACTTTGCTAACTTTCTTTAGAATATATATCGGAAACTTATATTCTTATTTGACTCTACAATTCGTGCTACTCGTAGGTAACCCAAGTATACCATATGCTTTAAATGAACAAGAACTAAAAAATGGCAAAAATAAAAATCCAGCGGTTTTCTTAATTTTATTTTCAGTGTTGGCATTTGGATATCGTTGATAAGTGAAAAAAATACTTTTAATAGGAAAATTTTCCATATATTTTAAACGGTTTATTTATCATTACGTACCTACGATTTATCGCATATTGTTCTAGAATCCATTGTTTTGTAATCATGGAAAACTTTTTAAATAAGTATACAAAATACATCATTTAAATAATTCTTGGTCTTAAATAAAATTACACAAAAATTATGACCATACCCGAGCGGCTGGGTGTATAATGAAATTTATTGTCGCCTGTTGTTGTCGGCCATCATATTTTATTGTTACGTTTATTTTTGTTTTCGCGCCATTACACTACGTTCACAGATGATGTAACAGCTCCATTTTTTAAGCAAAACGAGTTTATGACAACGATTTGTCATTTAGAATGCTCGCTGAAATATTCTAATTTACGAAATTATAGATTTTATGTTTATTTCTAAATAAAGATAAAATATATCATAAAAACTAAGTTAATATATAAATTAATGATAACTTATATGTATGTACCTAATTTGATTCGTTCTAAGTAATAACAGTGTTTTATTTACGTTGGAAACTTTTCGAGTTTTATTTGTTTTGGAAAATTACTCATTACGCTAGTAAATATATATAAAAACCATGTAAATAAATTTTTCATAAAGAGTAGTTGTGGGTAATAAATATATGTAATTTAATATTGCAGTCTCAAGAAAAATAACCTACTGATCGCACTTCAAAGAGCACGTCTGTTTTTAAGTGTGCCCGAGTGGGTTAATTTATTTTTACTGAACTAAAAAAGATCTAAGATCTTTCTACTCATAAATTAACGACATTTTTATAGCGATGCATTAAGTTAATGAAGTTAATGTTTTAATTGGAACATTACTCGTACAGGGCGTAATGAACATACCTTTATCTTCCATGATTTTTTTATCTGTATTTGTAAGACATTTTTGCTGCTATAGATATTGTTTAAAAATGAAACATTTACACCACAGATAAATAATGCACCTATTGCACCTACGTGCGTATTTTGAAAATGGATGTACAGATTACGGTCAAGGACAGCATAATCAGCGAGTACTAATTACATTACTTTGCAAGAGTATATACCTTAGACACACTGCGTGCTAAAGATATAATGATCAATATTTTATTATGACAATAAAATTTGTAGCTATATATTTATGTTGCTCCTTTATATTTTCTTTTGTTTTGTCCCGTCCCATAATCCCCGTAGTCCCGTATCGTATGTTAAACGTTAAAAATATGATCTTGGAATTTTTGGCAAGTTTAAGAATATTACTAGGTATGCACTTGGCTTAAAAAATTATCACAGTAATGCTCGTATGTATACAAATACACTAGTTTTTGTTTTACTTCAAAATACCCAGTAGTTTTGTAAGTAGTAAATTAAAGTAAAATTGTAATTTATATCGGACTTAGGCACTTGAACCGTAAACAAAAATGACATAATCAGCTATTTTTATATGCAAAGTCTACAGATGTCAGGTTATTTGGAACGCGACCTTATTTTCAGTGAGCCAATCCAGAATAGTTGAGCGGCTTGGATTAGTTCTCTAAAGGGTAGCAACTTAGGAAAACATGTAAAATAAACTTTTAAATTACGACCCGCGTAGCGGTGCGGTTACCATACCGGTCTGACGCACAATGGGCCCCGGGTTCGATTCCCGACCAGACAGGTTGAATGATGAGTTTAGATTCCTGTTCTGGGTCTGGGTGTTTGTGTATTCGTATTGTGTGTGTCCATGGTACCCACGGCCAGGAGAAAATCCTACTGTCGGGCTATGAGTGTAGAAAGGGTCTGTGTGTATAAACTTGGAAATAGGTAAATTATTATATTTTTAGTTGATATCATATACTATTTAGTAGTACATTGAAATAAATGTAACTGACAATTTGTATCTGCCTTGTTGGCTACTAAATCAAAACATTTACGTACATGTCACGTTAAGTTTACAATAACATGTATTAACAAATGTAAAGTCATTAAATACAAACGAAAAACTTCACTTATATCTTTATGTTTTTATTAATATTTAAAAACTTTATAAACAGGAATTAATCAATTTGAATTGATCATACGATCAAATTTAATGTTCATTTATGTAATGTGCAATTTACGACAAGTCGAATTACGTTTTAATTTAAAAAAAATATACCCAATATTTATTATCTGTTGTTAGACTAAAATATAGATACCGAAACTACGCTATGCTCATGGTTATTTGTTTTTTATTGTGGAACAAACGGCGGGTTATTTGGGAGATGACCCAATTTGCCGGAGTCCATTGCCGGGGCTCGACTAAATTATACATGACACATAACTTGTTTTTCCAGATGAACTCACAGTTTAGGGAACATTTCGGGATACTTGTGTCGGTTCAGCTGGAAATAATCTTGTTTTTAATATAATATTTGGGGTTTACTTTTAATAATGTTGTCCTTTAGAAGTACGGGCCCGGATTTAACGCATAATATATTTATGTTTTGTTTATATATTAAGGTTTTCAATAAATTTATAGAAATAATGATTTATCCGTGAAAAATGATGAAATTTTTAAAGGTTTCTTGCAACTAAACGAAAACAAACTCGTTTAATAAATAGTTTCTCGTCAACCCATTACTGTCCCAATGCTGGGCATTGACCGGGTCTTCTCCTAGAATGCGAGAGTTATAGGCCATAGTCCACCGCGCTGGCCAAGTGGCCAATTGATGGACTTAATACACCTATGAGAACTTTTTTTAAAGGACTTTCGGGTGTGTAAGTTTCCTTACAATGTTTTTCTTTATTGAAAGGCAGTGATAATAATTTCTATTACGCACATAGTTTTAGAAAAATCTGTGGTGCGTGCCTGGGTTTGAACCTCTGACCTCCCGATCGAGAGGGCAAATTTCAACCATTAGGCTAGCACTGCTCTAAATAGTTAAGTAGGTTATCTGATTCTATTGTGTTAGTTATTTATCTTAAAGAGCTAAGCTGATTTTAATGAACTTTATAATCGATCAGTGATCTTTGTAAGAAAAAGTACCTACAACTAGTTTAAACCCTTGTAACAGGAATAAAATATCAAATACGAAAATTTTAATGCTGTCTTTATAGCTCAAAGATAAAGTTAAGACACACATAGATATATTTTGATCCAATAACTTTATTTATAATTCCAAACAATAAACAAAACATTTATTACCCCAAAAAAGCGTTAAAATGAAAACAATACAGCAGCAAAAAAACATAAAGACCCTTACAGAGTGTTCATTATACGAATTTTAAACGGGCGGGTCCTTTGAACGAATGGTACCACTAATTGAATGAATGGGGAACTCATTCAATTACGTCCGACTGAGTTACCGGCGTAAATGAACTTTGTAGCGAACCTTAATTAACGAGGAACGGAGAATGTTTAACTTTTAAATCTTTAAGTTGTCTGGCTTTTCACGAAAGCAAACAGAAATGTGCGCGTAATGAGATTTTCTGAAAAGGTTCTCGAGGGGTATCCTCTGCACTGGAAAATATTGCATTGCGTGCCTCTGTTTTTAGCAGTTGAATACGTGAAGAGATCTTATATATATATCTATACGTGAAGAGATACTTCATTAAATTTAGCAGGCGGATACATTGGTTTTTGAGATAGGATGCAATTCTAAACTTGGCGAATAGAAGTTAAAATACATTAAAGTATATATTTTAACTTCTACTAGTAGTACGCTTTAAATTGACGTAGGTATCTAACTAAAATAGGAATCGTTCTGCACTGTACAATTGCAATAATGTATTTTGTTATTACAAATATGGTTAATTGTGAGCTTTATAGATACAGATTATCATAGTAAGTCGCCTTTGATATGTACAGAAATAGGCATTTATCAAAAAAACACTTTTTTATTATGAAAACATTCGGCAAAATATAACCGAGTACTTCTTCTTTTTTTTTTCTGAAATTCTCAAAAAAAAAGGAGCAAGTAAGGAAGAAAAATCATTTTAATAAACTAAAATGCACTTTGCAGTGAAGTGAATTTGTGCATACATCCTACATTACTTTCAATTGTTATCGCTTTGTGATCATAAAACACGTTTTAGAAAGTACCTTTCTGTGCTTTTAAACCTGCTGGTCATCGACAGTACGTGATCATTATGTCTGACCTCACGAAGCTTACATCTACATAAAACAAATTGAATATTTGTCAAACATATACTAAGCAGAAATTATTCATGTAATAAATACTTTACATTCAAGAAACAGTAGAAAACATTATAAGTATTTCATTAAATAAGTGATATTTTTACATAAGTACAGAATCACAGATTTTTTTTTGTATAATGGCTTTGGCATATATACGCTCAGCCAAAGACAAGTTAAAACGGGAAAACGTAAGGATTTAAAATAATAATCGGATGGAATTTGGAAATCATAGATTTATAATTGGTATATACGTGTGAAAAACACTTTTTAATCTATGGACAATACAATGATAATTTAAAAATGTGGAGGTTTATAAATTGATCATTATCATTGCCTTTTATGTAATATTCCTTTTGGTTTCTTATAACAATAAGAATGGATCTAGAATCAAAAACATCTAAATGCAAATTAGTCTTCAAACTGCTTTGAGAATACGATGTCTCAGACATACAGATATCTTCGCCACTATCCTTTACCGTTACGATCAGTGACAGTATATTAATATTACATTTGGAAGAGCCTAACTTTAAAACTAGATTTGAATTTGAATTAAGAATATGGTCGATCCAACATATAAACAAGTCACAACTCACATAAAAATGACACAGTGAAGATTTATTGTACGTCAATCTTTATTGCGAGGTATCCAATTTTTATAATGTATTTATATTATTTATTTATTTATAACATACTACACCTGCAACTGTTTTCCTGGCATCACCAAGAAGACACTGGTCTTTCATCGCACAACAGAACTTCTTGTTCTCCCGTTCAGCAGTGGCGTTTGGTAGGAACATGGATAGTATGGCAACATCCTCATTATTCTCCCTTGCCCTCCGTATCCGCTCCTGACCGACTGTTTTCGTGGTCAAATGCAGCCGAGATTTAAAATCGTCACTCAACACGTCCGCCGACATTTTGGCAGAATAAACTTTGATCCTCTGTCAATTTAAAAATAATAAAGTTCGACGCGGGAAGTTTGACAGATATTTTTTTTTATTGACGCGGGAGTTCGAATTTGTTTTTTTTAATAGCAAGTTACGGAAGTTTTGACAGGCGGTTTTTTCGCGCTCACTCGCGAGGTGCAGGCTTCTCGGCTGGCGGTGCCGTACTGATGCCGTGACGGTGCGAAGGAAGGGAGACGTATAGGTCGTGTAGGCTGTAGATTGAACTTAATTGATCGGGTCCGATAAGACGATACAAATTCTCTTGACATCTGATTAACGCAATGAAGAAATAGCGGTACTTGTTGAGGCAGTTTGAGATATCCTGATGTAGACACTGATTAACACGTTATGCTAATATGTTTGTAGATTAAAATACATGTATTGTTCGTAAATCTGATGACTCTAATTTAAATAAATTTTAGTATACCAGAAAAAAATGAAATAGCTCCAAAAAACTTTTAAGTATTTCAAACATTTTTAACTATTTAGGTACTGTCCTTAACTTTTACTGTTTATTTACTATTACTTTCTACTTTTTTACTCTATCCGAAAAAAGGAGAATATGTAAAATATAATAATTATAACATAAGTAATTACAACAAAAATATTTCATCATTCTTTATCTAGTTCCCATGTAACTTATTGAGTGATCTGGTTGAACTATATTAATATAATTAATCATAACACATATTTGCAATAATAGCAATTATCCAATAGATGACATCTCGTAATGATTCAGTAAGACAAAGGTTATTATGAAGCTATCGAATCGATAACACACGTGTGATGCCGATCTGTTAATATAACAGTGATTAATTATGATGCAAATATAAATAGAAATATCAAAATTTACTTTTCACTTTTATATAATGTGATCATATTAGTCGGGTGTAGCAACACATCTGTGTTTGACTTCAGATAGAACCCTAGTTCTATATGAAATAGTTTATAGATATCCATGGGCGGCAGTGACCACTTACCACCAGGTGGAGTGCATGCTCTTCAATATACAATATTATAAAAAAAGTTACACAGATAATGATTCTTCCTAATTGGTTGTTTGTTGTTTTTTCCGTGTTAAAATGAGTGCACACATTAACCTCAATTGCATAAAAGTTCCAAGGTTTCGGGTGAGGTTATAAAAATGAAGAGTTTTTACTAAGACTTACTTCGAGACTGGACTGAAATAATAAATAAATTTATTATGAAGACGTTATGTTTCTTGACTTTGTTTATAAAACGTTATATTCAAAGAACCTTCGTTTTCGTGTAGAATATATATGATTTACTTTTACAAGGACATAAAAAAAACATTGTACAAAAAAAAAATGTGTGCGTGTACTAGCGTACACTTGTAAGAAGTGAAACTTCTTTATGACGTTATTTTTCAAAAAATAATTTACTATATGCAACTTTACAGAAATTGGTTAAATAAAGTTAAATTAGATAAAGTTTAATAAAAGGCTTTTATTAAACTTTATCTAATAATCTAATTTATAATAATCTATCTAATATCACGCGTGGTAGGGATAAGAAAAAGATGGCGCGTAAGGGAAAAAAAAGATGGCGCGTAACAGAAAAAGATGGCGTGTAACGAAAAAATGTTACACTAAATTTTTTTCCAACCCCGATAAAGAAATTTCACTGTTTTACTTCAACAACCCCGATAAAGAAGTATCACTTCAAAAATCAAAGAAAAATACAATAACGGTGAGTGTCTTGTCGGGTTTTTTTAGTATAAATGTTATTCTAGTCCGCTAAATACATTTTGCTATTTTGAATTACCCCCATAGGCGTATAACAGAAGTCGGTAAAACAAACACATTTAATTTCATGGTTCATGGTTCAATCGGTGTCAATAAACTAAAATTAGTCTGTGGTTTAAGTCGACTTATTGGTGAGTAAGTTTGCCTAATATGTTTGCCGTTATTTTAGCGAGCGCGTTGAAAATATTTCTTAATTTTCTAAGTTGTTTATTGATTTATTTTTTGCTAAATCGTGATTTATTACTTTGTTTTGTATGTAGTTGTCGTGTGCATGTAATATGCTAATTTAACAACAATAAATTGTTCATAGGAGATAACTTTAAATTTATGAGTTGTTACAAATTACCATGTATGAACATGTGAAACAATGTTAATAGGCGGGAACTTTACATGAATATATTTGTTCAAGATATACAGTTAATTTCTTTCATTCTTTTACTATTTTATTTCTACCATATCTAATATTATGTTTACGGGAAACTTAGTTTAAATAGGTGTAAGATTTTCATACCTATTTTGCCACACCTCATTCATCTCATATCAAAGGTATTTAATTTGCTTTCTCTAAATAATTAGCTTTCATGGTGTTTATTTTATTTCGTGTAAGTATCTTGGGTACGACGGACGGTAGTTTATGTTTTAAAATAGGTACCTATGTATCTACATACCAACATAGATAATAGTAGTGGATTGTTTGTGAAGTAATTTTATCCTAAATAAGCTTTTTTCGCGCTACTTGGCTATTCTTATCTTATATTTAGCTATATTGAACCATCTTGTGATACCTATCTCAATTAATTGATTGACGAATTCGAGGCAACTTTTAATTGAATTTTGCGTATTTTGATCACCAGTACTCGTAGTGAAACGGAAAAGTTTGTTCCGCAAACAAATTGGCGAAGTTTGAAAGCTTTTGCAAATTGGTTTACTGATAATTTTCGCGTTTAAAATTATATTATCAACTCATTCAATTTTACTAATTAACTCAAGTGTTTCTTCCTAATAATCGATTAAGATTAAATCAAACAATTTAATCAGCGATTGAACTTTCCTATACATTATATAAAAAGTTGTTTATATCTGCGGCAATTTGAAAAAAAGTTTTTCATAAATAGTCCCAAAAATTTACAAAATATATTAAAAATACCTACTAGTTTTATTTAATGCCTACCCACACCTAGCATTTACATTAGCACATTGCGTTTATATGGTAGCTACAGGAATTAATAGCAGGTATCCGAGCAATGCCGGGGGCGGGAGATAGTTGATAAATGGCAGTGTCAAGTGGTTTATCTCGATCGGACGAAGCTGTATTAATGATGCGGATGCTCTTGAGATGAGAGCCATAAATACTAAATATGACGTTAGGTTTGTTTATCAAAGGCCTCGGTGCATACGTGCGCTTTACTTCACGATTCTAAGCGAGAAAGATAGAGAGTTTTTGAAATAATACCTCGAAGTTGATTTTGGAAGTAGATATTTTTACCAGATGTTATGAAATTAAATGGAAAATAAGCTCGCAGTTCATGTGAAGTTAGCTGCTAACTTCTGCTTATAATTGTGCCTACAAGGAATGTTAAAGGTATAACCGCCTAATTTGACAATAAATTACGGTGTTATCTTTATGGACAACATAAAAAGGGTTTTGTACAAGTGTCTTTATATAATTAAACCACTAAAACGAAAATAAAGTACTTTTAGTATTGCTGTAATAAGCCAGAAATAGATACTATAGTGGTACCACTGAAACTTGCCATGAAAGGTTACAGCTTACTTAATTAAATAGATGCTTATTATGGTAAGAAACATGAAAGCTTAATTATATCAATAACTTCTTAAAAATATTAATATTAGAATTTATTTAGGTGTGCACTACGTTTAGGTCATTAATCAATCTAAGTAGGATATGATACATTTTAATCTAATCCGAGATAAGCAATTTAAAGTGAGATATTTATTGATTCGTTTGTAATTATAAAAAATGATAACATTTTTTCTTGCTACTAACTGGTGGTGAAACACATCAGTAATGACAATATTTGTGCCTACTTTTTGCCTTGACACCGCCCGCTGCAACTCATAATTGCATTCTTTAACAAGAAGACAAATTGGCAAATATTTCAAGAACATGCACGATAAATAAAATTATTAATCGCTGTTTGAGTTGCCCTACTTTGATTGATTGATCATCTAAAACTACATATCACAAGGGTATTCCCGTCGTCCCTGTAGTTCCGGGATCAAAATAGGGCTACGGTATCCTCTGCCTGTCGTAAAAGGGGATTAAAAGGGGTTTCCGGGGTCGCGGGCGTCTAGAGTGGAAGCTCGAATCGATCGGTCAGGCGACCACGGAATTCCGGCGGCATGTGTGGTCGCATATCGTCGTGAAAACCAGACGGAGTGGTGGGCCCAGACACCCCCACCTGGGAGGAACTCGATGGGCAACGCGTTCAGAGGACTCCGGTTGCGTTCCTTTGGAGATCCCGGATTCCTCTTTGTAGCGCTGAGGATGGCCACCGGGGAGTTTTAGTGCGATAAAAATCCCACATAACCCTTCGTCGCTACTACGGCGTCGGGTACGTTTTGAAGGTTTCCCCCTCGAAAAAAAGAAACAAAAAAGGTATTCCCGTGCCTTTTGTGCATTATGTCACGTCTACCACTATGTTGTTATCTTCTTTAATCATATGCAAAGAAATCAGAAGCGGTCGTTTAGGTACGAATTGGTTTGACCTACAAAAATTGTAATGAATATTTTTCGAACTGAAAATAAATTCGAATCACGATTTATGAATATTAATTAGCCTTGCTTCAGTTCAATGGACAAATTTAATTTGTGACGAAAATTTAAAACGGTTTTGAATAATAAATACTGGCATGATCTCTACATTTAAATAATTGATCTGTATTTTTGCAGTAATACCTATTTTTAAAATCTATTTATCAATCCTGTAATGATACCTATAACTTTACATTATATAGGTACGACAGCTAGACCGGTGTTCGGATCCGTTTGTAATGTAAGAAAAAATATTGTAGTCTTCTCCGTATGCGTATACAAATTATAGAAACATTTCCTTTAATTTTATTTCCATAATTAGGAATGCTTTTGTACCAAGCTGCTTCAATTGGTAGAAAAAGATGCGGTTAACCCCAAGTTGCATGTCTTTCATCGCCATCGAAGCCTTCGATATGGTATGTGCTGTCAACATAACGTGCACTCCACAGTAGGGGAACAACGGTCATCCATCCAAACTCCGACGTTAATGATGTCAACCCAGGAGATAATGAGGTCAAATTGGTCGATCTTAACAATCTACTATTCTCCAGGTGGTAGAACTAGTGTAATTCAACCGAGAAGGTCCCACTGCTACATATACTTATAGCTTGAAATTCTTGCAGTCCAGTGGAAAGGTGTGGGTGCTTATTTTATATGATGTATATTTTATAGGAATTTGCCTAAAGATGTCTATGGACGGCAGTAACCACTTAACATAAGGTGGTTACTTGCTCGTTTGCTTCTACAATCGGATAAAATTACGCAAACCGCTTGATCTGATGCACTTATCTTTTGTCATTTAAATAAAAACTGCTCGTTATGTGAGTCATGAGGATGCAAACTGTGTTATTACGAATATAAAAATTTAAAATTCAACGACTGGAACTTGTATTTTGAATAATAATAAATTGTACGAGCCATTGTATTCGCGCGAATAATTGACGAAAAATCTTTGGAATTTGCGGTCAATGGTTGGCATTCATTCGATTATTAAAATAATACCTACAGTACTTTTGTTTTCATCTTTTGTGAAAATAACATTATTATAACCTCTTTATTATATTGTAATATTTATAATGCTTTATTATTTTTTTATGTCAGTTGAAAGCATTCCAATTTATTCCTTGTGTAAAATTTGAAAAAAAAAATTAAAAATCGCGTAACGACTGTATATCCTAGATTTTCGCTTATTTACTCATGTCCCACTATCCATGAGATTATTCATGTAACACTGCTGGGCACGTGTCTCTTCTTGCTGGAGTAGGCAGTGGCCATACATTATTTATCATTGCTTGAAATTAGTATATTATTAACTACTCATACCTTTTTTTACCAGGGGGAAACCTTTTAAATGAACCCGACGCCGTGGGAGCGACGCGGGTTATGTGGGATTTTTAGCGCACTAAAATCCCCCCTGCGACCGTCCTCAGACCGTCCGCTGCGTGACGGACTCCGGGATCTCCAACGGAACACAATCGGAGTCCTCCGAGCGCGATGCCTATTTCAGGCTCTTCCCTGGTGAGCGAATACGCTCACCGCAACTTCTGTTATTTATGGCTAGACGGTTCGAATATCCACTCTAGCCGCCCGCAACCCCGAAAGCCCCTTTTAGATGCCTAGTTCGACAGGCAGGGGATACCGTATCTCTATTCTGGTCCCGGGACTACAGGGACAAACTACTCATGCCTACACAAGCCTTGACTAAGTCTATAAATATGGCTTAAGTAAGACCAAAGTATGTTTTTGTTACTTCCACCCACTCAGTGATTGAAGCCAATCTATGCTTTACCTTGTTACTTACGAGATTACTTACCTCAATAAAGAACTTGAAATGTTCTATCTAAAAATAATAAGCAAACAGGACATATTTTTTTTAAATAAATTTAAAAAATATTTTTAATTCTAATGATACAAATTATAGAAGATGGAAATAATCTCTATTTGTTACTAATATTTCTCTAGATATAAGTAATATTATTAAAAACAGATTATATATGTACCTAAATATTCATGAACAACGTTTGAATTTTTATTTATAAAACATTTAATAGCAACACCCAACACCCAACACACATAACGTTTACTAAGCAAAAACATTTAACCAAACGCAACGCCTCATTGTCCTACTCGTAACTTAGACTCGAAGGCTCGACAAATTACGGTGAAACAACAATAACTTTTGAAGAAGCACAAATCTCTCGTATAATAAATTACACTCGCATATAAAAAAGTAACAGTCACTGAATATTTTTAAGAAAAACCTATGTCTATATATACTTAATATATGAATGTTGTTTTAAAGTAATAAGGTAGATTAAAGAATTTGTTCTACCTAATGCGAGAGAAGACTTTCATTAATTATTCTAATATTATTATATGAATTCTCATGTAATCGATAATGTATCTTTTTAACCGACTTCTCAAAGAAAAGAGGTTATCTTTTCGTCACGTATGTTTTTTTTATGAGAATAAAGATCTTTAAACCTAAACCTAACGGAGATCATGAAATGATGAAATTCAATGTACGAAGATTTTTTATCCGACTTATTAAAATAAAGAGATAGCGTTTTCTGTTTATACTATGTTCTTAAAAACAAAGTGTGTATAAGATTCTCATACAAAAAAGGCTACTGACCGAGAAACCATTTACACATAATGTAACAATTTAGAATAAAAAATGTGCTTTATGCAGCGCAAAGGACATTCGCTTCTGTAAGGCGTCGAGCATGGTACATGCGGTTGACAAGTACTGATCGACGAACATTTATATGGACTTTACACACTACGTCTGATGATGCAAGGCTGAAATCTCACCTAAAGTATTCGCATGTAATGTTGGGTTTCTACTAAAAAGAGTACGTACTTTGAGCAGAACGTTGCTTTTGTACACAACTCGAGCATCAATTCAAGCATCAAGTTACAAATTGTAAGAATTCCTTCGAACAACTAACAAGAATTCTAGTTTGGCTGCAGCTGATTTATCTTTCCCACATTTAGGCATGTATGCGGTGCATGGACATAGATCTCCTCATAAATAGGCACGACTAAAGTTAGTGAAAAACGGCAGGGATCAATAGACAATACATGGCGGGATTTTTTATACCACTCGTGTAGCCTTCGAAATCTTCGAATGCTTAAATCTGATCTGTTACAGTATACACGAATGCCCTGAAAGAACTTTTACCATACCAAGTAACTCGAAATACTTATTTTAATACTTGGATCACTCGGGTCGATAGTTTCCGATTTCGCTAATCACATTACACACTAACACCTTGGTCAATATCCGCCTTTATCTCATCGTTACAAGAAATGACATCACTACATCAAAAAGCGCTTAATCCACACATCGACCGATCGGATATTTCGATCAGACCCATAAAAAGCCTAAAGCCATCGGCCAAATTGAGCCGTTTTAGTCTTGCGCTAATTCTTAAGGAATAAAGCAAGAAATGAAACAAACTAGATGGTTCCGTAGAAGTTTAGGTTTCCTTGCAATTTAAACACATATTTGGTGTTACAGGTAGATACTAAAACACCTCATGTTTAACTTAACCTTCTTTAAAGGACAAAAAGCAAGATAAACAGAAACATTTCGAAAATTGGAAACAATAATAGACTTGGTATTCGTTCGGAACATAAACAGAATTAGTAGAAATTTTAATATTTACTATCGACATTCTAAACCGTTCTACTACTATATTTTCTACTACTTAGTAATATAACACTAGCTATGAACTAAACATAACTTCTTGAGCTTACACATTGTTTTGAAATAAAGGCAACGGTAGTAATATAAAAATATGCTTGCGCTTTTCGAAAGGATTTTTGAAAGGATCTCTAAAATATCGAAGAGAAACAAACTGATCTCAAAATAGCACCTAACGGTGACCACTTATGCCGTATTTTGCTGATCACGACGCCATCTAACGGACGATATCATAGTTTTTGTGTACGGGTTTACTTGGAAAGTTTTAAGTCCATAAGTGCCATACTTCAGATATGACTTGAATCGCACCCTTTCCTTACTGTAGATACAAGCGGTTAGGGCGTTTGATTAAGGAGATAAACGTCTCAGTGAACCAACTAAACTATTTATTATTTATTTATTTATAGTTAGCTAGAACGGCCATCAAGTCCAATTACACTAACTCAGATACATTACAAATGAAAAGGAAAAATACACAATAGTAAATTGAAAACATCATAGAAATAATTATAACTTAAGACTTGTGAATAAGAAAAATAATTTAGAGTCAATTACATTGAATCAATTATTAAAAAAAATAAAATTAGATTTATAACAATTATAATAAATAAACAAAATAATTCCTAACACCTTCGATTTGCCGACGATATAGTCATCTTGGCAGGTTCGCTGACGGACCTCAGCACAATGCTAGGCGACCTCAATAGTGCCTCACAACGGGTGGGTCTTAAGATGAACATGGACAAGACGAAAATCATGTCTAATGTCCATGTCACACCCGTACCGGTAGTTGTTGACGGCACTCCTCTCGAAGTTGTCGACGAGTACATTTACCTGGGACAAACGATCCGGATGGGTAAGTCCAACTTTGAGAGGGAGGTCACTCGAAGAATCCAACTCGGCTGGGCTGCGTTCGGGAAATTTCGTAGTATCTTTTCGTCCACAATTCCTCAGTGCCTGAAGTCGAAATTGTTCGAGCAATGTGTGTTGCCAGTGATGACCTATGGCGCCGAAACGTGGTCCTTCACTAAAGGCCTCATTCGAAGACTCAGAGTCGCTCAGCGTGCTATGGAGAGGGCTATGCTCGGAATTTCGCTACGAGACATGATTCGCAACGATGAAATCCGTAGACGAACGAAGGTTACCGACATAGCTCTCAAAATCAGCAAGCTGAAGTGGCAGTGGGCCGGCCATATCGCTCGAAGGACCGATAACCGATGGGGAAGAAAGGTCCTCGAGTGGCGACCACGTTTAGGCAAAAGGAGTACAGGTCGCCCCCCTACCAGGTGGACCGATGACCTGAAGAAGACAGCGGGAAACCGTTGGATTCAGAGGGCACAGGACCGGTTGGAGTGGCGCCATTTAGGGGAGGCCTATGTCCAGCAGTGGACATCAAAGGGCTGATGGATGGATGGATGGAAAGAAAATAAAGAGATCTGTAATTAAATAATAATTATAATTAATCAAGAATGTTCTGTTCTTTATAAGTACCTATATTATAACTAGAGATTGAAACAAATATACTATATACACTATCTTTAAATGATATAAATAGACATGTATAGCAGTAAACTTCTAAGAGATTAAATAAATAGTTTAATATCATCGACATAGAAAAACCCAAGATACACATTCAGCGTCTCAAAACGTCCGGTGAAAAATAGCGCTCAATATTAAAATTGAGCGCTCATTTCAAGTAGTAACATTTTATTGTTTTTTGCTTAATGCGTTGTAAATACAACTTTAGAGCATGGAGGTAAGAGTAAGGTATTGCAAAAGTATATGGTCGTTATCACCATCTATAAATAACTACGTACATTTGTTCGAGACTGTACCTATCTAGTATATTCCTATATCGATGTTAAATACGTAGTTATTACTGTCACTAAGTGGCGGTTCCATGGCGACAAAAAGTTATAGGCTCAACCCTCTCCCCAATCTAAAATTATGTAGCGTGAACTAAAGAGGACGGCAAATTTCCTGAAATAGGAGGATCTAAGCCCCCTTAAATCTAGCCAATCCAAGCCCATCCAAGATTTTTTAGGAGGCACGTTTCAGATATAGGATTTTTTCTTGAAATTCATGATTTTTACATTACTCCATCTAGGAAGACCTTATTTACGCCATCGAAGTTTATCTTCGGCTGGGTCAAGCCCCCGTAAACGAAAACCGTCACCGATAACCATTAACCCATTTAAACCAATGTGTACCCCTTTCGAATTTTTTCGAAGTAGCAAACGAGCATGTAGTCCACCTGATGGTAAGTGATTACAGCCGCTCATGGACATCTGTAATTTACTACATACAGAACATGAGTTCCATCTGAAGTCAATCACAGATGCGTTGGTACTCCCGAGGACTATGATGTTCGCCTCATATAAAAGTGTGCCGGCAACCACACCCTTCCACTGAAACGCAAAAATGCTTCAAGCTAGAAATAGGTGTGGCGGTGGTACTTCCCCGGTCGAACAACACTGAAGGTCGTCTACCACCTTTAAACTAAGGTATAAAGCTTATAGAGATTTTCAAACATTCGCAGTACAAAATACAAATGTACAGAAAACATTTCTATTAGTGCAATATGATTGTTCATCTCTTTATGTTTGTGTACGAAATAAAAAAAAATAGTAACTTTTTGCACCCGACGGATCTAAGGCAGATAAAAAATACAATTGTCAAGTAATTACGATGAATCACAAACTACTGTATGGGTTCAATGTTTTTGTGTATTGTATAGTGGTGTGTGGGACTAACACATACATACAACAGTTTCAGAGAAACTTTGGACAAAAAGCCTTCGGTCTTTATTTTTATTGTAAGTGTAATGTAAAAAGTGGATGAACAGAACGATATATGGAAGAATTCTCGTCAACCCATTATTGTCCCACTGCTGGGCACGGGTCTTCTCTCAGAATGAGAGAGTTTAGGCCATAGTCCACCGCGCTGGCCAAGCACGATTTGTTGGGGTTCACACTCCTCCGAGAACTTTTTTTTTAAAGAACTCTCGGGTGTGTAGGTTTCCACACGATTCCTTCACTGAAAAGCAGTGATAATTAATGTCTAATACGCACATAAATCAGTAGTGCGTGCCTGGGTTTGAACCTCGGATCTCCCGATTGAGAAAGCAAGTTCAACCATTATGCTATCACTGCTCTCAAATTTGTATATAGGAACCTAATAAAATGTATAATATGTACAAAATAGGGTTGACTCATCGGAAACCGTTGTAATTGTTGGCAGCTGCGTCCTGACCATGTCTCAACAATACCTGTTATAGCTGTCAATTACACGTCAGTTTTGATTTAGGGCTGTCTATCAATACAAGGCCTGATTTGAACTCAGGTGTGATTACAAGGTTATTTATTTATATTTGTTTAATGACTATGTTGTTATTATGACTGAACGATTGATTAAAATTAATGCTGTTTAATTATAGTTTTTGTTTGTGGTCGTAATTTGATAACAATCAATAAAACTAGTAGGACGGGGGAAGGAAGATTTACATCTCAATGAATCTAAAGCTCTTCATTTAACTAAAGCTCTATTAGTTAAGAGCTCTTAATAAGAATAAAAAAGAGGGCAAATGGTTCACAAACGCAAGAGAAAATGCGCTTAACCGTTTCCATGTCACCGTATTATAATATTTATCGAAACAAATAACATACCGATATTTTCAATTTATACAATTATTTCAGAAAGTTCATAAAAATAAAAACTTTTAGCTGCTCGTTCAACAAGTAAATACCACAGTATTTGAAAAAGTATAAATAACGTTTCTTAAGTAATATTGTATTGAAACGTTAATATCTACATTAAAATAATAAATTAGTTACCCTCTTATATTTTTAATAGTAAAAATCGTGTCATATAACAAACAATTAAGTATCACATTTCTTATCTAAGAAACTAATGAATATCAAGCATACATTGTACTTAATAATTATGTCGCATTCCTGTTTAATTTTCATTCCACCTACCACCTACGTATTTAATTCGTATACACATATAATTCGTAACTGAACAGTGCTTCCGTATTCAAATCACGACTAGTTTACATGCCAATGACATGGCTTCCCGAATAGTCGGTTGCTAATAAGCAGTGATGTTGTGGATGTGAAATTTCGGATCTTCATACGGATAATGAATAATACCATAAGTACCGATTTCGGATACGACTACGGATATGTAATTATTTCGGATTATCCGTAATTGTCGGATAGTTTCGGATACGAACGAGGAATTTTAAAGTAAAATACAAATAGATAATAATTTAGTTATATTTCTATGCTACCAACTGCCATTACAATCAGTCATATCAATTATTATTAAAGCTATCTAATCAATATTATCCGAAATTATTCGAAAATTTTATTTGGAATATCCGATAGTTTCGGTTACGGTTATAGATCTCTCTAACATCCCTGATAATAAGTTCGCCATTCGTAAACATTACGCGGCCTGGCGGGAACAAGAGGAATTAATATAGCATTTATGCGGTTTCAATTGATTTGAAAAGTGTGTAGGAATGATTTATTAGCGTGTAGTGAGAAGGGTTTCGGTATGTACGCGGACGTAAGAGCCTCGGAATTTGACCGATGATTGACTTTCCGTTTTCATATGTAGGTTGTATCACACATATAAAAGGTCTTTCCAACAGATTAGTTTCTTAAAATCTTTTAAAAAACTTTCAAGTAAATGGGAACAACTCTGTAAATCGGAGTATAATTAATAGGTTTTGTATAGTCTTCACATTGAAATCATTATTCGTAATTTATTGTTTTTGATAAATTGTAATTGAGTTAACGTAAAGTTGTAGTCTGGTTATTATTGCAGTTGTACGCTGTATAGTGTTAAGTAGTTTTGGCGTTTTGGACGAAGTGCGAGGTTGCTGGCTAACTTGTATATGTAACTAGCTGATCCGGCGAACTTCGTTCCGCCTAAAAGCCGAAAATCTGAAATTATCCGCCTTTCTCTACTATCGCATCAACCCATTATTGGCCCACTGCTGGGCACGGGTCTTCTCCCAGAATGAGAGAGTTTAGGCCATAGTCCACCGCGCTGGCCAAGTGTGAATTGGTGGACTTCACACACCTCCGAGAACTTTTTTTTTTTAAGAACTCTCGGGTGTGTAGGTTTCCTCACGATGTTTTCCTTCACCGAAAAGCAGTGATAATTAATTTCTAATACGCACATAAATCATTGGTGCGTACCTGAGTTTGAACCTCGGACCTCCCGATCGAGAGGGCAAGTTTCAACCATTAGGCTATCACTGCACTTTCTCTACTATATTATTATGTATTACAAATAAAAACCTTCCTCTTGAATCACCCTATCTAATAAAAAAAATATATTAAAATCCGTAGCGTAATTTTAAAGTTCTCAGCATACATAGGGACAGACAGCGGAAAGCGACTTTATTTTATACTGTGTAGTGATATCGCGAGGACTAAGATGGTCGTAGTAGGAGTAGCAACGCATCTGGAATTAATATCGAATAGAACCCTTGTTCTGTATGAAGTTACTTAAGTTATATGTCCATGGGCGGCAGTGTCGACGTACCATGAGGTGGACTGCAGACACGTTTGCTACTTCAATCTTATAAAAAAAATTCGGAAAGAATGCAACCTCCACAGAGCTAGGGAACAGGCGTAACTCACTTGCATTCTCGGAACTCAAATCGACATTAATGTGCGATTTAAAAGTCAAAATGCACGCGTCGAGGTTGCGGCAATGACAATGGTGAGTTTTTTCTCAATTCACCTTACAGTGCCTTATCAAGCGAGGGTAACTGTGCCCTTAAATGGCCCGTATCGTTCGCTGAACAGGTTGGGACACACGGCTTAAAGCCTTGGCGAGCTACGTTGGTAAATACTTTCTTAGTATGACCGCATTCGTACGGTTTTCTTATTAGGTTCCTTTTGTTTCCAAATAGAACTCATATTTGTGAACCAAAAGAAAAAACAAGAAACCGTTTGTGAACCGAAAAAAAAAGATTTATCGCTATCAATATTTTAGCACTCGTACCGTTTACTGGTCATTTTGGCTTGAAAATTCATTTTAAGTTATATATTTCAATTACATAGATAGCTGAATAATAGACAGGTTAATAGGTAGTTCTATGAACATTTTGATCGGAGGGAATGTTTAATAAAATACAACAAAATAAAAGTATAATTCATCCTCATTAACTCCATGAAATAAAAACGTACCTATTTAAATTTGGTTATATAACATAATTTACAAAAAAAGTACAACATTACGCGGCGCATTTCGCGAGAACCTTCAAACAAATCAAATATTTAATTTGAGAGACACGGTGAAGTACAATTAAAAGTAAATAAATTTTATCAATTTTAAAAATACTTTTTTACTAGCAAGGTTTAAAAAGAACGTCGTATTAAGCATCTAAAGAATAACCGTGCTCGATCTAACGCCTGCCATTTTCTGCAACAGTGTGTGTCTCTCGAATCAAATAGATCAACATATGGACGACTAATCCACCAGCAAAGGATACGTATTCCATGAACGCGATCCATCAGGCCTTATTTAGGTACCGAATGATTTAATACCGCTTTGGCTAGCTAGCAAGTGTAACTGTTTACATATTCATATATTTACACTTCCTAAGGGCACGTGCTGCGCTTACACGCATGGATGCCTCCGAGTAATGTAACTAATGACGCTTAACTGTTTATTTTATTTCTAGTTTACTTAAGTATAGTATTACTTTGTGATCATCTGACATATCTTATAACTTCAATATTTAATCATATTTACTTTGTTAAAAAGCATTATCTAGTAGAGACAATTATAGCTTATTTGGTAGCTTGGTTTGAACTTAAAAATCCTTAACTTTCAGTTAACCCCATAGTCAAAGAATATGATAAGACTATAATAATCTATAACCTTATATCATTACAACGCTGCTTATAATATTTAATAATTTTAAGATAATTTACAGGAATGACTAAGATTTAAAATTGCGTAAAGATATTGTGAAACATACCGATATATGAATATGTACAGAAAAAAAGCCTACTCATTTAAAGAGAGTGGTAAATATTGTAAAACCAGACCTATGTCTTCCGATCCGCTAGTAGTATAAAAAATATATAGGTACAAATGTAACTGACAATTTGTAAGTGCCCCGGTAGGCCTATGCATACATACCTAAAAGACATTTCATTTCATATACACGAAGTATTGCAATTAAAACAGTACTCACCAGCACGGAACACCTCGCCGCACCCATCGCAGCGGCTCGCGAACTGGGCGTCGTAGCAGTTGCCGCAGTAGATCTTATCGAGCTTGGAGCCGAACTGCTTGTCCACCAGCGACACGCGGCACTTGGCGCACAGGAAGCACGCCTCGTGCCAGTGCTTGTCCTTGTACGACAGATCCTGGGGATGGAGATGTCAATTATTATATAGTACCTCCGAGGCAGACCACGTTTGGCGACCACGTTTAGCCAAAAGGAGCACAGGTCGCCCCTTTGACCAGGTGGACCGATGTCCTGAAGAAGCAGGAAACCGTTGGTCAGAATGCACAGGATTGGCTAAAATGGGGTCATGTCATGGGTCATGAGGAATGAGGCCTATGTCCAGCAGTGGACTTTGAAAGCCTACGGATGGATCTCCGAGGGAGAGATGTAGAGATATTTGTATTTCATTATAAATATGTAGCAAATAATTATGTAGTTCAAATTAGGGAAAATCCGTCATTAACTCCAGGTAAGATTTTCCAGGTTAGCCACGTAGGCGTAAGGACTAAGTTGAAACGCCTGGTCAAAGTATGTCTCCCAGATCGTTATAAAGCATGCAGTCCAAATGATGGTAAGTGGTCACTGCCGCCCATGGACATCTGTAATCAACTTCGTACAGAACATGGGTTCTATCTGAAGTCAATCACAGATGCGTCGCTACTCCCGAGAACTATGATGGTCACCTAATATAAAAGTGTGCCGGCAACCACACCCTTCCATTGAAACGCAAGAAATGCTTCAAGTTAGAAATAGGTGTGGCTGTGGTACTTCCCCGTTCGAACTACACTGGTTCTACCACCTTCAACTTAAATCGGATGTACCAATGCATCTACGATTTACTTCGAGCAGAACTAAATTCTATTTTTTGGTTAATCATTAAATCACAGGTAATTTTAACGTAATTCTTTTATTGTTTTTCTGTGGGGTAACTTTGATTTAAATATGTTGTTCATAGCGTAGTACCGTACCGTTGTATCAAACCTCAAAAACGGGATATGAAAAATAAATGCAAAATTCTGATATATTGAAAAATAGACGATAATCCTAAATTAATAATACATATAAAATACTGATATAAATGGAAAACAATGTTTGTATGTTTGACATCTATGCGTTCCGAAACCACCTATGAAATTTTGATGAAGTTTCATTAGGGTGTCTTCTGAAAGCCCGCAAAAGTTTCTGGCCCAAAATATCTACACGTAGAAGTATATTTACTGTTACCTAATCAAAGTAGATATTGAATAAACAAAAAACCGTTTACTAGTTTTGCATTTTTCTTTATACTTTACGTTGCATTATAATGACACTCAGACACAGTTAATAGATATATAGAAGTCTATATAGAAGTCAATTTGTAGCTGACATCGTGACAATATTATAAGTCATAAGGATAAACTAGGCATAAATCTAGTTAAATGTTAACCGTGACTAATCCGTGGCAACAATTTAATGAAATCATCGACTCATCGAGTTTTAGAGACATACGACCTTTGGCCTGAAAACTGATTAATGTTTTCTTAGTATTATTAAATTATACAATATAAATTATTGTCAGAAACACCGTTTCTTTGCGGATATAACATTAGGAATAAAAACATATGTTGAGTAGGTGTTGGCATTGATAATAATAATAATCATTTATCAATAGATCTTCTTGAATTAGGCAGATCCATTCATCTAATGTTAATAGCTTTGAGACGCCGACATATTGCAAACAATTGATAAAATTAAGCAGCACAAAGAAAAAAAAAGGAACACACAAAGAACCGAAATAATGTTCATTTATTCGTCGTTTACCTGTGAAGCCATTACACAAATACTTGAAGTTTAAGTATGAAGAATCGATTAAATATTGAGCTTAAATGTTAAAAGGGGTTTAATTTGAAGTTAAAAAGTTGCTTCAAGTTTCAGAAAATGTCCAGGCCACCATATCGTATGTCAATTGACTGTACTGGAGTTCGATAAAAAATATTAGTTTTTGAATATCCTTTCTAAGAATCAGTAAGACGGTAGGTACATGATATCATTTTTTTAATTTTGATCATTATTTTTTAAATTCTGATTTTGGTAACTATTACTAATTACACAGATTATCGGTAAGATATACCTACTATATCTTTAGGTAGAGTCAGGATAAAGCAAAGGTTGGTAATAAATTGACATTGACTCAATGTATTGACTGGATTACACATAAGGCTATGCGGCAACAATCTCCCTAGAGAATGAAGAACTAGAACGTATGTCTCTAGTGATTATAAACTTTTCCCTAGAGATAAAAAATGTGATGAGAATTTAAATCATACACAGAGAATATTGTTTGGTATACCATTCGGTGGAAATCTCCTATCATCTGGGACTGACCTCAGAGGGTCCAATAGGCCATGATCCTTAATTGTATAAAATAAAGATAGCATAGACAGACAAACTTATCTTTAAATTGATAGAGTGACAAACTTATCTTAAAATTCGACTACTCACGATCGAGGTGTGCTGTGACCAATTTGAAGATGTTTTAAAAATGCGTGTGAACTAGAAATTAATTTCAGTTCCCTTAATGCTGAAGATTTAGATATGATATAAAAAGATCTTAAAGGTTTGTGAAGTCTACCAATCTTCCTTTACCGGTGTGGTGGAGACCCATATCCAGGAGAAGAAATGTGACGGAGATGAAGGACCATACCAATTTTGCAGTAACATCTGAATATATAATGCGAAAGCTTATGCCCCGTGCGAAGTCAATTATATTGGGTCAAGACAAATTAATCATAGAGCCACTTAAGTTGCTGATTCATATATTTTATCTTTGAACAGCCTAATGTACCAATTGATGTCATTTTTATATTATCGTAAATTATCCTGTGCATTTCGTTAAACGAAACAGTGTTTGCTACATTAGAGACAAATTTATATCAGAGCTTATTTTCAAACTGTTGTTTATGGTTTGCATCTTTTTGTAAGAAGAAATAATTATTTTTGTCATGGAAACATAAATGTAAACACCATGGACAAGTATTGCGACCGACTTAGTTTCAAAATAAAGCTCCCCTCATTCTACGATCTATTCTTGGCAACATGTCGAGAGCCGCTAGAGAATTCACGTTTAAAATCAAATGTCGTAATGTCAATAAAATATGAACGTTTATTTTGGCCGATTACGAAATACTTATGTGGATCGAAACGATCGTACATAAATCTTAGAAGAATAACCTGACAGATCCATCCGCGACTGTCCAAGGTCGAGCCGCAACGTAAACACCAGAATAATATTGTTTCCGTCCCAGAAATACAACCATACGACCCATTTGAACGAGAGTTGACTTGTATTATGAAAACCATGTAAACTCCCGACAATGAGTAAACAGTTTTGAAATCACACTAATATTCAATGTTTTGGCTGAATAAACAACGCTAATAATATCTTATGACAACAATTTAGACGTTTTTAAAAACTACACCTTTTTTAAATTGTATTATAACAATACACTTTACACTGCTTGAGATGATAGGTAAATTCAACTAAATATAAGAATGTCGAAGATAGAAACTAAAGAATAGGTCTAGAATCCGATTAGGTATTTACATGATTATATGGTATATTGCCGATGCTATTCTGACAGGAAAAGTCATTCGTCGGTGGTTGAGATAAATGTAGTGTTTGGCGTAGCCACGTATTCACTTTATGTTGGCTTGGCAGCGATCGGTCTGGTGCCGTGTGCAGAGGAGAGGTGCGCCTGAAGAATCTGGGACGACTGGAGTGACAAAACTAAATTTGATCAGTGTAACAATGCTAAGCAATGCCACTGACTACGAATCTATTCTCAGCCGACATAATGCCACTCGAATAAGGTTAACGACTAACGATTCAGTTAACATTAACTCTTGAAACACTGGAGATATAGTTTGCAACGTATGATATTTTGGCAAGCGATCAAAGCAGCTCCTTTTCTTTCAGTCGATACATGTACGCTGAAAATTTATTTTCGCCTACAAGACAGGTTTATTAATCACTAAGATAGAGACAGTCAGTTTTGCCAACGCTATAAACCTTTTAGCAGCGTATATGAAGCTATTAACTATTGTCTATTTATAGGTTATGTAAACATTACTGTATGTCACGTCTAATTAAAATGATAAATCGGATATTCTTAATCATTCGAAACGGTTCTAATTGCTTAAGTAATATCAGAAAGTATTAGGAATGTCGTAGGCGACAAAATCTTTGTAGATAGGATGAAATTTGAAGATAACTAAAATATTATCGAAAAGGGTAAATTGAAAATGTTTACTGACCTTTGAGTCAATGCCGATGATCTTGTTGCACTCCTCGCAGCCGTTGGCGAAGACGCTCTCGTAACACTTGATGCAGTAGGGGTGTTCCTCCCTCAGCACATAGCGCTGGCCGGTCAGCGACTCATCGCACTGCCAGCAGCAGAAGTGGCCGCTGTGCCAATCCTTGTTCATCGCCTTGGTGTATTCGCCGCTGAAAATAAGCTGCAAGCAAAATAACAATGTATGGTTAAGAGTGAAAATACTATAAGGCTAGAAAAATCCTCGAACTCAGTTTACAATTTTTTCTAAAAAAGTGAAGACAGGAAATGTATCATAAAATTGCGTCATAATATTTTGGTTAAATTTCAGATTGCTCAAATCTGAACTATTCTTTTAGTTAAGGTGAAATTTGACACTCTTATTTCAAAATCGACCAATAGTAAGAAAGTAATAGTAATCACGATTTTTCGACGAAATTAGTTAATTTTTCGTTTTTTGTTTGCTTTATAGTCAATACTCTTCACATGAATAGTTTTGTTTTTATTATTATCAGTTACATATATCTTGATAATTAACAACAAGTTAAGATTACCTTAAATTAGGTTGGGTATGTGAGGGTGGCCAAATAACTACGGTCAACATGTTGTGTATACATGGATGTCACTAAAGGTCGAACGCGATCGGTAATCGACACTTGGCTGACACAGACACTAGCGTCACATCGCACTACACGAGGGTCAAGGGTTGGCCACCACTACACATACCCATCATCGTTGGAGGTGGTCGTGTTGGTCTGTTCGACTTCCGTGACGGTGACCTCACCATCCTTAGATTCCCTACGCTTGGAGGTCTTCTTGACCTTCCTAGTCTTTCGTTCGGTGGTGGTGTACTGGACTTGTACGTCAACGTCGGCCATGGCAGGAGTCGGGGCTGCCCAATTTGCGAAAGGAGCGATATCACCGAACGCGGTCGCGACCCGAATTCGAATGGCGAGCACCGGTGGCTGAATCGCAGGAATTATTCCAGAATGTTTAGCGGCGTACGCCGGTGGGGGGAGTTTGGGATTTAAATTTGGATGAGTGACGGAGAGGGCAGGTGCGCGGGCGGCGTTTCCGAGCGTCCGGAGAATCGAGCGTTTCCCTCGCTAACTCCGCGATCGGTTATCCCGTCGCAGCTGCCGACTTTTGAGGAGATCCGAAGCAGTAGCACTCATGAAATGTAGGCCGCATCGCTTCAGAGTTATGAATATTGCAGCGGAGTTTAACTCCGTCTTATCGCTTGGCCGGGATTCAGCTAACGCTCGATTGTAATTTGCTAACGATTACTGATTTACGATTTATTGCCAGCTTTTAACTGCATACCAATAGATCCGCGATATCTTTATCCCATATTCTTTAATTAATATTACATATTCTATTCGTATTATGGTTTTGTCTTATGTTATACGAGTAAATCCATGTAGGGAGCTATAAGGTTTCATAAGTGGTAGTCCAACATGGTGGTCGGGAAAAAGGTGGTGGGCTAGATACTGAATTTTATCTTGTCTCATGCTCGAGGCATGTTTTGAAATAAATAAACAGCAATACCAAATGTTGTTAACAAAAACTTAAAAAAAAACTTCTCCTTTGAAGTTTTTTTTTTCTTCCTTACCTTTAGGAGTGTATCCGTGTACCTAATCTCCCCCTTATATACAACCATAGGTCCACCATAGTGCAACTACTTTTTAAAACGGATTGTTTAAATCATTCGGATTGAAAGAAATCTAATTGTTTTTGACGGGGCAATTAATCTTACATTCAGTAAATACAGAGTTTCGTAATTTATGAGTACATATATTTTGATCAAAGACTTGTAGTTTAGAGATTGCTGGTAATTTATAATGTATATAAAAAAATAAGTCATATAACCCCTATGTAAATTTTAAATGTAAATAGAACTTAATATGCAGTGATAACAAAACAAATAATCATATCTCTGTCCTGCACAAAGAATTCACATTCTAAAGCGTTTCCCTTCAAAAGTGTAAAGGTTCCATCTGGCACCAGAATAAGAATCGTAAACACTTTCAATTTTGCCTGCCGTCTACCTGTCTGCCGTTCTCCAAACGCATCTATCTAAAATAGAAGATGCATTTATGCAAATAGATGATGCTACACCAACAATCACTTCTTCAACGTGATTGGTGTAACTCGGGGCAAACGACGTGAAAATAATTATTAAAACGATGACGAGGGGTCATATTGAACTGAATTTTAGAGATAATTTTTCAAGAAAATAAATTTTCTTGAGTACACACTTTCATTTACTTTTTCAACAACACATGAAAAATCAACCTTGAAAACGTAACATATATATATTTTAATTTATTGGTAAAATATTGGTAGCAATAATTAATAATCAATAATCTTATATTCTACAATTACAATTAAATCAATCTTTCAAGTCATCAAATTGTCACTTTGCCACGGGTCAATATAACCCAGAGTCACTGTCGCCGCGTTACATCTCTGAACGCACCGTATTTTAGCTACTACGTGGGAGAAGAATCGAGGATGTGATTGATAGCACGTGTCTGCCTGATTCGTTTGATTCGTGAATGGGTTTAGAAGAACCATTACGGTTTGTTTAGATAGTACTGACAGGCGATATAAATTTAATCTCGATGACGCCACACTGGGAGAGGCATTATAGTTACAGAAGGGTATAATCAATAATAATGATAATATTTATTTACCGGAAGATGAAAGTAATTCTGGAGTTTCCATGAACTTAGATTCAAAACAAACGTTAGATAAGTCATCGCTATGTTTAGCGGAAGAAGCAATTCGATATTTTAATACATCCGGCTCGTGGCGAGTGACATAAGTTTTGTTTGTGATGTTTTTTTTCGTGTCTTAAATACTCCGCAGCCTTCGGAATGTCTAGACGTGGGCTAAGCCGGTCGATGTTAGACCTTGCTGCAAGGTCTTGGTCAGTGAGCTTCATTCATTGGTTTATTTTTAAATTTCGCTTACGTTTGTGAGGTTCTGCGTGACGCCGATAGGGAACACCTGGTAGTATGGATCGATCTACTTCGTCTATGACTCATGCTGAATCAATTTCAAGGTATAAGCAATTCATACGAGATATAAATAATTTACTAAATGCCGTCTTCAAATGTGAGGAATTTCTATAAATTATCAGTCGGTTTGAAATATCTCTTGAGAACTATTCACTTGAAAAATCATCACCCATAATATTGACCGGTTCACGCGTGCAACTAACGTGTCGAATACACTATCATTTGTAAATATCGTCAAATCTATAATAATTATTCATATATATCTATCATAATTTATTGATGTTACTGATATGTATATAAAGCTGTCATTTGGAAATTCACCAGTGACAAATTTTATAGTCAAACTATATGGATTGTAAAATCTTACCTTATAAAGCTTTAAGTGAATACCATATTTACCTTCAATGTTAATAATATAAGCAATGGTCAGATTGTATCTAAAAATAGTTGTACAATGTTGCTCGTCACTCACTGCTCTAATTAGTCAATCATCGCCGAGTATTAATTAAGCAAAATCACTGTTTGGTAATTACTACGCACCTATTATTCTGTTCTGCTAATGCAATTAAAATTATCAATTTCTCAAAATATTTGAAGCTCTATTACATTATTTAAACTTCCAGAGGACCTAATATGAGTAACATATGACTAAATATTTTAAACTTTTATACAATAATGATATTATAGTAATGAATGTTTTATGACCTTTTAAACTGCCTTATTAGCTGTTCATTCGTTATTATTTTGCAGCCAAATTTTGCAATTGAATTGTAAACCAGTTAATTCCTACATTAGGCGCTACATCACCACCATTAAAATGGGCTAAAACTCTAATTAAAGGAACGTTTGGTTTGAATAACAATTCTTGACTAGCTTAGTGATGTCATGCTAATTCCAATATGGCGGAGGCCTCAACATGGCGGACCAATTGTTTTTATTCAACCCCATGATCAGTATCATATGATAGTTCTAAGGAGAAGACACGAGAAAGTTTATTTTATTTTAACTTATTTAATAATAATCAATTATTATAACTGAATAATAATGATTAATTTAAAATTTCTAGTGCAATTTGCATCTCCTAAATGTTTTTATGCTTCGGATAATTAACTAGAGGAAGTCTCATGAAACAACACAATGAGAAAATGTTTTAAAATTATACATATAATTCAAAAATCAAAAACAAAAACCGGGATCCATTAAAAAACAAATCGGAAACTCGTCGATTGTATGTGGAATATTTCCATGAAATATTATAAAAGTTATACCTAAGTATATGTACATATAATACGATACTTATATAATATATCGTCGGGTAACAGAAAAAACTCACTAACAATATGCAACAGGAACTTTTTTATAATACACCAGCATTTAATAATATTTTGATCCCAAAATTTCATTTATATGAAATGACCTGAAGTTAAATCATTAAATAAAATATTGTACGGTTATCGTGTTCATATATTATTTACGTAATGTTAAAGAATAGTGTATTAAGTGAAAAAATCGGGAATATACAATTTTGTAGTTAGTGAGTTTTTCTCGTCACCCGACGATATATTGTTACAGAAGATCAAGATGCGTATCTCAAGCAAAAAGCATATTAAAATTTGTGTAAAGATAACTCGCGAGCTGTCAGAATTAAAAAATCACTTTATGTTTACGATTTGTCTATTGAGGTCGGTTTGGCATCATTTCCAGAACTGTATTGTTAAAATTAGATACTTACGAAGAAACCCGGTACGGCACATAAATAGAATAGAAAGGAGAGAGGCGATTTGGATGACATCGAATGAATTACACATTCCAAAATACACTGTTTATGTTTCAGAAGTAGCTATTATTCACATCCGAAATAATGCTTGTTTTAGTGGTGAAAGAAAACACCGTGTAAAAATCTACGGCCTGATAGTCGTTTAAACAATTTCTAAAGGTTATAACTCTATCTCCACAAAAATCCTCTCTCCTTCTAATATGGAACCAACGACCAGGAGACCGATATTTTCTTCAAAATTACGACAAAATTGGGCAATAAAAGCAAATATATGAATTAACTTTAGAAGTAATATTTTGCTTAATATAGTTATTAAAATAACAAGGAGATAGTCTTGTGATAAATTAAAAAAAAAACATTTAATGACCTGAATAACAATTAGAAACTGAGCACATAGGTCATCAAATCAAGTAGTTGCTTCGGCTGTATACTAAAATTGGAACGATACAGAGAAGATTAGCATGGCCCCTGCGCAAGGATGACACGCAAAATCGTGAAGCGTTCCACATTTTCGCACCCTGTAGTTCCGAGACCAGAATAGGGCTACGGTATTCCCTGCCTGTCGTAAGAGGCGACTAAAAGGGCTTCCGGGGTTGCGGGCGGTTAGAGTGGGAGCTCGAACCGTTCAGTCAGGTGATCCCGGGAAGGACGGCGGTATGTGTGGTCGCATACCGTCGTAAAGACTAGACGGAGCGGTGAGCCCAGCCGCCCATGTGGGAGGAGCCCGATGGGGCAACGCGCTCGGAGGATTCCGGTTGAAGTCGTTTCGAGATCCCGGACTCCTCCTTTTTAGCGCCGAAAACGGCCACCGGGGGGTTTTAGTGCGGTAAAAATCCCACATAACCCTGCGTCGCTCCCACGGCGTCGGGTACCTTTTGAAGGTTTCCCCCTCGACAACAAAAAAAAAAGGTCATTAAATCAACCTAACATTGGTACGAACAAGCCAAACAACAAAAGATACAACTAGAAACCAGAATAATGATATCATGGATATTGCTACTCTGGAACCATAATGATATAAAAGTTATAGAAAACTTATATAGTAAAATATATAGATCACACTGTTACAGATGAAGCTAAATAAAAGTTTCTAAAAACTCATCAGTGTATATAAAATTACGGACCTAAATAAATGAAATATATAAATAAATATACATATATGAAAATGCCACAGAGGGTAATGACATACAATGATAAAGCGCATGTGCACGTAAAACGTATTTTAAACAGGTCTGTCGTCAGCGCCATTTTGAAAGTGATACTAATCAAGTGAAGATGAAGTATCTTCATTTTTCCAACCGCAAAGTAATTTGTTTACGTCGAGTATTTATAAACTCAGTAGTGTTTTTGCTTCCCACCTTAACTTTTCCTTTTCAATTAGTTCTAAGGTGTCCCAGTTATACAGGTTTTTGTTTTTCATTACACAAGTGGTTTACCAGGAGTATAAGAATTTTGCATTTACTCTTGAACGTCCCATAAGTATTTATTTATTATATAAATAAAACTGACGCCACCACTTCCTCAGATAGTAGAAGCTTATTTCATAGATTGCGATGCCAATCATTCTGTTGCCAATGGAAACCTCAGGGGAGATGCGCCAAGGGAGTAGTGGCTAACAATAAGGCAACCTTACACCCACTTCGTGAAGTGACATTGCTAATGACGTATTATAGTGGATGGGTGGAAAAAGATCATGGGCAGATACTGTTACTTTAAGAATTGTCTAGCAAAATGATTATAAACAGGAACGTTACGACTTCGTGTGTATATTCAGAGATATACTTTGAAGACTAAGATACATAGTATATAGAAGTAATTTAAGATTTGTTTTAATACCCGTAATTATATTGTGAAATTATGGTACGGTCAAATCACTAAACCATTTCAGTTCATCTTTTAAGGGATAGAAATCTTAATATAAAACAAATCTTAAGATCAAACATGAGCCAAACAGTGGATAGAACAGTAGATTTTGTGTAGTTTATGGCGAATTGAACCTCTTTATATTGTTTTATTAATTTAAATATATGCACAATGTCAATGACAACTACGAGTTTAGTATCAGTTTGGTGTCTTATTATAAGATTTACTAGAAGGACCTATATAATCCATTAGCATCCCATAGTACGCTGTTGAAAGGTCAGATCAGTTCGCGTCATCTCCAATGAGAGCAAGTGGGTCGAGGTTTACCATGCGAGTATTTTCGGATACGTTGTGCAAGTCAAAATAAATGGCAGAATTTTTATTAATTTTAAGAGTCAAATCATTTTAAATAACTGTTTAGGAACGAGTTGTAAAACTATTTATTTTGCTCATAGATTTTTCTTACATTTCAAATGTCTTTGCCACTGCACAGTTAAGTATACATTTAAGAAATCAACGTACCTTACTGAGATAAAAAAAACACTATATGAAAATCAAAATAAGATGCCTTAACATACGAAATATTCTATCCATAAGAAATTTTGTCTGCCATTGAGCTGGTTTTGCAAATGAATTATGTACTGATAGACCATTGTATTATACAGATATAAATAGTTTGGAAATAATCTGAATTCACACCTAATTGTTTACATAAATAAAAGTACACATTTACATTCAACTATAGGTATCGAATTGACACTAATGTGCCAGTGTTTGTGTAGAGGAATATATTTGTTTACAATGTTCGCTATTTTGGGAACTGTGTCTACGTGTATCGTTTATAAGCGTGCGGTTCTCGTTTTCTGAAGCCATACGTTAAAGCTTATTCAAATAGTCTTTCCGTCTACAGGGAAGGTATCACAAAACTGTTACTACAAGGGCATAAAACAAACACGAGGTAGGAATCATATTACTTTAATGTCTTTAAATTCAGTCATGCTTGTCTTGAAGCGTAATAAACAGTGCAATCGTGCTTTAACACAGTAAGCGGCACTAGTCTGCCAGGTTGCCCCAGAAATCAACATCGTCTTCCTCATCCTCTTTTACCTCGTTAGTTTCTTTCGTTTCATCTTTCTCTTCAAAGGAATCGAGACTGGGTTTGTTTTGTGGCTTTGTATCTGCAGTTTTGTCATCATCCACACTGCCACCACCAGCCGCTTCGACGCTCCAGGATTCGTTTTTCCTCTCCCTGGAGCTTTCCCTCGATCGACTTCTGGAATAAGAACGCGCTGCTAGATTAGGACTGCTGCCGAAACCGCTAAATACTTCCTTATTCATGTTTTTAAACTCAGCTTCCTCGAGTGACGTGAACATCTTTACTTCCTCTTCGCGCGACGCGCGCGAATCTCTAGAAGAGTTCGATGACGATGAGTGTCGCTTTCTGAAACTCCTTCGCCTGCCACTCGGATCGCTACGTTGCAACGGTCGGAACTTAATGCCATCAAGTGATCTTAAACAAAATAACATGAGTCGGTTATAGTACAAGGATAGGCAATGGTCCATGAACAGAAGTAGCTTTCCAGCGTGCATTGATGGTGATGAGAATGGTCATTTAAATGACTGAAGTATGTAGCTAGGTTTCTACAGAATGCAGTAATCGTGGACGTGCAAGTGAGGTGTGCTCGACATCAATGTATATTAACCTTAAGTATTCTTCGCTGAAACCAGCGTTTCCTGGTTTGTCTTCGTCATAGGATTGGAAATGTATCTCTGGCAGTGGTGAGGTAGGGGTAAGAGGGCTATACTCCCACGATACTTTCTCGTCGTTGGCTTCTCTGGCATTGCGTTCCCTATGCTCGGAAGAATCGGATGAGTAAGGAACAGAATCTGAAACGTTTTCATTATACGTTGGTGATCTTCTTCTGTTACCCACACTAAAGGACTCCGATGTGTTGGATATAATCGTTTTAGTCTTTGTCAGAGTATACCTTTCAGAGTTATAACCACCGTTTGCGTGGGAATTATCCTCAAGTGAATCCTGACCAAAACTGGATATTTTTGTAGAGAACAGTATAGCGGTGGAGCTGGGTTGTCCGTCGTAGTATTTTACAGCCGCCGATTCAAGATTTCCTTCTTTGTTTTCTTTTAAACATAGATATCCCTGGCCACATGCGCTTATCCAATCATTGTGCGATGGATTCGCTGAATTTTGTAGTAGTTTGTTGTAATATCGGATAAGGTCTTCGAAGTCCGGATCTGCGCTTGGTATGATGCCGTTGACTAAGTGCCGTATTAACTCGATCGCCTCTAGGGCCCCCGCGTAAGAGATAACCACAGAGAGCATAAGTCCCATACTTCACCGATCACGAATTGTTCGATTTCAAAATGGGGAGGACGAGGGTGGGGCACTTTGATGTTGACGGGGAACGGGATGCAGCGATGTAACGCCGGGGCAAGATATGAACAACTGAAATTAAAATGCTATACTTGCCAAAGTTCGTGTCCACATTTAGAATTGAGATTGGCGTTGTGGCCAGACGTTACGTTTATGTCTCGTTTAATCTTGCGTTCAAGGTTAACTCGGTTTACGGTTGGGACAATGGATGTGATTTATCCATTGATTGATTTCTGTTCGACTCTTTGTTTAACTTAAAGGCGAAGTTGATGTCTCGAGGTTACTTAAAACACCTACATTGTTAAATATGAGAAGATTCTGACAATGTCATTTTTATTATATGACGAATAAAATACATATATGATATTATGATAATACATAAATGAAGACATATTTTTATGATTTAATTTAACGTGAAATATCCTAAAAAGAATGACGGATGTTCCGCTAATTTATGATCGAAACCATTTAAAATAAAACAACTAAAGCGAGTTATTACTTGGCACGTAATTTTCTCTGAGAGCATTTTTCATACATAAATATACGTTACATGGCAGATAAGATCCCAGAAGCGACAGTTTATCAATGTATTTGGCGAGCTATGCGAAAACAATGGCCAAGAGTGCTAATTATTTAACTCTATCAAATAATGGTTTCCAAAACGCCATAGGTAAAAGATATTGCGAGCAAAATATTATATGAACTATGTTCAAATAAATCATCGGTGGTGTTAGACTTTTACGAATGTTATTACTATCATTAATCCACAACTTTTCACTAATCACTTCATTATAATCTCATTATTCTTCATCATTATATCAAGTGATAAATATTTTCTAATATGCGAAAATACTGCTCTAAATATTATCCTTAACGCAAACATCGCGAGAAAAACTTACTCTAGGTTTTGGCAACTCCCAAATTACTGGAGTGGTAGTTTCTTAACCCTTGTCCTAACAAACCAGGATAGACAATAAGACAGTGATGAATGAAAACATGGTAAAAGAACTCAACACCATTTTGTACCTTACTTTGCAAAATAAAGATGATTTGATTTGATTTGATAAATCTATTTTAGATTGGACATGTCAATTTTGTTTTTAATGTGATCAAAGACACGACGAATTATTCAAAAGACACATAGCACAAATCAAGCGGATTGCGCGCAGCACCACTGTCCAAAGCTTGACATTGAAGATGTCCGACCACTGAAAATAGTGTTTAACCTATACTGATACATAAAATCATTTCTTATGTATGTTTCAGGTAACCTATATTAATGACGTTTTCTTCTGTAAATGGTTCATCTGGAGCTCTATCACCAACACTTTAAGATTTTGTTTAGAATGGAAAATAGGAAATGGAAAAAACATAAGAAGAAGAAAGACTATAAAAGTACAGGAATTTAATACTATAGAATATTTCATTTACTAATATTTTAAATGATAAATATACCATACTATTTTAAGGGGATGTATTGAGGCGTTCTGTTTTTTTTATGTGTTAACGAGATATACTTTCTCTACAGTAAAAGGTTAGCGCCATTGGAATTTGATTTTGTCTATAAATGGAAACCTAAGTTTGGCAGTAAGTGCTCATGAAATAAGGTAAAAGGTAATATTACGGTATGGAAAATATCCTTGAATCTACATTGAGTATATTACCAGAACACAACAATGCAAATAAAACCATGGCAACAAACTAGTTTGATAGTAAACAGACTGAGCCATCGACCTCTGCGGAAATAAAAAAAATGCCTTTGCACGCGCCACCTCACCGTCCCGAAACATCTATTGAAAAGTTTTGGGAGAAAAACTAATATTGTCACCTTGCCAAACATATTTCATTACTTTTATTACAATTTATTCTTCGGTTTTCTTGCGTTTCCAAGAATTGTGCGGATAAACACGATACTTTGAACTATCGAGATGTATGATTTTTTATGTAGCTCATGATTTATTTTTGATAATTCTACTTACATAGCATCAATAGTTTTTTCTCTCTTTTTTCCTTCCTAACGAAATAAATCTTTACAGATATAAAGAAATAGCTATTAAACTTTTGTTGTCTACAATTCGCACTTGGATAGCACGATAGCCTAAATGTCCTGATTTTGCGAAAAATCACAGTCCAGCAGCGGGACAATACTGGGTTGATGACGACAATTAGGTTAACCAGTCTATTACTTAAATTTATGCCCTATAAGGCCAGTGGAGAATGTTGCTACGGATACTACGAAAGCTATGGATCTATCGGAAAGGACTAAGGATTAACCTCGATAATAGTGAAAATATTATTTCTGTTTATGATGATTACTGACGTCCATGGATGGCAGTTGTTACCTCACTTATCAGATATGATGCAACTCATTTGCTATTACAATGTCATAAAACACCTGCTTTTGAAATATAGGCGGTGGACATTGTGCGCTATTTACGATATCGCTCAGAATAACGTGGGATTGAATAATTTGCAGAATCATGTATTAGCAATTTTATTAGCATTTATAAACATTAAAATGATGTGGGCATTGCAACCCACCACTGCATTTGTAAAGTATTGAAATTTTATATCGTTCTGTCATATTTATATTTGCGATTTTAAAGTAATCTAAGAACTTTATGTAATCACTAGTTGACCCGGCGAACTTCATTCCGGCTAAAAGTCAAAAATCTAAAATTATCAATGTTCCTCCATTATATTACGCATGTATTATACAAAATAATCATTTTTAATCACTCTATCTATTAAAAAAACAGCATTAATCCGTAGCATATTTTCAAAGATTTTAGCATACATAGGGACAGACAGTGGGAAGTGACTTCGTTTTATACCATGAAGTGATAATGACCTTCCCTGGTTGCTCGTATAACATTTTTTTTATGGTTACAGAATATTTCAAATGAACATTTAAATAAATGTTCCCATCAAGATGTTTTTTTTCAGTTTATTTTGTCACTACATAGATTATAATTATATATATTATATAATGTCCACCAATTAGCACTTGGCCAAAGCGGTGGACTATGGCCTAAACTCTCTCATTCTGGGAGAAGACCCGTGCCCAGCAGTGGGCCAATAATGGGTTGATGTGTATGTATAGAATGTATAGATTATAATACATAGAATGTATGGGTTTCTTAGTAGTGAAACGTCTTTCAAAACAGTGGTCGAAGGTGATGTTTAAAGAGTTTTACGACACATATATAACATAAATCAGTGAATAGTTACGAGTTCTCTACAATATGTTTGTTTGATATCTATTCTATGTGTAGGATAGTGCGTAATTAAACGCGAGGAATTCATCCAAACAGCAAGCGAGTTTGATGGTTTGGTCTAATTACGGCGTCATGACGTCATTGTGACGTAAAAAGACGATGGCGAAAAGAAAAGAGCGGAAAAATGTTCCTAGTTTTGTAGATTTATTAATTACACTAATTATGTTTCGTTGAAAAGTTTTGACGTCAAATTGAATGGTTATTGATAATTTTATTAGTGACAAGCTGAAAACCCGCAGTTTCGTCCATGTTAATCCAGTGTCAGCTAACTCCCTACCAAATTTTATGAAAATCGCTCTAGCCGTTTAGACGTGAAGAAGTAACAAACATACACACTCACAAACTTTCGCCTTTATAATATTAGAATGATTAGTATGATTAATAATTAATTTATAACAAACAGATATTTTTACATCCTGAAATAGACTCAGTCCACTAGGATAAAACCAAAAGTTATTGTTACGTTATTAAATTCCTCAGTATTGGTGGACGTGGTTTACGAAATTCTAGTCGATTAGATGCCACCAGTAACAGTGTCGATATATGGTATGTATCAATTATATAGGTATACTACGAATGAAGATAGGACTATCGTCAGTGTAAGTTGAAACTGTATCTTGATATGTCTGTAAATATTTCTTATTTTAGTTAACTTCTGTAACTTTCAGTAATGTGTATTTTTTTATTTTTAATTATTTTAAACAATTCACTCATTTGTTAACCGACTTCATACGGTCATAAATACAGTTCATAAATATTTGTATATTTATTCTTAGCAGCAAGTTTGTCATTTTTAACCTGTAAAATATTTTTTTGAAACAGCAAAAACAAGATTATAGAAATCTTGTATATATTGTAAACTAAATGAGCTTTTCGAATTTCAACGAAATTGGCAAAGAATGCACCTACGCGGTGTGACGTCATTAACCTTCGTCATCGGAAGAAAATCGTCATCGGTAGTGACATGTACCGTGTGGTCTTGAATAGCGGGACCATCACTCCCTATTTTTCCGTGCATGTCCTTTTTTGTTATGGAGAATCTACAAAAGGTACTCGACGCCGTGGGATAACCTCTTTATGTGGGATTTTTACCGCACTAAAAAGTGGCCGTTCTCGGCGTTACAAAGAGGACTCCGGGATCTCCAAAGGAACGCAACTGGAGTCCTTTGAGCGCGTTGCCCCATCGGGCTCCTCAAGTGTGTGAAGTCCACCAATTCGCATTTGGTCACCGCGGTGGACTATGACCTAAACTCTCTCATTCAGAAGAGCCGTGCCCAGCATTGCGACAATAATCGGTTGATGAGAGCAACCCTACCCACAAGACCGCTATTAAAAAAATGCGTTTTATGTCAGTGATGTCAATCTATAGTCCAAAAGTATTATTTCGGAGTGTTAGTGCCATCCACATAAATCCTGATGGTTCCCTATCCTATTACACGATCCCGCTCGCTGCGTAGGCGCCATTCTAGGATTAGCCCGTATGTTTGCGTAAGCGTTGTTTTCACTATCTAAACACTAATACGCTATAACTTGCTCGGTCTTTTTAAATGTAGACTAGTTAGGGCATTTTGCGCACAGTTGATAAAAAATGTTTTTTTGGTAATGTTATACACACAGTACGGCTATTACCAGAGAGAAATGTATATTTGAACGCTTTTTTTATGTGATTGAAGTGGCAAACGAGCATGCAGTCCACCTGATGGTAAGTGGTCACGGCCGCCCATGGACATCTGTTAACAACTTCAAATAGAACATGGGTTCTATCTGAAGTCAATCACAGATGCGTTGTTACTCCTGAGGACTATGATGGCAACCACACCCTTCCACCGAAAAGCAAAAAAAAATGCTACACGCTAGAAATTGGTGTGGCGGTGGCACTTCACCGGTCGAACTACATTGGTTCTACCACCTGCAAGTTTCCCCTCTCTTTCCCCTTCCCCGGTTGTAAGAAAAGTTATGGCCAAAACCAGTACAATAACCTAAATTCAACACGCTCACCTTTTTGTATTGTAAGGTACTTACAATATGTAATAAAAAAAGGTGAGACATATTTTTTTTCTAAACATAATTTACAATTTAAGATAAATTGGCGATTGCCGTAAATCAAACATTTTATTCCTATATACATAAATAGAGTGAGTAACTAGCCATGGTATTTCCATAGCCTAATTAAAACATCTGCCCTTATACAACACAACAGTGACACCTGGTGGAAAATCCAGGTCGCATTAAAATAAATCGATTATTCTTATACGATTAAGGCCTACTCGAATTTAAATACATCGATTCTTAACCTATTTGTAACAGTTTAGTTCTATTAGCGCCCACGTCGGTCAATTGTTTTCCTACATTTTAAGATGTTTATTATCTTTATCTTTGTGTTTATAAAACAGAATAAAGCCAATTAACTTATCATAACTTTTGCGTTTTACATCTGTGTAAATTATAGTAATAGTTAATCCATTATGTTATTACCAAAATAATAATTACTCACCACAATGGTATTATTATATTGTACAAAGTAGTGCCAATTATTCTTTAATTTAAATACATTGTAAAAAAATTCAAGTTATTTTGAATGCACCCGTTAAAGGTAAAAAGAGGTTTATTATCTAAGCTGCATTTAAAGGTAATAGCGGGTATTTTGACAAAGACATCTGTCATTTTTGACGTCATGCGTTTGATAGCAAGACATTGAAAGTTCTATTTCGTTTATTATATATGTGTTTGTGTCAAATGCAAGTGTAATGTGTTTTTAGTTGATTTTATGTATGTTTCATGCATTATTTGAAAAAAATATTAGTATTGCGCAATCCTTCTCTACATCAATTATAACCGTGCGTAATTTCATACTCCTCCGCCTGCGGCAAGTATCTTAAAACACGTCACATTTTTTTGCTTCACGTATTAATAATTACTAGCCACCCGTCGCATCGGTCGCAGAATATCTTAAGTCTAGGCATCAATTTCAAAGAATGTACCTTGGAAGCGAAATTCCGGTACAACGGCAAACAACATTAATTTCAATATTGAAGTTATTAAATGTATGTTTTGTATTGCAGCGTCAGAGCAGCGTTTGCTGTTTTATTTGTTGAAATGGACGCTACCCGAATTCCACTAAGAAACTGACCTATATCCAAGAATAAATACGGGAATAAATTAGTTAAACGTACACGTAAAATAAAACCTTACGTCATGGTATTTTAAAATTGTAAATACTATAAGGAAAACAAATTCTTAGATACGGTGACTTCATAAAAAAAATCACTACTAGCCTTAGACATCTACGAAGAACTTTATACAGAATAGAGCTTCTATCTGAGGTCAATCACAGATGCGTTGCTACTCCCGCGGTCTAACATGGTCGCATTATATGAAAGCGGCAACCACACCCTTCCATCGAAACAGTAAAATTCATATTCGTACTTAAACCAAAGTAGAGCCGCAAGCTATCATCAGCCACGAATTTGCAAACATACTTAAAGTACCTACACAGTACAAAGCATACAAGAAAACATCTTCAGGAACGAATTTGGTACATACTTTTAAAGTGAAAGAGAAAAGTACGAGAGATAGAAGAGAGTAGCATGCGAGGAGACGCGACCTTGCCTTTGACACTACGAAACTGAAAGTAACCGTCCGAGTACGGCTCTGGGCGGCGCGAAACTCGATCCACGTGACGTCACGCGCGGGCCGTGCGCACTGGTCCGCGCCGCGGAAAGGAACCAAGGGTTTTGGATAGAAGGGTTTTGTAAAGAGAGACAAAAAAAAGTCCGAAAAGAGCAGAAGTAATATTAACCAAGAGAAATAGCGAAACAAGAAAGGTTGAAAGGAGTAGAAGTCACGTAAAATAAAGAAGAAAAGGTAGTTTTTTTGGAATAGTAATAACAATTTGTTAATTGCACCAAAAAGAAAATAATTTCATGTGCCCGAAAAGGTGATTAGAATGATAAAGAAAAGTAGATAACAAATATAAAACGGTGATTACAAATAACATACAATCCTGAATATGTAATTTAGCAATATAGAACGGTGGACGAGTGATTTTTGGTAGCTACCTTAACGGTTATTGTAGCAATAAAAAAAATTGATTGCCTTCGTAGTTCCATTTTAATATATGCGAATCGTCTACAGAACCAGTAAAGCTTAATGTAAATCATTAGGAGTAATGTAGGTTAATCTATGACAATTTCTCGGTTTAGTAATTAGGTTTAGCCAAATTAAGCATATATGTTAAGCAAATCTTATAGTTTATTGCAATTATATTGCAATATGGACAACATGTAGGTACATTTGATGATGTAGACAGTACATAAGGAAGGTTAGCAAGAAAAATGGTGTTAAATTAGGAGTATTAAACTCAGCTTCTACGAAACCTTTTTTTAGTGTGAAGCATTTCTTGCGATAGAAGGGTGCGGTTGCCGGCACACTTTCACATGAGGCGACCATCATAGTCCTCGGGAGTAGCAACGCATCTGTGATTGACTTCAGATGGAACCCGTGTTCTGTATGTAGTTGATGCATGCTCGTTTGCTACTTCAGTCAGATAAAAATGTACGAAACTCCAACAATAGATAGTCACTAAGGTTAGAATACTTTGATACTAAGAAAATTGTTGACTAACTAACCCACATGGAAATCCTCTCAGATTAGGGTGGTTTTAGTATAACGTTAAAGCCAAGAATGAATTTGTGGATTTCACAAATCGGACGGTTTTTAGCAACTATCAGGCGCGCTGGTTACTCTTGATTTCTCATATTATTTAAGCAAATGATGAATTATTGATGTCCAATACGTATAATTCTGAAATATTAGATGTTCAAATATTTCGAAGAAGAAGTTTGAGAAGCCATAATTCAATAGGCTATCATTGCTTCCACTTTCCAAAAATGTATTTCCAAAAAAGTTTATTACTTTCAATAAGTTAAGTTTAGATCCATAATCCTTGTAGAGCAAATACAGTAAAATTGCCAACCATAGACAACATTAAAAAGTAGGATTAAAAACCATAGACCAAAATCCAAAATTTTCTATTCTCGAATGACATCTTCCCCGCTTTTTGCTATCGTTTGATTCGTTCTGGCGTGAGACGATCGCCAAACAGTGCTCTGTGAAATATTTTAAGCTTGTTTATATGCATTGTATGTGTATGTATGGAATGTATTATTAGAATAATCTGGCATGATTAGGCGGGTATGCCCGGCTTACACTGAGCTAAGATAATAATCAAAGATTTTTCAAATCAAAGAATCGTTTTCAACAATTACCTAATTCCAAATATGTATGTAATGTTTGAAGGTGGTAGAAGCATTTGTTTAACTCGGGATACAAACCCTACACCTTTTTCTGCCCTGTAAAAGCAGTGCTAAGCGCTGCTATGTCCTTTTTGAAGTGATTAGGAAACCTACTCATTTGAGACGTTCGTCAGACGAATCCTCAGGAATTATGCAACCTTAGGGAAGACTGATCGTATGAGGTTGATAGCAGATGTTGATGGACGACAATGGCTATTTATTCTTATGTGGACTGCACGCTCGTTTGCTAAAATCACCTTATTTTCATTTAGAATAGACTTTATAAATGCCTTTTATTAGCTTGTTATTGATTTTGGTGGCGTGTGTGGTCAGGTTAAAGGCCCAACGCAAATGTTCCGTTTATACAAAGTGAAGTGCTATTTTAAGAAGAAACATTAAACTTCATAAGTTTACGTATTACATATTACTACATATCATTTACTTACTTATTAGATACTTGGTTGTGGTTAGTGCTAAACAAATTCTATCTTTTTTATTTATGTGGATTTTGGCTTACTAATATTATATATGGATGAATGTTTTTGGATGTACGTTTGTTTATTACTCTTTTACACAAAAAAGATGACCTGGTGCATAATAATGGAAAAACGAGATAGAACCGGGCGAAAGGTGCGAGTAAGCTAGTCTTACATAACGTATGCAACCTTACAAGGAGTTATATAGCATAAGATATTTGGAAAATATTTAAAGATTGTACTAAAATTTTGAGACGCCGAACTCGTGAGTGTACGAAACATGACTAAGCAAAAACATGTATTTGTATACAAAGAAAGAATACATCACTTGTACTGCATTGTATATGATTCAAAACCGTATTTCGTTATGGATTACTATAATTTAGTATACCGCCAATCCAACTTTTAATTTCACTTGGATACAAACATCTACTTTATGAATATTTAATACCTACACCGTTAACGCAAAAATTGTACGCTTGCCAAAAATCTAAAGCACAACGAACTATAGAATTAACTAGGAGTGAATGAAAAAAATGCATTTTATAAATAAACGTTGGAAACTCAGAAGAAAGCTTTCATATGGATACATTTATACTATATGCATTTGTGTTCACTATAAACCTAGTTCTTGGAATGAAATTTCAATGACAAAGTCATGTATGTTGCATGATAGTAAATAGTCACTACCGCCCATAAACAGTTACAAACTGCCAAACTGACATTCTGACTTGTTTTATCTGACTGAAGTAGCAAATGAGCATGCAGTCTACCTGATGGTAAGTGGCCACTGCCGCCCGTGCACATGTGTAATCAACTTCATACAGAATATGAAGTCAATCACAGATGCGTTGCTACTCCCGAGGACTATGATAACCGCCTCACATAAAAGTGTGCCGGCAACCACACCCTTTCATCAAAACGCAAAAACTGCTTCACGCAAGAATGGTACGAACGATGGTACCTCCTTGCTCGAACTACGCTGATACTACCACCTGGTAAATGCAGATGCTTTAAAAACAGGACTAAGACTAAGAACAGTAAGAACTAACTATACAGAAACCGTGGCGGTCCTCCACGGTTCGGTTTGCACGGTCTTTCCTACCACGCACGTGCAAGCTGTGGAATGAGCTTCCTCCTAACGTATTCCCAGAGCGCTATGACATGGGGCTCTTCAAGAAAGGTGCAAAAAGAGCTCTCCTTCAAGGCCGGCGATGCATTGGCGACTCCTCTGGTGTTGCAAATGTCCATAGGCGACGGTAACCACTTTCCATCAGGTGGCCCGTCTGCCTTATCGTTAGGTACAAATATAAAAAAAAAAAAAACACCTTACACATGCGTACCTATATTATATATCAAATCGAATTATAGTTAGTGGCGGGACCCCTGGACCAAGTGCGATATTTTTTGTTTGGAGACTATTAAGATTTAATACCCTTTTGGTACTATTTGATACCTAAATTAAATTATTTAGTACCTCGACGAGCAGTGAAAAGACATGAAAAAAAAGTGGCCAGACATTCTGACGTTAGGATGTCTGGGCCAAATTTTTTTCACATGGTTGGAGACAATATATCTTAATTGTATATTTGTAAATATTTAATACCTGTTTAATACCTAAACATATATTTTTCTAAAACTGTGTTTGGTAAAAAATAAAGTCAGTTCTATAAGTATTATTTCAGTCGAACTAAAGTAACTTAGCTCTCTAATATATTTTTATATACTATGCTCTTAATCCAGTCTTACTAATGATTGATATGCAAGGTAAAAGCCTTGATTAATACTTCGATATTAATATTAGTTCAGGAACGAAATACCTCGCGTCAAACGCCTGTAATTCAATTTGGATTAGAAACGCTATACCACGCTCTACATAGAGCTGTCACTGACCACTACTTTTTGGAAGTTCGCCATATTTTAGGGTATTTTAGGTTTAACGGTTCAACTTAACTTGAATAATAAAAGCACATAATAATTTAATGTACTTATCCTTTTTATTATGGGAAATTAACGGAGTGCGATAATAAAATGAGAGTAATGAGATTTTAAATAGAACATTGTTCATTTTACATACCTACCTAATATTTTTTTACTTTTAAGTATTGCATAAAATTTAAAAACATATGTTATGATTAGCGCGCCATCTGTTATCGAGTAGCAGAAGTATAAAGTTATGACTATTTTTATATTGCTCGTATTGATTTTCGGACTATATTAGAATATTGATAGAATATATTCATGAATAGAATATATTATATATTTAAATATTGTATTGATATTATATTTAATTGTTTACAATGTGGGAATAAAGTAAGCAAAGCGTGCATTCTACCTGAATATAGGTATAACAACGATCAGCCCAAGATAGCATTGAAAGTTTTTCGAAAGATTCTCACACGCGTTTCTACCCCAGAACACTAAGTTGGAATGCCTTGAATAAAACAAATAAATGACTTATCACACCTTTTAAATCATAACACAGCAACTTAATGCCTACTAATATTTTGCAGAGATGGGTGTGGCGCTGGTGCTTCCAGACCCAAAACACGAAGCGTTCTACCACCTTCAAAACCTTTTAACCTAATATTGTTATGGTTATTCGTAAAATCGAATACAGAAATCATGTTTGGGACAAAAATATTTATATCTTTATCTATGCAACTGATATCCTCTTTTCTTTGGGGATTGGATTAAAGGTGGGTGGTTTAATTTTCTATTATTTAGAAAACTTAACAATAGAGCGCAAAGAAATACTGTAAAATTGAAAAAAAAAACAAAATAGAACAAATACACTTTAAGTTGTAAAATTTTAGTAACATAACAAGCACAACATGCTTTCTCACTCACAATAACTTAATCTTATCGTCGATTTCCGAACGCACAATTTCACAACGCGGTAAAAAGTTCGCGCGCAAATTCAAATTTCGAATCAAACGTAAGTCACTCGCAACTTTTTAATTCTGGAGGCAAAGGATGGAGGAGATACGTCCTCGGTAACTGTCGAAAGAGTATTGAGTTCAGAGTTGGCGACCGTAATAGAGTTAAGAAGTGTTCCTTGTCGCGTGTGTGCGTCAATTATATTTATTACATCGAACTAGTGTCTATAAACAAGCTCGCACGACACGACTTCAAAGCGATCGATCGCTATTTAGAGGATCGATGAACGGAATCTTCGGTTGGTTGAAGCTGAAACGGTATACGCCTCTGAGATAGATTTAGCGGAACATGAAAAAAGTTATTTATCTTAAGTTGCTAGGCAGATACAAAAATTTCCAATGAATAATTTCAAGTGAATTCTTCATGATATTTATATAATTAACAGTTATTTACACGAAAAATTATCCACAAGTGTTTGATACTTGACATAACTTTACACTTCTACTTATAAATAAATTTATATTTATGTTTTTTTTCTGAATTCCCACGGGATGGGCACGAGGCTTTTATTTTCTCCTTTAATAATGTAATGAACTACAAAAATGGATTGCGGATAATGTTTTTAATTATGTGAACCCAAGTTAAGACATCGGCATATCAAAAAATAAATAAAAAAAAGGATACTTACGAATTCCACCCACGAATTTACCCAACAATCCAGCTTAAACTTTGAAACACAAAACGTTACTAACATTAATATGATTGACTACAGAATTGCATCAATAATTCGTCCAGTTGAATGTAGGCCAGCACTTCAGATACGCATACTTGAGAGATATGTTTAAAAGTTCCACCATTATTCATCTTAGACCATTTGTGTGAAGAAACAAACGAATATTCATAATAACGTACAAAGTATTTATATGAGTTATGAATTATTTCGTGTAAGATTATTTAAATGTTTGAAATATATGTCGAAATGTATATTTGCAATATTTTCATAACTTTAAAATATATTTAAATGTACTAACATAAAATTCTATTTCAACATACCCGATACAGGTAACTGGCAGAAATGCTCGTAGCTGTTTAAAAAAAAACACTAGTTTTACTTTTCAATATGGCCGGGAAAAGGCGCGCAAATATCCCGATGAGTGTATTGCAACTGGTTACATGTAAGGTGCGAACAAACGTACACAGTTCTGTTACTGTTTAAGTTTATTTTTATTCCTTAACCGCACGCCCAACATATTTCATTAACAGAATCTGGATAAACCTTGTGATTCACGCACAAAAATTGATGCTTTACTCAAGTATACTCACACGCTCTTCGTCCATTGCGTGGCAAAGATTTTCGGTTTTATTCAGCCACAACACTTTCAATTAATTTTACGTTGCAATTTTAAAAAGTAACATTAAATTAGGTTAGATTTATATATAAAATAATAAAAGTAGATTTAAATACACCCTTGAAACACTACTATTCCCATTATGCTCACAGAATATACTGCTAATTATAATAACATCCACTGATGCAAAACCAATTGAACCTCGTGTAAGCAAAATGGAAACCTCGGTAGAAAGTGGTTTCTAATAGGAAATTGCGATGGGCAAAAACGAACATGGACGCTAGAATAATAAATCTTAAAGTGATGAGTTTTGATCGACTATATATCATATGTTTGAGGTAATCAATTACTAGGTGACAGCACTGGATGAGCCGTCTTCATACCTTTTCTCACGTAATTGTTAGTGTTGGAGATACCTACAACTTTTCAAGAAGTCGGGTTGAGAGGATAGGGGGTATATTATAAGGTTACAGAATAATTTAAATGTAATAAAAAATGGCGGTTGTTTTTAATCAACTTTAAATAGGATGAAATTTTTAACTTAAGCCGGGCACAGCTACTTAACTCCTCTAACGACTTAGTTTTCAAATTGGTAGAATGTATATCATGTATATCAAGTGGAAAGGAAATACCTAATGCTAAAGCGCCAAAATACTGCAGTGATAGCCTAATGGTTGAAACTTGCCCTCTCGATTGGGAGGTCTGAGGTTCAAACCCAGGCACGCACCACTGATTTATGTGCGTATTATAAATTAATTATCACTGCTTTTCGGTGAAGGAAAACATCGTGAGGAAACCTACACACCCGAGAGTTCTTAAAAAAAAAAAAGTTCTCGGAGGTGTGTGAAGTCCACCAATTCGCACTTGGCCAGCGCGGTGGACTATGGCCTAAACTCTCTCATTCTGAGAGAAGACCCGTGCCCAGCAGTGGGACAAGAATGGGTTGACGAGAAAGCGCCAAAATAGCATTTGTGGTTAGTGAGGTTTGAAGTCTCTTTTTTTACAGAACAAAAATCATGTCACCTTTATTTTTGGAGGGGTCATGTAGTAGTATGAACTCCCAACAATAAGATCTAGATTCATCATTCATCATCAGATAGACCATCGTAGCCCTCCGATTGACTTCAGATAAAACCCTTCGTCTGTATAAAGTAGCTTACACATGCCCATGGGCGGAAGTGATCATTGACCAAGAGGTGCATGCTCGTTTGTTACTTTAGCCCGATAAAAAAAACTATGCAAATTGTATATATAAGTAAAACACAGGAGTTATTCTCCTTCGATTTATTCACAGTTGAGGGGGTCCGATCGCTTCGACGGTTAAAAAAGAATCTTTTTCTACCGGAGGCGCTCGCCTTTTTTATAACGTTTGGTGAGGTGACAATAAGAAATTTATGGAGGGTAAACTAAATTAAAATTCTAAAAATCACTAAATATTGCTAATTGAATAAACAAACTATTTTCGATCTTTAAACTAACTAAAATATTTATTTTCGGCGACGTGTTTTTCATAAATACGCGGTGTTCCGCCGACATATATATGTTACTATCGAATTAATGTCATGAAATTAACATACGAAACCGGGGAGCGCAGACTTGGAAAACACAATAATAATAATGACACAATATTACAGTGTTACAGCGCGAGGCATGCGGGGGCGCCGCCCCACTTGGCTGGCTGCTTTACGAGGGCTGATGAAAAGTGCAGTGCGCCTGTGAATGGGATGCAGTTGCGCTGCATTAATATTGTCAAATCTTAGGTCAGATACATACTCGCGGATTTTTCTTAGTCTTTTTCTTTGCTAAACAATTCGATTTCAAACGTCATTTTAACATGTCGTTGTTGTCGTTGGCCGTTGTCGTTGATTTCGAGACGCAGAAAGCATTGTTCAAGTATAAAATTCTGAGTAAAGAAAGAAAAGAAAGAAAGAAAGAAAAGTTTATTCCAACTATTAATAGTACTACATGCTATTAAAATTCATTAACACATATAAAATATAAATAAATAACATACACTTATATCAAATTTTACTTACAACTAGGGGAATATAAAATATTTAAAATACAAAGAAAAAGTAAATATCATAAATATTGAATGTAAATAACAATAACGAACGATCTTCATCGTACATTATTGTTGTTACGTTGTATTGTTGAAGTTACCATAAAAATTATGCAAAGTAGTACAGATACAGCTGGAAATGGGCACACTCAACATATGTCGCAGAGAACTGCGAGCGTTGGTTTTCCGTTAAAGTAAAACCACAGTACTAGTATCTACAGTATTCTAAATTCTTACAAACGCACGAAACGCAAGTCGTACCTACACGCCACGATTTCGGTATGCACTCGGTACCCAACAGCTAGCGAATGTGCCGTAGTGGCGAGCGGGCGATGTGACGTTTTTTAAGCAGTGGATCTTTTTATTTAAATAACAATGTAGCGAAGAGCAGTTGTAAACTATATTAGGCTGTTTTGATGGCTTTAATTGTGCATAAACACGTCCAGTGTTAATAATTTTTACTTTGGTTGGTAAAAATATTATACTATTATTTGTGTACGATTTATTATTAAGTCTCTCAAATATTAAAAGAACGCGTTGTTTTTTACCTTAATCTACTGAATAAAATACATAATAAGTAAGAAAGAAAGTCAAGTATACAGATGTAGTAAAATACTTTAGGCGGGTAGCCCTAACGCGAACTCTCGTCCAGCGCGTCTGTAGGTGTAAAATTCAAGAACACGGCAGAGTTCGACTACTGTATGATAATAATACTGTGGTAAAACATTCGTGTAAGTGTACTTTTAGCAACGATCTGCTGAAGGAGATAGCATATTCTAATAATCACAATCCAATAAGAGAATATATGTAGGAATTTTTCAATAGCGTGATTCTGAATATTAGTTGCGCCGTATCTTGCCGCCGTATGAGTTGCAGAAACTCGCCACAGGACAATTTAAGTTTATTTATGACACAAATTTTAGAAGACAAATTAGGTTTGTCAAATACTCTTTTAATTCGTAAAACTAGTCATTTATATTTAATAGACTTGTAATCGGAATCATATAATTAAATAAATTAAAACATATAATTGCGGTTTCAGAGATGTAACATTATAATTTTCTTTTTGATAAAATTGAACTTCAAATTTTTTTTTTTACTTTTTCTTATTTATTCTTCCCAGTGTCATAGAAATCACAAATAAATCATCACACAGTATCGAAACAGATGCCTAAAATCATCGCTCAAACGTTTGAAGGGTCGAAGCATTCTCTGAATAACATGACTCTGCCACGCAGTTCTTTACAAATCAAAATCAAAATCATTATTTCCTTACCTTTATCCGTAAGATAATCAATCTACCGTCACGTTCCCATTATCTTCTTACAAGTCGTCAATGTGTCTCCGTCCTCCGTCATTACTCACACCGCGACACAAATCCGATAATAAACGCAGCAAATATAGAATTGTATCGCCCGTTATACATAATGTAATAAACATTTCGGAGAATCAAAACCGAAGCCGGATTGAGTCAATTTGTAAATGATATACTTAGTTGTGATATATCTATTTAATAATATGTGAAGCAAAAACTTGTGTTATAAGATACTTGCAACAGACAGGCGGAGGAGTATGTAACTACGCACGGTTATAGTTGATGTAGAGAAGGATTACGCAATGCTAATATTATTTTCAAATAATGCAAAATACATACATATAATCAACTAAAACACATTACACACAATACCTTGCATTTGACACAAACACATACATAATAAACGAAATAGAACATTCAATCTCTTACTATGAAAACACATAACGTCAAAAATGTCAAATGTCTTTGTCAAAATATCCGCTATTACTTTTAAATGCAGTTTAGTTAATAAACCTCTTTTTACCTTTAACGGGTGCTTTCAAAATATCTCAAAAATTATTACAATTTATTTAAATTAAAGAAATATTGGTGCTACTTTTAACAATATGAAGTTTAGTTTTTTAATTTAAATTACGTTCGAATTTCGACCTTCGAATTGAATTGACACGGGTAACTAGTTTTATGTAAGAGGCGTATGTAATAATGTTTAGTTACAAACTTGAAGTTAGTCGTTGAAGACGAGCCCTGTAGGAAGTGTGGGCGTAACGATTTTTGTAACGGGATATGTTACGATGGAATGTTAAGTTTATGTGAATGTATATTTTAGGCCTGTTTTTTAGGGTTCCGTAGCCGAATGGCAAAAATCGGAACCGTTATAGTTTCGTGATTTCTGTCTGTTCGTTCGTCTGCTCGTATGTCACAGTCTCCTTACTACACACAGTCTCCTTACTAATTCTAATTTTGGAACTATGTAGATACCTAAAAAATATAATAAATTTTTTTTTAAGTAAAATTATATTAATGAAAGGTGTATCAAGGACCTGCCTAGTTAAATACAGCACAACGAATTCAAAACATCAATCCTTAGCTCAAAACATTTCTTGTCTATTAGGTTGAGTGAAAAACAGGAATAAATCAATGCTTTTACTATCGCTCTTCTGGCAAATGTCAAGCGGCGCGAGGCGTCCGGCAGATGAGAATAAACGACACTAGTGGCCAGTTTTGATGGTTTGTTTCTATCTGTAAACTTGTTCCGTCCCACTATTCTACCGAAATAATAAGCTAAAGTGTAGTTTTTATATAATATTAAAGCAGTAATCGGGCAGGCAGTTCACTTACGATCAGGTGGACTGCATGTTAATTTGCCATTTCATCTTATATAAAACAAACGTGTGGCACTAGAGTGAAGGCGAAGGGGGTTGTTAGGTTTTTTCGTTACGGAATTTCTTGATTCGGTCGCCGCGTTCAAAGCCCGTAATAAAAGCTATGCCGCCCATGGACATCTGTAAGCAAACTCATACAAAACAAGGGTTCGATCTGAAGTCAATGCGTTGCAACACTCGAGGACTAAGGTCACCTCAACTAAGAGTGAGCCGGCCAACACATTTGCCACTGAAACGCGGGAACTACTTCACGCTAGAAGTACGGGTGGCTGTGGTATATCCCCGCTCGAAGAATATGCGCTCTACCGCGGATGGGCAGACCACTCCGAGTGGCACGTTTTGCGAGACGGCAAACTGTTGGTTTGTATGGTATAAACGGCAAACTGTCGGTTTGTATTGAATAGGATATTCAATGTCCGCTCGGGCATCACATTTGAGGGGCGGCAGAATATTTAGATATGACGATCATTTTTGTTCATCAAGTTGCAGAAAGATAGGGTGTTAAGAACTAAGACGATCGCCTCATACAAAAGTGAGTCAACAATCACACCTTTCCAGAGGAAGAAAGAAGTTCTTCACGATAGAAATAGGTGAAGTAATTTATTTTATCAATACATGAAAACTATATATTGTAAGAAATAAGAATCACGATCTGTTACGGTAATAGAATTCAACTTTACCAACGCCATCTAGTGACCATATACTGAAAATCCTCGCCAGGTATGAATCGTACGATGAGTCACCGTTGGAAAGGTGAGAAAAAAGATTAGTAATAGTACTAATTATAGCTTTGGCTTCCAATCAATACTATGTATTACATTGCTTTATTTTTAGTTCTGTTTTGGTATCGCGATGCCGAGGTAATATTAATTTGATTATATCATAATTATATGCAGACTTGTCTTGATGCTGTTATTTTAAAGTGGAAATTAACTGATTTATTTTTTTCCTTTTGTATTTTTTTTGTTTACGTTTTGTTATTGTATAATTAAACACTTACCTCATCACAAGCATGACATCTGGGCTTAAGACGCTCAGCATAATGCCGGACGCAGTACAGCCGTCCATCCAGAGCGCAGTAAGCAAGTTCCACCAGCAGCTCGTCGCACTCCGAACATGAAAAGCATGCTGGATGAAAACTTGCCTGAAAGGATACAAACAGGATAATTCCTAGTGAGCGCCATCTGTTGACGAATAGCAGACAAAATAGCAAGTAGTAGAAACAACGCCATCTATAACTTACAGTTTGAACTACAACGACATAAGGCTATCATTACTAATTAAACTGTAGGACTAGATGGCGCTGAACTAAATATTTTATTATACGTTACCTCTTCACCTATCCGCGGAGCTTGAATTGCAATATTCCCACTTCGAATTGGCTTGGTGCATCCCATGCATTCCACTGTAGTACCATGATGCTGACATGCAATTCCTAAAAGAAAAAACAAAGTTAATGTCTAGTTACAGCTATTGCATACTAGATAGCGCTGTAAGTATCGTACCAATGTCAAGAGCAATTTCATTGCGAGCAGCGACGAAATCTTCAAACTGTTTACGATGAGCTTCATCAATGTGCCGGCAATGTGCAAGCGACAAATCTTGTTTCGGTAACTGAGCAGCTAGCGCCCGAGTTCTCCAAGCTCGCCACGCGGCCGCGCCGGTGGCGCCACCTATGCTGTTTGGCGCGCGCTCCGCTAATGACGCCCAGTAAAGTTCAGTCTGAAAACAATCACATCAACTAAGTATTTCTTAAAGAAAATAACATAAACATGTCACCAGAAATTAATAATGATAATAAGAATCAGCGTTTATACGAATCAATTTAAAAACAGTAATACTATTAGAGATTCACCTGTTAAATAACACAGTCGAAGCCTGGTAAAGGTGACAGAATCGTTGTGGATGAATGCAAGACACATCACTGCCACACCTTAATCTACCTAATAACATTATTATTAAGTGTTACTGTGTTCTGTTTTAAAGGGCTAAGTAAGGGTGACATACTTAGGTAGTACTATTTTAATTCTCAAGGGAAATAATACATCTGTGATCAGTTTCAAGTAAGATGAAATCTTATCAGTTACAGATTTTCATAAGCAGCAACAGTCAGCTACCATCAGATAAACCGCAAACACATTTGTTTGCAATTCTGTTACGCGCCTAGGACGAGTGTTGGTGGGTTGGAAAAGTTTGTGTCTATTCTTCTATTACATCCCAAAGGAAGAGGAGTTCTTCAAATCTGCTATTTAAAACAAGAACGTATAAGGTTCAACCTGGGAGATACAAACGCCACGCCTATTACTAGTGAGAAACAAATTTTAAAAGCAAAACACTTTCACAAGAGGCGACCATCATAGTCCTCGGGAGTAGCAACACTTCTGTGATTGACTTCAGATGGAACTTATGTTCTGTATGAAGTTGATTATAGATGTCCATGGACGGCAGTTACCACTTACAATCAGGTGGTCTGCATGCTCGTTTGCTACTTCAGTCAGATAAAAAAAGCCAGTACTTCGGTGGAAGAGTGCGCTTTTTTTTTCGAGGGGGAGACCTTCAAAGGTACCCGACGCCGTGGGAGCGACGCCGGGTTATGTGGGATTTTTACCGCACTAAAACCCCCCTGGTGGCCGTCCTCGGCGCTGAAAAGGAGGACTCCGGGATCTCGAAACGACTTCAACCGGAATCCTCCGAGCGCGTTGCCCCATCGGGCTTCTCCAAGATGGGCGGCTGGGCCCACCACTCCGTTCAGTCTTTACGACGGTATGCGACCACACATACCGCCGTCCTTCCCGGGATTGCCTGACCGTACGGTTCGAGCTCCTCACTCTAGCCGTCTGCAACCCCGGAAGCCTCTATTCTGATCCCGGAACTACAGGGCGTGGAAGAGTGCGCTAGCTGGCTCACTTTTATATGAGGCGTCGATTTTAGTTCTCAGAAGTAGCAACCTTTCTGTGATAGGTAGAAACCCAGTCCTGCATAAAGTTGCTTACATGTGCATGGGCGGCAGTTGCCACTTACTATCAGGTATATTGCATGTTTCTTTACTACTTTAATGATATTAATTAAATTTAATTGAAATATATACACTGAATAGCATTATACCTGCTTCGCAGTGAGTCCAGGCGGGCTATTGTCGTACGTATGGTGGGTGCCGCGCGACTCCCTCAAGCCCAGCCGGTCGCGCACGGAGCCCAGCTCCTCGTGGTACACGGAGTGCTTCAGACGGTCGCAGCCGCAGGACTTGCAGGTCTTTCTGTAAAGAAGGAAGGATTTTGTTAGAGTTTCAGTTCATACTTTGCCGTTTCGTCGGTATACTTTACATTTTTAGAAGATTTCAGGTTCGATCTCCGATTAGGCATGCATCTTTTTTATTCTCTATGCCTAAGGCCTTGGCTTCGTGCGTATTGACACTCACCGCAGTGTGTTTTATATTTCTGTAAATATTCGAGCCATTGGTAAAACACTTTCTAAGCGTACCCGAAATTTCTACATATCATCCTTTTAAACTACTAAGCCAACTCATATTGCTTACTCATAGAATAATGTTAAAAAAATATTTTACCGTTACTATTCTATTTTATTTCATGGTGATCTGAAATATAATTGAGTTTACAGTGTAGTAATCTTGTCCACACTCCGCCGGCACCGCGGTTGTTTAGCCTAATTAAAAAAGATTTTTACGGCCAAACACCATACGTCATCTATGGACACTGGCAACACCGAATTCTCACTTCTTTTTCGCGCTTTTATGGCATCGCGCTATTATTTTTTCAAAGTTTTGTAAAATGTGTAAAACTAAGCAAAACTTATGGAAAAATGGAAGAAAATGGAAAGTGACAAAGAAAAGCCAGGACGGAATAGTGGAAATCGCAGGAGCAGCACTCTACAAAGCAATTTCTCAGACCGGAGGATTCATTGGTTATGTTTCAACAAAAAGGTATGTAAGAAAATAATGATTTACTGTAATAGTAACAATACATAAGTGTGAACAATATAATAAACAATAACTTAACTCGTACTTCAAGTTATAAATTCTGTAAGCGGACTTGGAACTGTAATGTCAGAACTAATAAAGTACTCACTGGATATCTTGTGTCAATTTGTTGACACAATATTTTGCTAATATTCAATAATGAATAAAATGCAATATACTTAACTTAATATGCAACAAATATTTTTATATATTACGCACCAGAGTCATAAAATACGAGGGCTCGTATCAATTCGACAAAAAATAGTGCTATGAATATAATATAGGTAGGTACCTAAAGTGATATTGTTTTCAGGAACCTAAAGTGATATTGTTTGCATAAGGAGCATGCAAGTTGTAATATTGTTTTCAGGTAGCAAATGTGTTAAAACACTGCTCACCATAACCATTGAGTACGAGATACTCGTGTGTTGCATTGCCAACACTAAATGGTTTTCATATTTACCATTAAGCACGAGATGCTTGCGCTAACATATCTATGTGGCAAATGGTGAATATGTAACGCACCTGGACCGTCGAGTACGAGATACTCTTAGTGTTACATTGTTGACACTAAACGGTTCTCTCATTCGCCATTGGGTACGAGATACCTGTGTTAACATTTTTATGTGACAAATGGCTTGAATGCTTACTTCACTCTAACTGTACAAGCAATCACACAGCACAAGAAAAGGTTTGCCATCCATGGATGACCCACACCATGCTATACCTAATGGAACATTAAACTAGCTCTGTCATGCTTACATTATTAAGTAACCACTAAGAGAGTCAGAAAGCCTTCATGATGCCATTGCAAAACAAAAACATGTGGCTACTGTCAAAAGAGATAAATTAAAGTTTATCCACATCGGGGACATTGGTACCTATACTATATGGAAAACTTTCAACCATCTGAGATCTCTAAAATTGGCCAACTTGTGGGTAGCAACTGTACAAGTGATATACTGTAATGGAATATTTAGTACAAGTATAAAATAACAATAAATGGGGTTTAATGGTATACGTAAAAATAGTTATTCTATAACAGGTGTATTAACTTCAAAGCAAATGTAACTTGGAATATAACAATCTTAACGAGGCTCACCGGACAGCATTAATGTTATATTCATGCAACAGAATCATTCTGGAAGTCTGATATCTGCATTACTATTCTACAATTGCTTGGAACTAAATTTTTACTTCATTAAATAACTTTACCAAGCATATTTAAACATGGAAGTGATATATTGTAATACTATTGCATTCATATTACCTGTAATAGTAGTTGTGCTAGTGTGAATAAATATTGGTTGATATTGACCTATACATAAATATAAAGCAATATACTTTTCTGATACTTTTGAGTTACATCTACTGTGTTAAAAATTGAACTAGAAAGTGATAAAACATATTCTAATTTATAAAATTTGCATTTACAATACAACAAAGTTCAGTTCAATGAAACTCATCAGAAGTATTTACCTGTGACAGGTAAGGGTATTTAAAATAAAACCACTAGCATTAACCATTCCAGAAAGAAGATATTTGGTTAACAACAGAATAAACAACATTTTACATGTATCAGGTGACTGGGCTATGTACAAAATTATTCTTTTTGCAGCAATATAAAGTGAAGTTAATGAATTTTTTCAGATTTCTGACTGTAGTAGGTTGTGTTATATATTTTGTGGTATCCCTACCACAGCATTGGTTCTGCAGAATAAATTAGGTCATAGATGGGACTACAGTTACCTCTACCTAATCTGATCTACCAGTAAGTTCAAGCAGGCACATTCATTGGGCTTATCAATGAATATGCTATCCATGTGGGTTTCATGGAATTTAATTTTTACTGACTTACATGTACATGTCACAAAAATAAAACTTTGCAGTTATATAAAGTTGGATTTCGTACATTAAACCAAAATCTATATCAGTACAGTCTTAAGGGTCCTAAGGGTGTAAAGAGAAATATTAATGACAGTTACCTATATCATATAAGTACCCATATTGCAAATAACCTTAGCATTGGGTTCGAAGTAAAATCAAGTTAGAAGTATTTAATTGGAACAAACCGTTTAAAAGTTAATTAACTCCATAAATACCTACAATGTAATAGTTGACAGTGGAAATTACCTCTGGAGACTGTCCTGGGAGACAAAAGACTGTCATAATTATTATAAAATTTCAAATGACACCATCATCTAGTTCTGAAGCATATAATTAACTTACATAAAATAGTTAATTCCCATGTGAATATCAAGTCTTGTTATCAAATAATGAAAATATATGCTTACACCTATTGTACTCAGATTTAGACTGTCATACCTTCATATTTAATGGTCAGGAATAATCACAGGGCTGGAAACTCAGACTTATAACTTATGGGATAAGTTTAACATCTGCAAATAATCCCTACTTACATCATTGTAAAACATAATTATGATAATAACATGATGTATAATTCCACCAGCATCACAAGTATATAGAAATTAAATATACAAATCTCATACCATCTCTAGTAAACTAATTTTAATTTCAAATTAACAGTTTAACAATTCATTTAGCAATATTGGTTACAGATAACAACATTTATCGTATATTTAGGCACTTGTCATCAAAGTAGCATATTATGTAACAGACCATTAACTCCGACATACAAATAGGGCAATCTTATAAAGATACCCAGTCTCTTAAATTTTAGTTTGAGGAAAAATAATAATAATAAAAAAAAAAAAAAAAAAAAAAAAAAAAAAAAAAAAAAAAAAAAACTGCTTTGTTTGCTAGTTTTACGAAACATTATTTGCATTACAAACTCACATCAAGCATGTATGTGATTATAATACAATAATAATTATGTTATTACATTTCTGTATATCGGTCCAGTGATTACCTAAATATTTTGCAGAGGCACAGAGATTGAACACTAGGTGTCTGTATGAGATTTAAAACAAGAGAACAAATATGATGTCAGTGTATTTAGTATACAAATCAAACACTGGTGGAATTTACAGAGGAAATTATAATAATTATACTTATTGATATTTCAACATCACTACATCTTTTTATTTTCCAGGAAAATAGTGCTACATCGCTTCATTCATATGGATTCATAAGATGTGAAACTTCTTCGGACTGGAATATGGGAAAATATATGTCAAGATATAAAGGAATGATCTGCATTAATACAAAAATGATAAACATGAAGAATATATAAGTAACAACTTTATTATTGTCAGTCATTATGTATGTAACTATTGAAGAGTAATGGATTCCTGTCTTCAGGGATCCTTATAGACTATAAAAATCATACCCCATGTAAGTAAAACTGTTTAACTAAATCATCATGCAGTACTGAATGACCTCATGAGGGATTAAAACAATTCAGTACTATGGGGACTGAAAATATTATATACATTAAGAATGATAATACAACTAACATCTAATACATATTACTGAAAGGTATGAATATTTTATTAACACTACAGCTGGAACTTATTATGCGCCTCACTGAGGCTCGATACACATTATAATCATGTGGATACACTATTTGAGTGTACACATATTTAAGTTAATATTACCAAAATATAACCAACATATGTACAAGTAAGACTACATAAGTTCAGCATATAACAAATTGGTTATTAAGCATTAAGAATCCTTTACTATATAAACAAATATATATTATTCTATCTATTCATAAATATTCAAGGAGTGTATCAATAAGCACTAAGACCAGCTTTGTAAAAGATAGCTTTAGATCATTCATTTATATATATGTATAAGATAGTATGGGAATTATACTTACTAGCAATGAATTTAGATAGTTATAATAAACTATTATTTGTACACATATGGATAATACTTTTATATTCTTAGTATACAGCCATATGATAAGTAATTAAAATTTACATTGTAGTTCATACATACTTACCAGATCTAATTTGATCTGAATAGTTCGGAAGGGCTGTAATAAATTATGACAAAAATTTTTTTTTTTTTTTTTTTGAGATTTACTGCAGGATAGGTTCTTATTGAGATCAACTTGATCACATTAATTACTATTAATGTGTCAAATAATATGTGTACTAAGCTTGTTCTATATTAAATTATTTACATAGTTGTATACATATATTATGACATTATTTATAAAATTTATGTAATGCAGTTATTTTTCTTTTTCTATTTTTAATAAAGAAAGGAAAACAATATTATCTAGACAAGGAAATTATCCATTAAATTCAATTCTATTTACAAATGTTGTATAATGCATTATGATTATGCTATCACATTTGTTTCATCAAAATTTGTCGACGTTAAGACATAAGCCTAGAGCAGTAAACATTCCTAAATTAATCATTATTACTGCCTTTCGCAGTATTAAATTAAACCATTTTTTTTAGTTAAGCACATATTGATTGTCATCATTGGCATTCACTATGTCTAGTTATTATATTGTAAATATTTAATGTGAGTTTCCCTATTATGGATTTTAGAATATCTTTTACCCATAAGATACCGTAACAATAAATGTTTAATTATTTGAATTAGTTTAATTCCATTAAATATATAAATTGTTGCAGCAGACTCTAAACATCTACACTGTAAACTCAATTATATTTCAGATCACCATGAAATAAAATTGAGAATTAGACGAGCTTACCTGTAAGTGAAGTCTGATTCTAATTTTATGAATGGTGATCTGAAATATAATCACCCACCCACCCAAATCGAATAAATCGATACCCAAACTGCAACAATAAAACATATTATAATTCACAACTGTTTATTATGTAATATAACTCAATTACATTATTAAATCATATAATTCAACAGTAAACAGTAAAGTGTCTCCTTGATGAGGAAATGGATATCATCAAGGATAGCAAGGGGAAATAATACTCTCTAAAGCAAGTGAGAATTCGGTGTTGCCAGTGTCCATAGATGACGTATGGTGTTTGGCCGTAAAAATCTTTTTTAATTAGGCTAAACAACCGCGGTGCCGGCGGAGTGTGGACAAGATTACTACACTGTAAACTCAATTATATTTCAGATCACCATTCATAAAATTAGAATCAGACTTCACTTACAGGTAAGCTCGTCTAATTCTCAATTCTATTTGGTACGAGAGATGATACATGTTGCACATGGTTGTATAATTTATATCAACACGGTCGCTGCATCTGATAGTCTTTTAAACATTAATATTTTTTTTAGAAAAAAATATAAAACAACAACATTACAAATTCAGCGATACTAATACTTCCGTTCTGTTTTTCTTCACTGAATAAAACAAGTATCATCAAATAATGTAATCAATTAATGTTGAATAAGACTGATTATTTTTATACATGACGTACAGTAAACTAATGCATACAGTATATATACATTCTTTTAGTGATAGAATCTCGACCACGATAGTACGTTCACCGTTATAAATAGAATACCTATATGCATAACCAGTTATTGTGAGACAAGCCATGCTAAAATAATAAACACGACTAATTACGAACGCGAATAACATGCTACAGAGCCTAATATTATTTATATTATGACATACTTCGGTTTACCGTGTTTTGAATTGTAGTAATACATAGTTTTGACGACCCGCGTGGCGGAGCGGTTACCACACCAGTCTGACGCGCAATGGGTCCCGGGTTCGATTCCCAACCAGACAGGTATCTGAATGATGAGTTTAGATTCATGTTCTGGGTTTGGGTGTTTGTGTATTCGTCTTGTGTGTGTCCATGGTACCCACAGGAGAAAATCTTAGTGTGGGGAAAATCTTAGTGTGTGTGACTGTAGAAAGCGTGTGTTTATTCTATACTATAATAATATTATAAAGCGGAAGAGTTTGTTTGTTTGTTTGTTTGTTTGTTTGTTTGTTTGTTTGAACGCGCTAATCTCAGGAACCAGTAGGTTGGAATTGAAAAAATATTTTTATGTTGAATAGAATATTCATCGAGGAAGGCTTTAGGCTATATAACATCACGCTGCAACTATTAGGAACGAAGAAATAATGGAAAATGTGAAAAAAAACAAGAAAAATCCTTGAGGGCTTCCAAGGCTTATTCATCCTGCATGCGCTGCGAAAACGGTTCAAGATACAAAAAAATATATGTATGGGAATCATTCCACGCGAACGAAGTTGCGGGCACAGCTAGTTTATAATAATTTTCCCACTACGAATAATTGTCTATGAGATTCCATTTGCGAGTACATATTTGTCTAGCAATTCAGATTTGGTCAGGTGGATTGGTGGACTGTCGCTTGATAAAACTTTGAATAATAATGTAAGAGATTCTGTTTGCTTATACATGTTTGTTTCTACCCATCTCTGTGAGAAGACTGTATTACGCGAAATATCGCGGAAATATATGATTAATAATAATTTGTTTGGTGTTATAATGGTTAATAATAGTTGGAATCTTTTCGTAGGTTGACTTTGGTGAAACCACTAAAACTATTTATGTTTGTGACAATTTTGCGTACCCTAGTGGGTTAGAATGATTATGACTGTATATCTTGTTATTCTGCAAATAAATGAATTGAATTGAATTGAATTGAACCTTCTATTTTAGCAGCTATGGTCTGATTCGAAGGCTGTTACACAAGACAATTGATAAATAATGTACACCTTATGTTGATTCATTTTAGATATCCAAGTACAAGATATATTACAGAAGAAATGATAGTTCAAGGACATAATTCAGCCTATCGTATTCGGGGTCCGTGGATTAAATCTGGGGAGTTATTCATTTTACGAAGTCATCTAAATATAAGATATTAATATTACTTCCTTTGAAGGTAAAATGTCGCCACGAAACCTACTTTGCTAAAAATTATATTAAGAACTAGCTGAACCCGCCCGCGTTAAATAAATCGATGTATCGATTGTCCCGCGGGAATAAGATATTTTCGCACACTAAAAAGTAGCCTATATGTTTATCCAGAGTGTCAGCTAACTCCCTACCAAATTTTATGAAAATCGCTCCAGCCGTCTAGACGTGAAGAAGTGACAAACATTTCCAACCACAAAATATCGCCTTTATAATATTATACTAGCTGAAACCCGCAGCTTCGCCCGCGCTTAAAAAATACATGACATATACATAGTCATTCAAGAGGAATATTTCTTTTATACATATATTTTTGGTATCTTGAACCGTTTTCGCAGCGCATGCACCGAAAGCCCTCAAGGATGAATAATTTTCCTTGTTTTTTTCACATTTTGCATGATTTCTGCGCGCATAATAGTTGCAGCGTGATGTTATATAGCCTAAAGCCTTCCTCTATAAATGGTCTATTCAACATAAAAATAATTTTTCAATTCCAACCAGTAGGTCCTGAGATTAGCGCGTTCAAACAAACAAACAAACAAACTCTTCAGCTTTATAATATTAGTATAGATAAGTATAAGTATATAAGCAAGTATAAGTATAAGTATGATTCTGAAAAGGAGTTTCTCAAAGTGGAGATTTTGGCCACAGTCCACTATGGCCAAGATCTCCACTCTGACAGGGGGACCTTGCATTGAGAAAGAAATTGGTTGAAATGAAAAGTGACTATCACCGCAGAACTGCGTGATCGTTTAATTCCAGCACATAAATAGATTGCGCAAAGTTTTATGCGTGTTGTAAGTCAGTTTAACTTTGATTAAAATTCATTAAAAATAAAACATGACTTATGCGTAACTAATTTAGATTCGCATGCAAGAGCAGTCTAAAAATATCGCAAAAACTATAGCGACAATGCTATGCTGTCCCATGTAATGGATGTAATTATTTTTGAACTAGCTTGCAACACGGAGTTGCCTGAGTCTTGTAAAGTCATAAATTGTACGTATTTAAAACCTTATTGTTATAGTCCTAATTTTGCTAAAATTTTTAATAATCAAAAAAAATAAAAACTTAATTAAAAAAATACTTATAATAAAGTTTAGATTGGAAATGTGCAATTGTTTATGCCATTCACCTATTTATTTACAATCGTTGGCGGATTCAAGCAAGGAATCTAAGGGACTCAAACCCTTCTTCTCCCCTGCTATACCCTCAAATACTTAAGTCCATCTGATAATTAGAGGGAGCGGGAGGACTTAGATTGTCCTCTTTCGGAATTTACTGTTTGAAATAATAGGACCTAAGATGCCTCAGAATCTAAAAACTAAAATCTTCGCGGTAAGACCCTTATTGACATCAAAGACGATGAAAGATTTATATTAAACTAGCAGTTCCCGCGGTTTCACTCGCGTTTATAATATATATATAGCCTAAAGCCTTCCTCGATAAATGGTCTATTCAACATAAAAAGAACTTTTCAATTCGAACCAGTAGTTCCTGAGATTAACGCGTTCAAACAAACAAACTCTTCAGCTTTATAATATTAGTATAGATATACAGACAATCACGTTTTTCTATGCATCATCATCTAAAAATATCGTAATAAATGAACGCGACAAAGCGAGCCCTATCCCTTACATGGAGGTAATCATGTGAATAATGATTTTCTTGCATCTTGCACGCTCTGCCGGTAATTAGTGCACTAGCACTTGTTCTACGTTTTTCTTTTAGGGAGGAATGATTTTGCTGTAATGAATAGGTAATATTTATATAAATTAAATATTAATGTCGTGTGTGTAATTGATGAAACGAATATTCGTATTTGAAAAGGTCGCCAAGTCTATATAGTACATTTAAGTCGATCTGCTGTTTGACCAACAAAAAAAGGTCGCCAAATCTACAGCCCTCTTTTTTTTTGATATCGAGGGGGAAACCTTCGAAAGGTACCCGACGCCGTGGGAGCAACGCCGAGTTATGTGGGATTTTTACCTCACTAAAACCTTCCCGGTGGCCATCCTTGGCTCTGTGTGGAGGATACCGGGATCTCCAACGGACCGCTGCCGGTGTCCTCCGAGCGCGATGCCCTCTTCGGGCTCTTCCCAGTGAGCATTGTACTCAGTGCGTCTCTCTGGTGTTTACGATAGCATGTGGCCATACATGTCATGTGGTCATGTGGCCATCCGTCGTCCTACACGGGGTCGCTTGGCTGGACGGTTTGAGCTCCCACTCTTACCGCCCGCAACCCCGGAAGTCCCTTTTAGTCGCCTCTTACGACAGGCAGGGTATACCGTAACCCTATTCTGATCCCGGAACTACAGGGATAAAATCTACAGCCCCCTACACTACTCCTATAGCGGCGCCCATGGTGACGTTAAATTAAAAGAAAATAATATTCATGTTCGCATACGCGTTACGTCACTAGTGTGATGACACTGAGAATCCTAGAAAGGGCTGTGAGTAAAAAGGTTTGCGTGGAGGGCTCAAGCCATGTCCTATATATGTAAATGGATTTAGTGGGTTGGAACTCCCTTCCCCATATCTAAGGCAATCTTCAAAGAGGAAGATGTTGACTAATACCAATTCGGTATCTATTTATTACGGAGTCCCTTAGCGAAAGAATTTTTTTTGGAACATAGCTGACTATTTTGCACGTTGCAGTATTAGACTAAACACTTTTTACATTTTTTCTAAAGAACTCTGCCATACATATACCAATAATAGAGTTTTTAAGTATGCCTCAATATAAAAAAAATACTTTACTTATTGTACTTTTATTTAAGTTTCCACAACATGTCTTGTTGCTTTTAATCTTGTTATAATTACAATTTCTAATACCTATGTTAAAAATCGTACTTGGGATTCGAATCCCGAAGCTAACTTTAAAACTAGGCTATAACAGCTTCCTATAACTAAATAGTGTGTAAACAGGAAAATTACCTATTAACTATTACATTTGATAGAACAATAACATCGTGCTTCTCGCACATCGAAATACATTAGCAATATTGAAAATGTGTGCGTCTTTGTGAATTGTAGTTTTGTTTTAACATACATATATGTACTGTGTTAGAAGGTAAGGTAGGTACCTATATCGTTTCGAGGTTACATTATTGTTTTGCGTTATACGCGACAAAAAAAATATAGTTTTTTATAAATAAATATAAATAAAACTGCATAATTTCTTGCCTTACCAGTATTGTTACACGTTGATGAGTTTTGGTTCTATGAGTGTGTTTAGGGTGACATATTTGATTCCGGTTGAAGTCGTTTCGAGATCCCGGAGTCCTCCTTTTCAGCGCCGAGGACGGCCACCGGGGGGGTTTTAGTGCGGTAAAAATCCCACATAACCCTGCGTCGCTCCCACGGCGTCGGGTACCTTTGGAAGGTTTCCCCCTCGAAAACAAAAAAAAAAAAAAAAAAAGGGTGACATATTTATCTAAGCCCTCGGTGGTAGCAAGGTTGCTACCACCGAGGGCTTAGATAAATATGCGTTGCTAGGTAGCAACGCATCGTCCCTGTAGTCTCGGGGTCAGAATAGGGCTACGGTATCCCCTGCCTGTCGTAAGAGGCGACTAAAAGGGGCTTTCGGGGTTGCAGACGGCTAGAGTGGGAGCTCGAACCGTTCGGTCAGGCAATCCCGAGAAGGACGGCGGTATGTGTGGTCGCATACTAGACGCTAGACGGAGCGGTGGGCCCAGGCGCCCATCTGGGAGGAGCCCGATGGGGCAGCGCGCTCGGAGGATTCCGGTGGTAGTCGAGATCCCGGAGTCCTCCTTTTCAGCGCCGAGGACGGCCACCGGGGGGGTTTTAGTGCGGTAAAAATCCCACATAACCCTGTGTCGCTCCCACGGCGTCGGGTACGTTTGGAAGGTTTCCCCCTCGAAAAAAAAAAAAAAAAGGTAGCAACGCATGTCAAGCTACCAGCCGACAATCTCAAGAAATGCTGTGTCCCCAGTAATCAAACTGTCCTGCCATATATTTGAAATGGAATGTCCAAAGTTTGCTAGTTTGTGCTCACTTTACCCTGTAACGCTGCAAACTGCGTAAAGTGAGCGCAAATTAGGAAACATTTCAAATATATTGCAAATTCAGTACGTCGCTAACAGTTGGCCTACAGTGGACACAGCCTAAGAATAATCTTCTACCGAATTGTTTACAAATATCCATGAGTGGCAGTGACATCAGTAGGTATACAATCTTATTCGCTACTTCTGAATAATAAAATAACATACATATTGTCACATTTGAGCATATATCAAGTGCAAGCAGACGAGCATGCAATTTTATAGCTTATAAAATTATAATGATATACATATAAAAAATAAAATCTCATATCCATAAAGTTTCAAACGTATACTTTAGTGCAGTAAAAACCGAGGCAATTAACATACTAATTAAAATATACCAAGTGATGTTTAATTATAAATTAAATTTACTTTTTAATTCGCAACTTTGTTTTTCCTTAATGTTATCATGAAGTCGCATAATTCCATTTGATCGAAAAAAATGCATTCAAATCGTTTAGTAAGTCAATTTTTCTTAAGCAGTGTGATAAACGGAGTATTTGTCCTTCTTTTCTCTTTCCTAATTTAGTTTAATATTTTTTTAATATCCGTTATGAGGTAAAATATTGAAACCTTTGTGAAAAGATTGTTAAAAATACTGCACATTGTCGCATAAAGTAAAGATGGCGCAATATATTTTATTTTATGACCACCTTCAAATTATATGATAAGGAGTTTTGTCTTCAATGATAAACACGTTTTATTTATAACAATACTGAATATTTAATGCGACGCTAAATATAGATATACCTACATATAACAACACGGCTAAACAATACTACAGATATTTTTTTAGTACGCCACATCCGTATTTTTAGTAGTCCACGTGATTCTTAGTCATTCTGTTTAATGATCAATTTATTTTATCATTAAATTAGTTTTAAAAGAGGATATGCAATCACGACTGGTTTATTATGTTAATATATTTCATAAACCTATAACACATATTTTTAAATTAGGTATTTCTCGTAAGCTGCAAGTTTTATTGTTGCAATTAAAAAATATTCTCATTAGGGGTGCGTTTCTTGTCATTATTTATATGCCTGCACGCATGTCCCATGACGTTGCTGTATGCAGTCTTTCTGTCAAACGATAGGATTCAAGTGACTGCGTATGGTTGAAACAAGCATGTATGTAAACATGCGCGACAAGAAAGCTCCTAAGAGAAAACTGCGTGTAGAATTTAGTTTTGAAATATATCAGTAGTATCAATAAGAACTTAGGTTATAGATGAGTTAACTGTAGTAAAAAACTGTTGCAAATTGTTTGTTTTAGTCGTGTTGTAATATGTAATACGAATACCAGGAGCGCCTCTACCTGACGTTATGTGGACGCACAATTTAGAGTAACGTCATTCTCTCCACTATTTGGCTGACTCATACTTGGATTCTCCATACGATTTGCTCACCATGGACATGTTATTATTTATTTTTAATAATCTGCGTTGACCTAATCTGATAATGACATAATTTTAAAAATACTATCTGAAGTCAATCACGGATGCTTTACTATTTTCGAGGAGTAAGATGATCGCATCATAAGACAGTGAGTCGGTAGCCATACACTTTCAGCAAAACGCACAAGCGTTGTTACAAAGCGTCAAGCGAAACATTGGGAAGCGAAAGTGCCTTGGCCCTCGACCCTCGAGACGACGTTTTTCCTGTCACGCGTGTTTACGCTCGCACGCGTGTGCTACACGCGAGAGCGCTAGCCATACGCGTGCCAAGTCCCCAAACAGTCAATATAGAACAGAGATTTCCAAACTTTTTCACATAGGTGTTAAAAAAATCAGTAATTAGGTAAAAAAGCAATTTTAAAGATTCAGGGTCAATTTAATCTGTAATTAGGTGGCAAGGGAGGGCTGCAATTGTACTTGATGTACTTTTTCCAAACACTATGAATGTTTTCTTTACGGTGAAGTAAAGCAAAACTTACATGCGAATTACTGAATTTAGTATATCTAGTCTTTTAGCAAAAACGTGGTGAACCTAGTATAAAATATAATGACGTACGATCCACATAAACTAGTGTAAGGTGTTCCTCGACTATTTCGGGATCATGAAAGCGTGGGCGAAGCGATGCAAAGCGTAAAAGCATCGACGCTAAAAGGATCATAGGTTATACTAGAGTACTAGATGGATAGCTTCGAAAAATACGGCTTACGAATATATGTGTCTATCCCCTGAAAATAAATCTATCTTACAGTAAGTTTTTTATCTGACTGAAGTAGCAAACGAGCATGCAGTGCACCTGATGGTTAGTGGTCACTGCCGTGGACATCTGAAATCAACTTCATACAGCACATGGGTTCCATCTGAAGTCAATCACAGATGCGTTGCTACTCCCGAGGACTATAGTCCTACTATGGTGGCCTCATGTGAAAGTGTGCTGGCAACCACACCCTTCTATCGAAACGCAAGAAACGCTTCACGCTAGAAATAGGTGGTGGTACTTCCCTGGTCGAACTACACTGGTTCTACCACCTGTTATGGTAAATGTACTGATTGTACTGATTAAAGAACCCTCTTTATCATTATAGGCACTTTATCTTTGTCTTTATCCAAACTTCTTCTTTCCTTTGTTCTAAAGTGATACTTTGTCATTTTTTTCTCCTGCTAAATAGTATTTGTAAATCTATCCGTGTGACTAGTAGTAGTAGTAGTAGTGACTAGTATTATTACTAGCCTATATAAAGGCATCAATTTCTTAAAGTCATGCGGTCACGTTAACAGTGACGTCAGTAATAAGCGAAGTGCCACCTTATCACCGGCCTTCACCTTCGCTAAGCTCCAACTGATAAACGGATTGATCTTGACACGATAAAGAAGCTTTTAGATAATTTTCTAGACACATGAAGATATGAAAATACCCGTATGAAGATATGTATGGCGTTTTCTATTATTGGTGTAGGTGTAGAAATATTTGTAAGAAGATTCGGTTGGTATTTTCTATTTTTACCATTTTTGGAGTAGATAATGAGCATGCAGTTCACATGGTGGTAAGTGGGCAGCCCATGGACATATGTAATCAATCCCAGTTAATTATATATGACTAGTTTATTTCCGCGGCTTCGTCCGCTATGATCACGACTACCACAGTAATGATTATCCTATGTGTTAATAACGTCATAAACTACGTGTGTGCTAAACAGTAATATTCGACGGGTAGTTATAGTAGTTTCTTTATAATTTACTAGTTTATTCCCGCAGAGCAGTGATAACCTAATGATTGAAACTTGCCCTCTCGATCGTAAGGTCCGAGGTTAAAACCCAGGAACGCACCACTGATTTTTCTAAAATTATGTGCGTATTAGAAATAAATTATCACTGCTTTACGGTGAAGGAAAACATCGTGAGGAAACCTACACACCCTAGTAATGGTAAAAAAAGAATTCGGTGGTGTGTGAAGTCGTTCAATCCGCACTTGGCCAGCGCAGAGGACTATGGCCTAAAACTATCTCATTCTGCGAGAAGACCCGAGCCCAGCAGTGGGACAATAGGTCATAAACTACGTGTGTGGCAAATTTCTACGAAATCTGACCGGTAGTGTTTGTATGAAAGCGTAACAAACAAACTTACATTCACATTTATAATATTAGTAGGGATAGTAGGGATTTTTTTTTGTTACATATAAAGTACCGACTGAGTAATAAAGTACTTCATATCAATTACAATCTAGCCTTATATGAGGCTAATGAGTAATTCTGATCTAACTTAAACTGCTAAATAATTGTTTATTGAAGAAGGCGTCCATTGACGGTAATAGTAGGGATGATATTATAGATATACTAGCTGTCCCGACAAACGTTGTTTTGCCATATAAAAAATAAAAAAAAATGTTAAGGGTGGCCAACCCTTCAGGGGTATGAAAAATAGATGTTGGCCGATTCTCAGACCTACTGAATAAGCATATAAAATATGGTAAAAATCGGTTAAGCCGTTTCGGAGGAGTATGGCAACAAAAACTGTGACACGAGAATTTTATATATTAGATAAGATTTTAACCGCAAATGATATAAAACTATACAAGACGTGAGCAGACACTAATTAAAATATACCAACAGGCTCAAAGAACCGCCACAGGAAGTGGTAATAGAGAATTATTAGTTACGATTACAGCAGATATTGCCGCGTAAGGCTCGCGGTTCTCACAGCATTTTGATGCGCTTAATTTGTATGCGCAAGCGCAGCGCAACGACAATCTTGCGCAGTTCGTTGACACCCATACGCTGTTTACAATTGATCTTAATCCTGCGCTAGAGTACAATGAAGGATCGGATCTAAATGTTGTATGAGTTCTTTACTGGGTTGATTTTTTTTAAAACTAGTTTGAGTTGTTGAGAACTAGTTGAGGGTTTAGGATTCAAATCCCGACTTAGATTTTTGATATAGGTGTTGATCGATCATATTATGTAAGCCGAGTCATGTATGAGATGTCTTTGTTAACTTGTTTAAACGGTAAAGGAAACATCATGATGCCTCAGAGGTCTAAAAAATCTCAGAGTCATGCCCTACTGTTCGACGGAATCGTGGCCGTCCCCAGTTTTGCAATTCCTCCCTACTCCCACGATATTCAAAGTCTTACTCATTGGATTTCTAATGTTCGTCACCAAAAAGAGCAGCCCTGAAAAATACAAAGATCACCACTCCATACATCAATATTAAACGACTTTCGACGTCGATTTTTTTTTATATTTAAACCTAACGATAAGGCAGACGGGCTACCTGTTGGAAAGTAGTCACCGTCGCCTATGGACACTTGTAACACCAAAGATGTAGAGAACTGTAAACTTCGCCCTTACTCCGACATAAGACCCATAGCAATGGGTACAGTAAAGAATATTACCCACTTATTATTCCAGGGAACAAAGAAGTTAACGCAAATAAAGCTAAACTGGATAATTAGATTCGTCATGTGTCGCGACATGGGTTCAGTTATTTTAGTACTGCAAGGACGTTAGGCGAGGCGGCCGGACATTTTTAAAGGTTTAAGCGGTCCGCAACCCTTTTGACAATAAGGGCACTTTTTAGCACATAATTAGTAACGTGTTGGCAGGCTGCATTTGAAATGGATCAAGAATAACAAAGGACCGTCAATTAAACGCAAATAGTCTCTAGTTTAAAGTTTGAATTGAGTAGAAAAGTTAAACATTAATTTTATTAAAATACCTAAAATTGAAGTTTATTATCGTGAGCCGTAAGAGGAGATTTGGCCGCGTGTTGGCCACCCCTGGCCTAAATTCCTTGTTGTATTTCCTTTGTTGAAGTAACAAACAAGCAAGCAGTCTTGATGGTATAATGGTTTAGGGAACACTCCAGAATTTTCCAGAAAAAAATAAGCAGGTCATTAAACACTGTGAAATTGATGTTTAAAGATACTAATATGCACGTTCCATTAGTATGTTTTTTATCACAGAAGTAGCCACCCGCTATTGGTTACTGCCACCCATAGGCAACTTCATATCAATGGGCAACTTCATATAAAAAAAGGGTTTTGAAGTCGATCACAGATGCGTTGCTATCCCCGACGACTAAGATAGTAGAACATTGGTTCGACCAGGGAGGTACTAACCACACACTAATTTCTAGCATGAAGCAGTTCTCGTGTTTCGGTGGAAGGCTGTGGTTACCACACTTTTATTTAAGACGACCATCTCAGTCCTCAAGAGAGGTAACGCATTTGTGGTGGACTTTAGACTGAACCCTTGTTTTATATGAAGTTGATCACAGAAGATGTACATGAGCGGCAGTGACCACTTACTATCAGGTGGACTGCAAGCTCGTTTGCTACTTCAGTCAGATATAAAAAAAAATGAAGTTGCTAACAGATGTCCATAGGCGACAGTGACCACGTACCATCAAGGGTCGTTTCAATCTTATAAAAAAATGTCATTTAAAAATTCCGATCGTGTTTTTCAAAAACTATTTCACTCTTTTTGTTTTAAAATTAAAAATATCAACATGACTACATCTCTACAATTTACTTGGTATGCCGACATTGTCATAAAATTTATTTTGATGGCCGTGTCCCCCGTTCGGTACACGACATATCTTAGACGCATTCGAAATAATGACAGTTTCAAATATTTTTAAAAGTAGGTTAATAGGTTTTAGGGACAATATTTAAAAGCTTTTTTATTGTTTCTTTTGTTAACACTTTTATTGTAGGCACTTTACAAAAATCTCTTGTTGATTTATAAACATATAAACATACATATAAACATTCGTTACTATATTATTATTTCAGACGAAGTTCAAATTCATCAAACGAATAAATGGTTACGATTGCATGCGTAAATAAATTAATTTGTATAAAGATTTTTTATTAAAGAATCCAAAAACAAATTTCGAAATCTAAAATTTGAAATTCGAATTCCGGTGCGATTAGGCGGTGCGTACACTGGAGCGCTCCCAAAAATATCTTGATAGCGAAAATTAATCTGTCAAGGAATCAGTTCGCGAATAAATAAATATCTAAGATTTATGTCTCCAACGGATGTAACTGCTTTGCAATAAATGAGGATTGTAAATTAAGAATAGATTTATAGCTGTTTTGCTTGGAAGCATGATGATCTGTATGTTTGTTTGTTTCCCCGCTGGCTCGCTCAATTGTTCTGGATTTCTGATTGGCGTAATTGTTTTGTGTGGTTTCATATACTGTTTAATACGAGTAAACGAATTTAAATTAAGAATTGGTTCATAGTTGTTTTTGTTGGAAGCAGAATTTTGAAGCGTTTGTTTGTCTGCCAGCTGCTGCTCAATCGGACTGATTGACATGCACCGATCGATGTATTTTTTGTGACTCTGTCTATGCAACCACTCTAAATTGTTCTGTTCTGCAATAATGTTTGAATTAATTCGTTTTTGACATATGAAGAGATAATTTATAGATTAATTATCTCTATAGTGGACTGTCTTCGACTGTGATTTATTTTAATCATTTTAATAAGACATAAAAAGTATTTTTGGAAAAAATGCTGAAATCAATAAACATCTAATTTTAAATGGCTTCAAATAAAGACTCGATATTTTTCTTACAGAATAAAGAGATGAGAGAATTCTCTTCTCTCTCTTGTAATTGTCTAAAGGTCTCCCCTCTCTCTTGCTCGAGTCTAAAATACTAAGCAAAGTCGTGCGTAAACCTACTAAAGTACCAACAGCAGTCACGATATTTACAAACAGAAATATACGACCGTGGAGACTTTACGCAAGTATTAAGGTGATACTAATTCGACAACTCATTTGTCCAAAATAACTCCATCTATCCACAACTCTACAAACCAACTGACATATATTTTATATTTATAAGAAAGTATGCCCTACTTGCGGTCATCTTATACACGGTTATTCTATTTTTACGTCTATTATCGTTAAAATCTTATCGTTTTTAAGATGAAGATTATATCGCTTCTTTTATTTTTTTATGTGAAAGTCGCATAAAAATCAGTTCAGTTTTTCAAGAATTAGACACACATAAATGTATGTGAATACATTTATATTTTGTTAAAATACCTAAAATAATTACCTATATATTTCTTATAGGCTAAGAAACGTGTTGAAAATTTCGTTATGTGCCTTTTTTTATCTAATTGAAGTACCTGATGGTGAGTGGTCACTGCCGCTCATTGATATCTGTAAACAACTTCATATAGAACATGGGTTCTTTATGAAGTCCATAACAGATGCGTTGCAACTCCCAAGGATTAAGATTATCGCCTCACATAAAAGTGTGCCGGCAATTACACCCTTCTATCGAAACGCAAAAAATGCTTCACGCTAGATATAGTGTTATTTTTTTATTATTATGATGTCATGTGTGCTAATTCTGACACTATTTTTAATCTTTGAAAATAAACAAACGCGTTCAAGTAAGCTCAGACTTAAAAATGCAGCAAGAAATCTTTACAAGTGCAGACGAAGCCTTACACATACCGCCCAAGGAGTGTAACCAATTTCCTTATTCCTCTAATAATAGGGTTTAAATCTGCGGCGGCAAATAATAGTTATATTTGCCGCCATATTTAATTTTATGCACTGTCGCAAACGTCATCACAGTTCAAGCGAATTAATACTTAAAGTAGTATAACATGATGCCGCAATTCCTTTTCCTATTACATTGGGACCCTACAAGTGATATAAATTATATCATTTTTTCACTTTATGTAATTAAATAGCATTATGATGGCAGTAGATCGCCGAGCGCTGTTATTTTGTGTGAAAGGTGTGGTAAAGGGTAAGTTAATATACTTATCCGAGACGTATGGGTAGGAATGAATGTGCCTTCTGATAACACCCTCATTTTACAGTGGCCTCTTATTATCAGGTAGACTGTAAGCTAGTTTGCTATTTTTTCATAATTGTACCTATCGATAAGGCAGACGGGCCACCTGATGGAAAGCAGTCACCGTCGCCTATGGACATTTGCAACACCAGAGGAGTCGCCAATGCATCGGCGGTTTTGAAGGAGAGCTCTTTTTACACCTTTAACTTGATTACTTGATAGTAACATGTCACTGTCAGCCTTAGTGTTTAATAGCTCAATTTATTTTCAAGCGCATTATTGGTTTAAAAATGAAGACGTTAAACAGCTCAGATTAATGAATCAATGACAGCTTTATGTTTTTTGGCAGTCCATTCAAAATTTAGTATCATAAAATTAATAAGACGGAACTTCGTTTCAAATTTAGTGCCATTTAAATTAAAGTACATTTTAAACAAATATCGTACTATACCTACTATACTAATATTATAAAGACGAAAGTTTGTGAGTGTGTATGTTTGTTACTTCTTCACGTATAAACGGCTGGAGCGATTTTCATAAAATTTGGTAGGGAGTTAGCTGACATTCTGGATTAACATATAGGCTACTTTTTATTGAGGGAAAATATCTTATTCTCGCGGGACAATTGATACATCGTTTTTTTTTAACGCGGACGAAGTTGCGGGGTTCAGTTAGTATTACAATAAAAAACTCACTAATCATTAAATAGAAATTTATTATCCAAATAAGTCGTTGTTATTCTGTAATTGGTATTGTTGCGATTAAATTTTTTCGTAATTCTTAGTCAAATCACCTATTTATTTCAAACTAGCTTAACCCCGCAGCTTCGCCCGCGTTTAAAAAGTCGATGTATCGATTTTCCTGTGGGAATCAGATATTTTTCCACATTAAATAGTATCCTATATGTTCATCCAGAGTGTCAGCTAACTCCCTACCAATTTTTATTACAATCGCTCCAGCCGTTTAGACGTGAAGAAGTAACAAACATACACACTCACCTTTCGCCTTTATAATATTAGTATGATCTGATCAAGGAGCAACGGGTTTTTATCCAAGCGTAACTATTTGTCTGAAATTTAGTACCCGCTTAAAACAAGTAGGTAACGAAATCAGAAACTGACATGAGCTTAAGTCTTAAATTTCCGTTTTGCAATCGGTAGATAATGTTACCAACAGCCAGAAATGCTAACTGCGGTCGTTTGACCGGGATTTTAGACGCCAGTTGACGGGATATGAATTTTTCATAAGTACGCGTTTCCTTATGGTTTGTTACTTTTTACAAAGAATGACTTATTTATTTATAAGTTTTTGTACACAGTGACAATAGGTAAACATATTTAAAATACATACTACAAAGGGCTACTTATTTCAAAATGAAATTTCTTCCAGCAGCCCTGATAGGACGGGTATATAAAAGCAAATCCAGTGTGCACAAACTAGAATTAAATATAAACAAAATATAAATATAATATAGGTATAATAAACATATAACATATGATATATAGATAGACTAGCTGTGCCCGCGACCTCGTCCGCGTGGCACGTAGTGTTGCCCAAATGCAAGAACAAGACGAGACTTAGCCAGTCTTGGTCTTGGTCTTGCGCCAATACACCTGGTCTTGGTCTTGGTCTTGGTCTTGCGCTCCCAGTCTTGGTCTTGGTCTTGGTCTTGCAGCAAGAGTCTTGCAAGTCTTGCAATTACCTATTAGTCTATTACTATTTATTAAAGTTTGACTAAATGTACAATAATAGTACCTAAGTAATTAGTTTAAAACCATATAAGTAATCAATATTATAATATATACTTACTAGAATGAATTAATATGACATCTACTACCTATCCTTACCATTTTATCCCAATCATAATACTACTTGCGTGATCAGTATAATGTATTCATTTTCATTCTAAGCACTCTGAAACTTATTTATTCTTTGGAACACCTGTAGGTACTCTTAAAATTCGAAATTATTTTGCATGAGTATACCTACGCCCTATGGCGGCAATCAAATAGTGTCAAATGTTATGATTTCGGCGTGGCGGCAACGATTGTTTTAGATTTCAAAAGAAGCCGCCGGCGCGTGTATCATAACCATGTACTTCCGAAAAGCGGCAAATTTCTTTGAGAAGTAAGTGCAAAACCTTTGATGCCGCATTATTAAAGTGCCGATGGTTAAAACATAACTATGCATGCACTCAGTTTGATTTTAATAGATATTTTTTTATTCGCTATGTTTATGGTATTAGTCGTAATGCGCATAGGTCCAGTTTTTCATATTCTTTGATACAGTTTTTTGCGTCTCATAGAATTCCTAAGCGTACCTACCTATACACCGAACTGTTACACCTAACTACTCAGTGAAATAGCGCTAAGTCCTAGCTGCAAGACGCAAGAGTCTTGCAGGCTATGTCTTGTTCTTGCTCAAGTCTTGCACGGTCAGTCTTGGTCTTGGTCTTGCTAAAAATACGCGGTCTTGTTCTTGGTCTTGGTCTTGCAAAAACGCAAGAACAAGACCAAGACTGCAAGACCAAGACTGAATTTGGGCAACACTAGTGGCACGCAACGCAAGCCCTCAAAGATGAATAATTTTCCCCGTTTTTTTCACATTTTCCATTATTTCTTCGCTCCTAATAGTTGCAGCGTGATGTTATATAGCCTAAAGCCTTCCTCGATAAATGGTCTATTCAATGCAAAAATAATTTTTAAATTCGAAACAGTAGTTCCTGAGATTAGCGCGTTCAAACAAACAAACAAACTCTTCAGCTTTATATATTAGTATAGATTACATATTACTTATTTCGTCGTGCTTATGTAAGGAATTGTTTCCTGTCGTGCATGTTAGGCTCTCACGCGTATCTTGCACGCACAAATGAATTAACTCACTGCCGTCTCTTCGTGACTGGATGCATGTGGTGCGAGCGCGGATGAAACACGCGTGAGAGCGTCATGCGGTTTAATCATTGACCAGAAAATCTTCTTCTAAGAAGAATTGATATGATTTTTTTTAAGACTGAAGCAGCAAAAGAGCCTGCATTCCACCTGATGGAAATAGTCGCTCCTACCCCTAAACATTTGTAACTTTTGTTACCAACCAACAAGTAGCTTGCCTGGGGACAGTAATGTAGTCATGAGTTTAATAGTTTATAACTATATAAACATCAATAATAATCTATTTAATGATTGTATTTAAATTGATCGTGCCATGTTATTATAAATATTATAAATCAATAGAAGTCACAATATAAAAAAATATAAATGGTTATATAAATAAATAATATAAATGCATATATTTAATTTTATATAATGTAATAGATTAATAGTAATGTTTTTGTCTCTGAGACGGTTTCCTTAACGCCTGCCATTTTTAGTATAAAAGGGAGGGTATTATCGTAATATGGATCATTCTAATAATTCACAAGTGTAAGACGTTACTGTCCGAATGTATTCTGAAATTGTATAAGTGTAAAATCGTGAAAATATACCAGTGTTGTACATAATGTGTCGTTTACTTTGGCCATCCAATCCTACTTCTGGAACACTTTACATAGGACATGGGCTTGTTGTGAAATTATTTGTCTCGTTGTCAAGTCAAAGTGTGCCGGCAAGCACACCCTTCCATCTAAACGTAAGAACTGCTTTACGTTAAAAACAATTGTGACGGCGGTATCTCCCGGTAGAACTATACGGGTTCTATCATCTAGTAAAAATAATGGAAGGTCGATGATAAATTTTAAATATAACCAGCATTTCAAAATCTAACTTATATATAAAAAGGTTTAATTTTTCTATTATTTCCGAAAATTAGAAACTGTTTCTTGTGCCGAAACAAAATTAAAACTCGAGGTCAACTAATTTTGAGTCTTACATAATACCGCACACACGACTAATACATATTCTAAACCGGGAATTAGGTATATGGGTAATTACTATTCTAGAGTACTAAACATCGACATAAAATGAAGACACAGGCTTCTTTCATGTCCGGGTATTTATTAGTACTTGTCAGCGGCAATAAACATACAAGATATAGTTTTGGTGAGCTTCCAAAACAATAGTAAATGCATTTACGTGGAAGATGCTAATTGAGTATGTGATGTTATTCTATTATTGTATATACGAACTGTGTCACACGGTTAGTGGGTAAGCGACGAGCGATTCCTTTACAAACGATATTCTCTCTTTAAACTTTAAACTTGGTAATTCGATCGTAATTTTTGTAGATTTTTTTACTACAATATTTCTCAAATTAAATTCATGTTTCGTACTGCAAATAAATACTGACATAAAATAGTATTCAAGACGAGATGTAATTTGCCTCCGATTCTTCATCATTCGGATCCACTGCTGGATATCTCTCCTCTCTAATGGGCGTTTTTAATTATAGCTACTGAATCTGGTAAGAGCACTGATAGCCTAATGGTTGAAACTTGCCCTCTAGATCGGGAGGTCTGAGGTTCAAACCCAGGCAACCACTGATTTATGTGCGTATTAGATATTATCACTACTTTTCGGTAAAGGAAAACATCGTGAGGAAACCTACACACCCGAGAGTTCTTTAAAAAACAAGTTCTCGGAGGTATGTGAAGTCAACCAATTCGCAGCGCGGTGGACTATGGCCTATAACTCTCTCATTCCGAGAGAAGACCCGTGCCCAGCAATTAGACAATAATTGGTTGACGACACTGAATCTGGTATCCACGCAGTAGGTATTAATGTTACACAAGAGGACGCTGCTCTTTAGCTGAACAGAAATACTAATGCTTCCATAGTCAAAGTGTTTATCTCGCTAGTCGTTTCAAGGCGATGGTGAGACAACCTCATCTTGGTTCTTAATGCAGTACTGTTCGTAGGATATGGAGCATCTGGTTGACAAGGTTATAGGAACACGTGTTAATGGTTAGAAAACCGACTGCAAGGGATAGTATGCACATTTATGTACCTGTAAATTCTTATACGTTCTGTATAAAAGCAGGCAATTATTGCTTATAGGGTTAAGGTGTTTGAGTATATGTATCAATATTAAAGTCTTGGAAAATAGTTAAATTTTTAATCTATGTGTCATTGGGCCATGCTGGTCACCAAATTCGGTAAATTAACTCTCGATCACTTAAGGTGCGATCAACAAGAAATAAATGTTACTACATAATAATAGCTTGCGACAAATCGTAACCTTATCTTATAAATATTATAAATGCGGAAGTTAGTCAGAATGTGTGTGTTTGTTACTCTTTAACGCTAAAACTGTCGATCGGAAAATTATGTACCATATACGATACTCAATATCGTAGTAGACATGACCAAAACGGACAAAGCTGCGGGAATAAATTATAAAAAAACTAGTTGACCCGGTGAACTTCGTTTCGCCTAAAAGTCAAAAATTTAAAATTATAAGTGTTTCTCTACTATACATAAAATCTTCCTGTTGAATCACTCTATATATTTATAAAACTGCATTAAAATCCGTAGCGTAATTTTAGAGATCTAAGCATACATCAGGACAGACACCGAGAAGCGACTGTTTTATACTATGTAGTGTAAAAACAGTACCTTATCATCTAAGAGCAAATGTTTGATTATGCCACCCATGATATGAGAAAATGAGTTATTATGGAAACAAACACCGCAAACAATGGTCGGTGTGTTGAGTATATTGTTTAGTAAACAGCAATTGCTCCGGTATGTCGCACAGCCCGATCGTGGAATGGAAAACAAAGGTAAGTGGATGGAGTCAATTTGTTCTTTAGCTAATTTTTAACCGACTGCGTGACGCAAGGGTTATGTATTTAACGTGTAGCTATAATAAATAAAAACTTTTTAACAAAAAATATCTACCGACTTACGTGTCACAAAAAAGTAAAAAATGATTTCAATTAATTTTGGTTTAGAACATACTCAGTACTTAGTAGATAGTTCCGAAGTCGGCGCTCAACATATTTCTCTGGACGTGATGAAACTTTGTCCTGTATGAGCGCCGCTCATAACACGCACTACCTTTCAAATTAAAAAAAATCATCGAAATCGGTTCACCCAGTCTGGGGTAATCAAGTAACAAATATTAAAAAAAAAATACAGACTTTTTGAAAGTCGGTTAAAAGTATATATAAAAAGGAAACTGACTTAACTACAGAAGTATTAACGCACATCATGAACTACTGTGATTACAATAGAACTTAAAATTTTGCACCGTGTTTCCTGTTACAGTAACTTGAAGGTGATGCACTAAGATAGGATTGAAAATTCGCTTCTTAAGCAGATAAAAAAGGAGGGAAAAAAGCTTGTATGAAACTTAATATTTGGGTTTTTGTTGTGATACAATGGAAAACCTGTTTAACTATTTTTGATAAATCAACCCTTAAGAGGGTATAATGGAGGTATAAAGAGTTTTCAAAAATCGAGGAGTTTTGAAGCGAATAACAGCATAGGCAATCATAATACCTATGTGTATAACCAAAAAAGTCAGGTTTCCATATTATTTTGTCATCGTAAATAATATTACAAGCTTCGATAATTACCGTTAATTTGAAATTCCAGACTGTCATTTCTATTTTATCCCCGGACTAAATTTGACCCTTCCATGAATTATGAAGAGATTATCTTGGCACGGCACCGTCCGGACGACAGCTAAAGGTCGCAATTTCGATATTAGACTGACAACTTGACGTTCTTCGGTTAATGAAATTACTTGTTCGTCAAGAAGATCAAAGTATTGTTTGATGTTCCAGAGATCGGTCATGGTGAACTTATTTTAACCCTATACGTGATCCAATTGTTTAGTTTCTGTGATCCGTTTTACAGGCTAGTGATCATTGTTTACAAGTGGTTTAGTAATCTTCTACATTACAGGACAAATTATACGTGAAGCAAAATCTTGTGATCAGTTTTTAAGATACTTGCCCCAGACGGAGGAGTATGAAATTACGCACGGTTATAGTTGATGTAGAGAAGGATTGCGCAATGCTATTATTTTTTTATATAATTCATAAAACTTACTTAAAATCAACTAAAACACATTACACACACTACCTTGCATTTGACACAAAAAAAAAAACTTATTAAACGAAATAGAACATTCAATGTCTTACTATGAAAACACATAACGTCAAAAATGTCAGATGTTTTTGTCAAAATACCCTCTATTGCTTTTAAATGGAGCTTAGCTAATTAAACCTCTTTTTATCTTTAACGGGTGCGTTCAAAATAACTTGAAAATTATTACAATTTATTTGATTTTAATAAATATTCGTGCTACTTTGAACAATATAAAGTTTGTAATAATAATTTATTTATTCAAGTAACTGGACTCAAAAATTACATTTACAGCATTTTGTCATATATGTATACTTATGCAGTGATTAATGTATTGACAATCTAATCGATTATTGATAATTTTCAGGATACTGTTGGAGTTTTCCCGGACACTGTAGTTTTTAATTTAAATTACGGCCGAATTTTGACCGTTGCTACGGGTGACTACTTTAATATGCAAGATCGCAAGCGAAATTACGTAAACTATATAATTGGGCAGATAAGCGTAGTACATCAACATCAACCCGATGTAGATAATTACTAACCCCACAGAGAGATAAAAATAAGAAATAAAATAATTGTGCACTATTTCTACATAAGAACCGATTTCTTTGACACTTCCTAATCTAACTGGAATAATTATGGCATCTTTTTGGCTCTCAGAAGCCAGCCTGTATTCGACAAGCGCGGTGACAATACTTGATCCGAGAAAAGTTGGCATAATTGAATATGCCAACTTTGTGTAAAGTAGCAACCCATAATTAGTTCACTCCTTTGAAGGACATTGAAGCAAACACTAGTCTATAAGCCAACTACAAGACGTCAGCATTACAACACTTTTAAAATAAAACACAACGGAATTGTTTTAAAGTTCAGAAACAAGCCTACTTATACATATTGCAAGGGAACAGCAGGAGAGCAATAAATGTTTTAAAGGAAATAGGGAATTTTGTCGAAGTCACGGTGATTGACAATATGCTAATAGTATTCGCAAGACGACGAGGTAGAGAATGATATTTATACGTGTTAAAATTATGTAATTATTTAAATATTCAAATTCATAGGAATCATGAAGACATATTACTAAATTTTGGGAATCTCACTAATGCGTAAAATATGGGCAACGTAATCTAAATAATTTAATATTAAGTGATAATGATTATAATATAATATATAACGGGAGTTGTTATGATGAATAGCAAGCAGTAGCTCATTAAATCATAGTTAAAAATATATCGTTACACACTCACACTTTCTACACTCAGAGCCCCACAGTAGGATTTTCTCCTGTGTCGTGGGTGCTATGGACACACACAAAGACGAATACACAAACACCCAGACCCAGAACAAGAATCTAAACTCATCATTCAGATACCTGTCTGGCCGGGAATCGAACCCGGGACCCACTGCGTGTCACACCGGTATGGTAACCGCTGCGCCACGCGGGTCGTCGTTGAATGTTTCGAGCTCGAAATAAAGCAGTATTGCTTGCGATTACCATTACATTCGTATTTATGACCAATTTGTTGTCCGTTCCATACATTATTCGGGGTAATGTGTTTCAAAAAACATAATATATAAGTATATGTACGTAATGATTATTTGTTTGTGACTTGTTTTACTTAAATAATTGCGGTTTTGCCGGACGTAATAATTGGTCAGTGACAAGCTTTAAAAAAAATTAAATCGTAAACAACTAAAGCGGCCGCCAACATAATAAACTCCGTGTTTGATATTTTAAAGCTTATAATTTGCGTTTTCCCGTGTTTGTATACCACATTTGCCACCTAACTAATACTGTAGTAAGTAAGTATTAATAATGTAAAATTATGGATTTACTGTTCTGTAAAGAATGTATGTAAAGATTATTGAAGCTCTCTTGTTTTTGGATATAGGTCCCTCAATAAAGTTAAAATTAAGATTTATGGTATGTGTGGCAGCCTATTGTTATTGGAAATCCAAGACACCTAGAATGCCAGCTTTAGTAATGTATTGCGTCTTTAACCCCACGAGATAAAAGAAGCCAACATTTAGATGGCAAGCACACATATGTAAGTATATAATCATAAAACAGTACAGTGTAATTTAAACGTGTATAACAAAAAATAAAAGTTTATAGGTACATAAAGAACAATTTCACATGGAAAAAAGCTTAACCCTATGACGTAACAAAAATAATAAATGGAACATTTACATATTAAAAAATCATAGGTAAATGTAGTTATGAAAAAAAAATACGTTGATAAACATTTTAGCACTAGCCGATGAAATTTAGAGCCAAAACAATTTATACATATATTACACACTCCATACGTAGGAACTAAAATTGGCAAGGAAAGCTACACTCCGGCTTATAACGAAAATAATATGAGTGATCTGGTTAATTTAAAGACATCGACGTATTTATATTAGCGTCGGCCGAACTGATTCAGAGTTGACAGGGAAATAAATATTTACTGGAATGCCACGGATATATTTTTATCTTGATTCTAATAAGAGTGAGTGATAGCCGAATGGTTGGAACTTGCCCTCGCGATGGAGGTTCGGGGTTCAAATCTCAGGCCACTACCGATTTTCCTAAAATTATGCGCGTATTAGAAATTAATTATCACTGATTTACGGTGAAGGAAAATATCGTGTGGTAACTATTTGTGTTTTTGTTTACTAGGGGGAAACCTTCAAAAAATACCCGACATCGTGGGAGCGACGCGGGTTATGTGGGATTTTTACCGCACCAGGGTCCGGTCAAGCAACCCCAGGATGGACGGCGGCATGTGTGGTCGCATGCCGCCGTAAAGACTTCTGGTCTTGGGTTTGGGCAGTGAGCGTTTTAAGCCCACCAGTGAAGAGCCCGCAAGGGGCATCGCGCTCAGAGGCTTCCGGTTCCTTATCTATTCCGGTCTATTCCGGCGTTCCTTTGGAGATCCCGGAGTCCTCTTTTTAGCGCCGAGGACGGCCACTGGGGGGATTTTAGTGCGGTAAAAATCCCACATAACCCTGCGTCGCTCCCCGGTGTAGAGCACCTTTTGAAGGCTTCCCCCTCAAAAACAACAAAAAGTATACGTCTCGAGCGGTTCCGCGGTCTAGATAAAAACCATAGTGCGGAATTAGCCATAATTGAGCGATGCTTTCGCTCAAGTCGAACCACGAAATTGTTGTGTTCGAGTAGAAAAGGTGGTACATCCCTACCTAAGGAGCCTCTATTTTTATTAAACCCTAACAGATACGGATTTAGTAACTTTTCATATGAAAGCGCATTTAAAAAAATACTTTAAATTGTTACACCAAAGGTCTGCTCTATAAATCTATTAGTTGACCCGGCGAACTTAGTTTTGCCTAAAAGTAAAAAATCTAAAATTATCAGTGTTTCTCTACTATATTATACATGTATTATACATAAAAACCTTCCTCTTGAATCAATGTATCTATTAAAAAAACTGCATTAAAATCCGTAGCGTAGTTTTAAAGATCTAAGCATACATAGGGACAGACGGCGAGAAGCGAGTTTCTTTTATACCTACTATGAATTGGAACTTGTACATTACTTACACAAAAAAGTATAGAATTATCAACATAAACATAATATATTCAAGCGCTTCCAGAACAAATGGTTTCTTGACGACCTTTGGCGGGCGTCTAATGGAGCACACTGCCAAGCCCACGATACCATTTACTTTGCATCGCTTGAAAAGCTGACGGTATTAGTTACAGGGTGTGCTTGGTTAATTTTAGTATCATGACAACGCGTGGCACGTCACCATACTGGTAGCACACGCAGGGTCTAGGTTTGAACCCCGATTAGACAAATTTTTAAAATTCTAAATGAATTAGTTTATTAATACCTGACATATTGATAACAATCATTAGAACCTCGTTTTAACGCTACTTGATTGTACTGCTATAAGAAATAAAATGAAATGAAATGTCTTTATTTTGTATAGGCCTTCGGGGGCGCTTACAAATTGTCGACCTACGCTTACAGTGTAGTTCGACCGGGGAAGTATCACCTCCACACCAGTTTCTAGGGAGAAGCAGTTCTTGCGTTTCCATAGAAGGGTGTCGTTGCCGGCACACTTTCACATGAGGCGACCATCATAGTCCTCGGGACTAGCAAGCACCTATGATTGAGTACAGATGGAACCCAGGTTCTGTATGTAGTTGCTTACAGATGTCCATGGGCAGCAGTGGCCACTGACCATCAGGTGGACTGCATGCTCGTTTGCTACTTTAGTCAGATAAAAAAAAATGACTGATATTGATAGTGATGGCTAACACCCCGATTTAGCGATGCTTTGTGTTGTTATAAGACAGGAAGTTTTAAAAGGTTTGGAAGTTGGGAGATCGCTAAATTCTGTGACAGGACTTTTATTATCACTAATCTATCTCTGGTTTCATTTTGGCGGCAGTCGTACTGCTAACTTTAACAAATTTTAACTAAACAAATGTCATTGTTTTCTGTTGAATTTGTCCTAATTTATTTATTTTTATTTCAGTTCTGATGTTATGATCTTTTGCCAGGTGATGGTAATTGACTTCTGATAGAACCCTTGTTTTATATGAAGTTGCTTACCATGGGCTTCAGTGGCCAGTTAACATAAGGTGGAGTAAATGCTTCTTCAATCGGATAAAAAAACGATCTGTTTATAGAACATATCAGAAAAACTATTACACCAAATAATATAGCCTTGCTTTTCAACGAGGTAATGTTGACAGCATTCTGCAAACTCATCATAGGGACTGTAATTTGGATGCAGAATTTTATATTTAATCTGGCAATTCATTTTTTTTAACTTTTAAGTTATTCTTTTATAGGTATATAGATATAGTTATAAAATTTATTGATTTAACATATTCATACTGTCATATTAAAATTAATATATATTAAAAAAATAATAATATAAGTATATCTTACGTCGAAATAAAAAATCCATTAATTTCATCCATAAACCATTAAAGCGAGTATTGAAAGTATTTTTAAAATTCAGTCGTTTGACGGACCCACCTAGAAAGTGGAAGAGGCACTCGTAAACTAATTCCTGTTTCAAAATTCAATCTTAAATTCTGAGAAACACATTGCTACGCTTTCATCTTTAAAACGTAGAATCGTTACTTGTTATCATTAACAGGCTCATTGTGCGAAAACGTTTTACCTACGTTCCGCGATTGTTTTCGTACTAATGTAGGCGATGAGTAACGTCACATAACGAACAGACCATGTTTTTTTTTTTTTTTTCTGACTGAAGTAGCAAACGAACATGCAGTCCACCTGAAGGTAAGCGGCCACTGCCGCCCATGGACATCCGTAATCAACTTCATACAGAACACGGGTTCCATCTGAAGTTAATCACATATGCGTTGCTACTCCCGAGGACTATGATGGTCGCCTCATGTAAAAATGTGCCGGCAACCACACCCTTCTATCGAAACGCAAGTAATGCTTCACGCTAGAAATAGGTCTGGCGGTGGTACTTCCGGTCGAACTACACTGGTTCTACCACCTTGATCCTTAACTTAATCGCATGAACACCAAATATGCTTAGTGCTTAGTTAAGCAAATAACAACACAAACTAGTCTAGATCCAATACATTTTTATTCATTGCGCCGTTAATACCTCGATAAATGTGAAAACGACCATTCTGTTTATACGTAGGCGCAGGTCTTCCTCAATTTTATCGTAATGTACGTGATGATGGCAACACTAAACGTTTTTGCGGGCATAAAACCCGAAATCGGTTGGTCGTAACTCGTTAACGGACGGCCTAATGAGCGGTATGGTATTTTAGATCGGCCGTGTACAAAAGGAAAAATTACCAGGCACACTATTTGTCATTTCTATTTAGGTTTTTCTTCGTCTTGAAGTAGCAAATGAAGTCACTACTGTCCATGCATTCATCCTTTGTCATGTTTTTTTCATTCATGTTTTTTTTATAAATTTGAAATAGCGAAAGAGCATGCAGTCCACCTGATGGTAAGTGGTCTCTGCCACCCATGGACATCAGTAAATAACTTTATATAGAACAAGGGTTCTATATGAAGTCAATCACAGATGCGTTGCTACTTCCGTGGACTATGATGGTCGCCTCATATAAAAGTGTGTCGGCAACCACATCCTTCCACCGAAACGCAAGAACTGCTTCACGGTAGAAATAGGTGTGGCAGTGGTACTTACCCGGTCGAACCATTGTTTTACCAACATTCGCTTTCTACACTCATAGCCCTACAGTAGGATTTTCTCCTGTGTCGTGGGTACCATGGACACATACAAACACGAATACACAAACACCCAGACCCAGAACAAGAATCTAAACTCACCATTCAGATGCCTGTCTGGCCGGGAATCGAACCCGGGACCCACTGCGTGTCAGACCGGTATGGTAACCGCTGCACCACGCGGGTCGGCAACATTAGTAGTATGGATGTAGTCAAACCATACTAAGATTGGAATCCAGGCCAACGAAAAGGATTTAATGGAGTAAAAATCTCACATAACCTGGTGTCTCTCTCAACACACCGTGGTGCTTTTGAAGCCTTTCCCACCGTCAAAAAATGTAGGATTCCACAGATAGGCCACGGAATTATTACCCTAAGTCTTTCTCTTATCTCACATTTACCTAATCGTATAAGACATCTAGTGGTATGACAAAAAATAGTTAAGTATTATTTTTATGTATATGAAGTAGTGCGGATTTGTCATTGAATTGATTATAGCGTCGAAGCACCCCGGTTTGATATATGGTATTACATAATTCTTCTCGACGAATCTATAGAAGCGTTTCCCTGATATACAAGATCGGCAGCACAATTATATATCACGGAATACAAGACTAAAAGAAAAAATCTGATATTCTGTTCTTTTATACAAACAATAAGTACTGTGTTTGCTCTAAACCAACATGTATTTAAATTATTTTTTACTTTTATGTGGCATGGAAGTCGGTTGTATTTTTTGTTTAAAATTTTTTTTTCACGCTTTTCAGTCACGATAAAATCAGTTATGGCTGTTGCTAGTCGTCCGCTAACCGGATGAATAAAATTAATTATTCGTCCGATTTTCGGATGAATAAAATTATGTGCTGACGTCATCATATAAAAATAGACTTCTTTGACACAACCGGTCGGGGGCGCTACCGCGCCCCCTCCCTTAGATTCTGAATTGGAAAAATCTGTTCGAACCTAACCTAACCGAATAAAACAACTTTTTCTGAGTAAACATTTATTTAAAGAATAGACCTATAATTATCAATATTTAAAGTAGAAAAAGTAATATAAACCTTATAACTAAGAGTATAATTTAACTGATACTGATAAAAATAACCCATCCAATTTAAAAAGGTTGGTAGTACTCTTGCATCTTTCAGGTAATTGTATTCAAAGTGGAATTTTTGATCATAATTATATCCTCTCCGAAACTCATTGTTGGTATTGTGAACAACAACATTATGTATACGTAAGCACAATATGGCCGATGCCTACGGTTTAAACTTGAAGGACCCCAGCATTATCAGGGTTGAGGAGTTGAAGGTCAAAATTATCATGTCATATCTTTGCTTAGTAATCTCATTACATATACGTAAGCACCATATGACCGATGCTTATGGTTTAAACTTGCAGTACCCTGCATCATCAGGGTTGAGGAGTTGAAGGTCAATTTTCTTATCATACGTCTTTGCTTTGTAAATATATTACATATCCATAAGTATCAAATGGCCAACGCCTATGGTTTAAGCCTGAAGTACCCCTGCATCATCAGGGCCGAAGAGTTGAAGGTCAAAATTATCATGTCATATCTTTTCTATGTAATCTCATCGCATGCACGTAAGCAACAGATCCCCAACTTCTATGGCTTGGGCTTACAGTACCCTGCATCATCAGGGTTGAGGAGTTGAAGGTCAACTTTTTTATCATACGTCTTCGCTTTGTAAATATATTACATACCCATAAGCATCAAATGGCCAACGCCTATAGTTTAAGCCTGAAGTACCCCTGCATCATCAGAGTTGAGGAGTTGAAGGTCAAATTTTTCATCTTATATCTTTGCTTAGTAATCTTATCAGATATACGTAGCGATCATGTAGCTAACGCCTATAGTTTGAGCTTGAAGCACCCCAGCATCATCAGGATTGAGGAGTTGAAGGTCCAATTTTCCACCGTATACAACCATTTTTCTAATGTTTTACCTTACATTTTTTTAAATATCATTTTGAATGCGTAAGATTGAAATAGCTAAGTTTTATGGCTTAGGCATTCAATACCCCTGCATCATCAGGATTGAGGAGTTGAAGGTCCAATTTTTCGTCGTATACCTTTGCTTAGCAATGTTATTACAAATCCGTGAGCAACAAATGTCTAACGTTTATGGTTTAAGCCTGCAGTACCCCTGCATTATCAGGGTTGAGGAGTTGAAGGTCAAATTTGTCATCGTACATCTTTGCCTTGCTATCTTATTATATATCCGTAAGCACTAAATGGCCATCACCTACGGCTTGGGCTTACAGCACCCTGCATCATCAGGGTTGAGGAGTTGAAGGTCATTTTTTTTATAATATGTCTTTGCTTAGTATTGTTATAACATACCCATAAGCACCAAATGGTCAACCCCTATGGTTTAGGCTTGAGGCACCCCTGCATCATCAGGATTGAGGAGTTGAAGGTCAAATTTTCATCACATGTCTCTGCTTAGTAGTCTTGTTACATATATGTAAGCATCAAATAGCTAATGTTATAGTTTAGGATAGCTGTAACCCTGCATCATCAGGATCGAAGAGTTGAAGGTCAAATTTTTCGTCAACCTGTATAAGCATAGATATATAATACATATTCCAAGTTTCATAAGAATCGATTCGGCAGAAGCCGAGTTATCTCAAATTATCTAAAAAACTTGAGGAGTGGTGGTGGTTTCCACCCCATAACTCAAAGAGTTACGCATCACAGCATACCCATGTCCAAGAGAAAAAGTTGCGTGACGAAATTTCCTATCAAATGAAAGAAAGAAAATGGAAATCGGTTTATAAACACCCAAGTTATTCAAGATTTTAAGAAACCGACATTTTCCAATTTTCCGGGAAAACCGCCGGAAGGTTTTCATTTTCCTCAATATGGGACTGCCTGTGAAACTAGTCGCATACAATGTCGTATGAATCGTGTCGGTAGGTCGACGATTTCTAGCCATTTCGCCCGAACATACATAAAAAAAAAAAAAAAAAAAAAAAAAATATACGTGACGAATAGATAACCTCTTTCCTTTGGGAAGTCGGTTAAAAACTTCTATATACAGGCAGAAATATGCGATGTCGTCATATCTTGTCATCTATGTTTACTAATTTGCAGTGATTAAACATATTTACACATTTTTATCTGTTGTCTGTAGTACTTACCGAATAACCATATCAAGGATGTCTTCCTTCTCGAACACCTTGCAATACAGATGCAGTATCTTCAGGCAGGTGTACTGGAGGCCTGTCCAGTCGTTGTCGACCGACTTCAAGGCCTCGTCCCAGGGGCAGTTCTCGTGTCTCGACAGGCACAGCATGCCGTCGCGTGCGGTCTCCGTTGGAGGCATATGGTCAATTGGTACACTGGGTTTGTTTCATATCACTTCACACGGCCTCTTTCACTTTTTATTTTAGGTTAAAAGGCTGTTTTCATAAACGTTTGATGAGAAAAATCACTTGTTGAATATACAAATGTTGTGATCATAGAGGAAACTGGCGATTAAATATATAATTTGAATGCGTACTTATATGATATTTCTGTGTATTTTTAAATCAAAAATATAAATAGTAAAAATTTGAATCTTAGTAAAAGTCTTGATAGTTATATTTGTATTATTCTCAGTCGCAGAAACATTTTTTGCAAACACATACATATTTGCAAAAAATACGTATTTGTACGTATTATATACATGCTATGCTATGTATAAGTACTTGCAATAATTGATCGGACTACGAAATATTAATTTTTATATTAAGATTACCTCGGTTTACCTATTGTGGTCGTATATATACATTATTCATTTCATTCGTAAGGTTTTTGAAAAAAAGAGCCATAAATATAATTACAGTACAAAATATTAAGAATGGCAGGCAAGTGAAGCCGAGTGCTTCAACTTATTGTAATAATTATTTAATTTTTTATTCAAGTGCATAAGCTAAAAACTAAAAAAATGTACTCTGGTCTTGCAGTCATCAATTAATTAGATCAAAAGATTGTTGAGACAAGAAATGACCTAATAGGATCGTATTAGGTACATCCGTTTGTTACTCGTTTCATTGTAAGTGGAGTTCCTTTAAAAATGATAATGAAATAAATCGATAGTTATACCTATGTATGTCTGGATACAATTCCAAACACATTTCCTAGTCATACTAATATTATAAAGGTGAAAGTTTGTCAGTGTGTATGTTGGTTACTTCTTCACGTCTCAACGGCTGGAGCGATATTCTTAAAATTTGGTAGGGAGTTACCTGACACTCTGGATTTTATTGTGGGAAAATATCTTATTACCACTGGACAATCGACACATCGAATTTTAACGCGGGTGAAGCTAATATTGTAATATGATTGAAGTACTAAACAAGGATACAGTCCACTGATGATAAGAGGTCACTGTCACTCATAGACATCTGTTACTAATTCCTAGGTAGAACAGTGGTTCTAGCTAAAGTCGATTACTGGTATGTTGCCACTTCTAAGCACTGACATGGTCGTCTTATATCTGTCTGCCAACTTTTACACTCGCTTACGGAAACGCAGAAGCTTCACGTAAGAAATGGGTCAGGCGTCCTCCCTTTTTTGTTATCGAGGGGGAAACCTTCAAAAATACCCGTTGTTGTGCGACGCCGAGTGCTCCGCTGCGTGGAGGACTCCGGGATCTTCAATGGAACACAACCGGAGTCCTCCGAGCGCGATGCCCCTTTTGGGCTTTTCGGACTTTGGCTGCACGGTTCGAGCTCTCCCTCTTACCGCCCGCAACCCCTGAAGCCTCTTTTAGTCGCCTCTTACAACAGGCAGGGAATACCGTAGCCCTATTCTGATCCCGGAACAGGGATACAGGCGTCCTTCCTAGTCAAACTACGAGTCCTTTTCAATAACACTCACATCACACGAAAGTAGTTTATATAATTTAAAGGAAGTTAGATACTAGTAGGTACGTCTAGATTGATGCATTGCTTTCAGCGGACTGTCAGCACAGGATCTTAGCAATCCTTAGTCGCATCACGGTAATAGTATCTACAGTATTCTAACTTCATACAAACGCACGAAACGCAAGTTGTACCTACGCGCCTCGATTTCGGTATGCACTCGATACGCAACAGCTAGCGAATGTGCCTTAGTGACAAACGGGCGGTGTGACGGTTTTTTAAGCGGTGGTTCTTTTAATTTAAATAATAATATAGCGAAGAGCTGTTGTAAACTATATTGGGCTGTTTTTGATTGCTTTAATTGTACATAAACACAGTGTTAATTATTTTAATATTAGTTGGTAAAATATTATTCAGTGTCCAATTTATATCTATTATTTGTGTACGATTTATTATTAAGGCTCTCAAATATTAACAGATCGCGTTGTTTATTACCTTAATCTACTGAATAAAAACATAATAAGTAACAAATAAAGTCAAGTATGTAATTTAAATACTGTAGGCGGGTAGTCCTAACCCAAGCGCGTCTGTAGGTATAAAATTCAAGGATAGGGTTGAGTTAGAATACTGTATGATACTGTGGTCGCATGCACCGTGTTACAATTCGTAAAGCGCCTCTAATTCGTCCGGTTAAGTCAGCTGCTTCATACAAAATTCACGTACACATAGTTATAACTGGGACAAATAATGCAAAATAGGAGATATTTTGCATTTTGTTGTCTCAATAATAACTTCATCTGTCGCATCAATTACACTTACGATTATCATCAGGTTCAAAATTGCTAAATAACTTTACAATCGCTTTAATGGTTTTTTTTTTCAATAAATAGTTTCGGTTTCCTTTTAGTTCAGTTACGTGAATAATAGAGTCAAATCGAAAATGCATTAACTAAGAATACCAAATTTTAGTTTATTTATTTATATATATTCAATTTTTTTTTATATCGAGATTATATTTAAAAGGAACTTTTAGCTAATTTAACATATTTATCTAAACTAAACATAAATTAAATCGCTGAAATATTAATCTTTATTATGATAGTAGAATTTGTGTTTGCAATGTGCGTTATCCCTTATTTCTTCTTAATAGTATAATAATGCCGTTACAAGGCCCAGGACAGGACAGCGAGACCTTCAAACGAATTATTTACATGATGACAGTGACGAAAAACCTGCTCTATTAAGATACCGCCCTGTAGGGCTGCCATAAGTTACTGAAGTTTCACTCTTTAACGGACAAATATATTTTGAATTAGGTAATATATTTCCGACATAGAATATATAATTTAAACTTATTAGTAACGTAATTTATATTAGAATATGTATCTACACATAGAAAATGGATAACAAATAGGTAATTGTCTTCGCGCCTGATTGACGCCTCCAATGACCCAAGAACTGGAGCTTACAACAAATAAGTTTAGCAATTCAGCGAGGTAATGCTGATAGTGTCTTGGGTTCATTTCCACGGGGCAGCGATTGGGCTCATTTAGTCTATTTATAATTGTAAATTTTAATAAATAAAATAGTAAATTTTGTTTAAATATTGCAATATTTATATTAACTTTTATGTTACAATGTTAATTAAAAGGAAAACTGAATTAACTCCTGACATATCACCACACTCTAAACTACTGTGATTAGAAACTTAAAATTTTTCACCATGATTTGTTTTATAATAAGAAAACATTTTTTGAAAATTCGATCATTAAAGGAATAAAAAAATGTAGTGGCATGAAAATCCTCCAACTTGCTAACTTAATGAAATTCAGCATTTAGCTTTGAGGGTTGATATAATGGATAATTTGTTTCACCATTTTCCGTTAATAAAACCCTCAAAGAGTAAAATAGGGGTTGATTTTTTTACCGAAGTCCGCCAAGCTTGACACAAGTTCAATGAAACTCAGTGTTGGACTCTGTGATACAATATATAATAAGTATTATTCGAAGACACGGGTTCGGCTGATTTTTTTATAAATTTACTTAGGTTAGGGTTGTACACATTTTATCATTAAAAAGTTAGAAAACCGAATAAATAAATAATAATATAAGTCGCAACTGAGTAACCGATTTCGTTTATGCCAACCCTACAATTTAGGCTTTACAATAGTGAGCATAATTGCGCTACAACGTGCTACTTGTTTGACTCTTGATTGTACATATATGGCGGCCAGCGTTTCCTGTTTCGACTTACGAAAACAGTTAGCCTTAAGTAAAGTACATCACTAGTTGCTACGCCAGGTGTTCGATTAGCCGAGTCATTTTGCCAGGTAGAACCAGTACCATAGCAACACTTATCTCTAGGGTTAAGCAGTTTTGGTGTTTCGGTGCAAGGGTGTGGTTGCCGAGGTCACTTTTGAATGAGGCGACTATTTTAGTCTTAGGGAGTGACAACGCGTCTTTGATGGACTTCAGATAGAAACCTTTTTCTATATAAAGTTTCTTACATATGTCCATGGGCTACATCTTTCAGCTCTTCAGTTTGCTACTTCAATCAGATAATGGCGTCGAGTAAAAAGAAGGTAAAGGAGCGAGAGGAGCTGGAGATAGTTCAGACCACATCTATATTGGACGAATCACTTGTTTTGTAGAACGCTTTGTACACAGCGTTTTTTTAACAATATGTTTAAACGATATATGAAACATTTAGCCACCTTTATCAATAATTTTTCAAGTAATAGCAGTTTGCTTATTTCTACGAACAGTAGCGTTACAGTTATCACATAAATACTCGTTCTTTTTTGATAAACGTAAGCTTCTTTTTACAAGATTATGGCTATAACTCACAATTGTAGCAATTTATTTAACGCCAATTTCTTCCTGCATATAAAGACACAGGATACATTCGTCTAAATAACTGACAAGACATTTATCTCGCTAATACGCTTATGACCATTACGTTATTAATAGTAAATGTAAAAAACGTTTCTTTTCATAAGAACACAGTGTGTCCAAAATTATTCACTCATTAGACTTCGGAGGTCCACTACTGGGTACAGCCCTCCTCTGATGGGTATTAATATATGTAAGTACGGCATGCGCTGCAGCCCAATAGGGTTGACGGATGTAACATACGACACATTGACATCGATAGACATTGAAATCGATTCAGTTGTCAGTGACAAAAGCTATATAATTTTTAAATATGGCGCCTACAATTAGAGTAAAAAGAGGGGGGAAATGATTTTTTTTTTATTATAAAAAAAATGATTTCATAATTAGAACAATTTATCAACATAAAGAAATCGAACGTAACGGCCCAAGCCCGGTCAAGCCAGACCTGTTCACCGTAGGAAGTCCTAATTTAAACAATTTGACGTGGACAGCTATTGTATCTAAATATACTTCGCCCGTTATGTTATGATCGTATAGTTTTTACAACATGTAATTATCGCTTCAAGAACGTAACTATTCATAATAGCTTTATAACTGACAAGCTTGGCCTTTGTTACTAACTAGGTTGCTTTTTGTTGTCCGAAAGTGGCAAACTGGTATGCAGTACACCTGTTTTTAATAATCTACTTAGTAGAAGTCTAAACTGACTGAAAAATAAAATCCGCGTGGCGGAGCGGCTACCATATCGGTCTGACGCGCAATGGGTCTGGGGTTCGAATTCCGGTCAAACAGGTATCTGAATAATAAGATTAGGTTCATGTTTTGGGTCTGGGTGTTTGTGTCTTGTGTTTCCATGGTACCCACGACACAGGAGTAAATCCTAGTGTGGGGCTATAAGCGTAGAAAGCGTGTAAAAAAATGAGTGGAGATTGTGCTCCTGATTGGAGTTTATGCCTTTCAAAAATTTGGAAGAAACAACGAAAGGTAGTAGTCGACCAGAAGTACCATCGTCACATCTATTTCTAGCGTGAAGCAATTCTGCGTTTTGACGGAAGGATGTGGTTACCGGCTCAATTTTATATGAGGTGACCATCTAAGTCCGCGTGAGGTGCAACGCATCGGTGATTGAGTTCAAATAGGTTCTAATTGAACTTGTGTTTTTGAAGGTGCTCACGGAAGGCATAGGTGACAGTGACAACTTATCATCAGTTGAACTGCATGCTCGTCTGCAATTTCCATATAAAAACTAAAATAGGTACTAGGCGAACATCTTTATCTTCAGAAATACCAACGAATCCCTAACACCCGTCTCGCTCGTCTGATAAGCTCGTCTGCTACTCCCTCTGACTAAAGTAGCAGACGAGCATGCAGTCCACCTGATGGTAAGTGGTCACTGCCGCCCATGGACATCTGTAATCAACTGAACACAGAATATGGGTTCCATCTGAAGTCAATTACAGATGCGTTGCTACTCCCGAAGACTATGACGCCTCATGTGAAAGTGTGCCGGCAACCACACCCTTTTATCGAAACGCAAGAACTGCTTCACGCTAGAAATAGGTGTGGCGTTGGTACTCCCCCGGTCAAACTACACTGGTTCTTGCTTCTCCATTTTAGCGCTAGATCTTATCTTTGTAGCCGTAGTAAGAGTTTATTATGCTTCATCAAAACAATCATTGTTTATGTTTTCACTCTTAATATCAAAGTAAATTGTAAGTAGGTATCACCGAAAACTAAAATGCACAATCAACGTGCGTGTGCATTGCAACGTATGAGAATTTAAATAATTAATGTTTTTCCAAGTTAAGCAAACGAACATACAGTCTTCCAGACGGTAAGCGGTCACTGCCGCCCATGGACATCAGTAAAGAACTCCATATAGAACAGTGGTTCTACTTGAAGCCAATCATAAATGTTTTACTTGTTCCGAGAACTACGTTCGCCTCATATAAGATTGAGCCGGCAACCACATCCTTCTACCGAAACACAAGCTTGCTTTACGCTAGAAATAAGTGTGGCGGTGTCCGAGTCAAACTACACTGGTGCTACCAACTGGTATATTGTATATCTAAGTGTACTGATAACTTGGCAACACCTCACTGTATTTATAAATTTGCACACCCTTCAAATGAAATCACAGCGTTAAATCACTGTCATTAAATCACCGACAAGTTATAGTTGAACTGCAAAGTTCTTCAAACATTAATTGATTGAATTAATGAACCAACACTAATACCTTGACCAAGTATAGCTCGATTTATGTTACATTTCAATTTTATTTTGACTCGAAATTATATATAATTACGTGATACTAATTATGTGCCTTAATTCAACTTTATATGGATTAATTTGAATTATTTTATAATAACTTATTTAGTACGTTAAATTAACGTTTGTATTACCTTTAATTCTACCTTATATAGAAATTGAGGTCATGTTTAACGTAATATTAACAGAATCATTAGACGCTTATTTATTAGCTGTAGACAGAACTTTTATAGTGACAAGATTATAATCTAGTCAGTCCGATTTACTTGAAATGCTTACAAAACAGTGCCGTTCACACTTTAAAAGGTAATAAGGACAGGCTTTAATAGGTAAGTGGGGATTAGAAAAACAAGTAATGATTTAACATGGTTTAGCTGGTTTTAGGATTACTTTAAATTAGGCGTTGAAACACCGAAAGCGAAACTTTATATATAAATACTAGCTGACCCGTTAAACGTTGTTTTGCCATATAAAAATTTAAAAAAAATATTAAGGGTGGACAACCACTACCACTTATCACTAAGGGGTATGAAAAATAGGTGTTGGCGAATTCTCAGACCTACTCAATATGCTCACATGAGAATCGGTCAAGCCGTTTCGGAGGAGTACGGTAACTAAAATTGTGACATAATAATTTTATATACCTACTAGCTGTCCCGACAAACGTTGTTTTGCCATATAAAAAATTAAAATAAATGTTAAGGGTGGACAACTCTTAAAGGGTATAAAAATAGATGTTGGCCGATTCTCAGACCTACTGAATAAGCATATAAAATTTGGTAAAAATCGGTCAAGCCGTTTCGGAGGAGTATGGCAACAAAAACTGTGACACGAGAGAATTTTATATATTAGAAGATTAGACAAGGCAATACCTTCACTGTAAATTTGTCAGATAACTACGGGCGAAAATCTGATATTACTAAAGACATTCAACTTTATAATATTTAATGTCTTTGTATACGAATGACGTCAGTCTTAACGCAAGTTTGTTGTCAACAAGCACCTTACATGTTTTAAACAGCACAAATATTTTGATATCAAAATGCATGTTACGTGTCATAAAAAGCGACGTGTGAAATCTGAACTTTATGGCTGTCTCGACGACAAATGTCAACTTCGACTTACTGCGATGAGCGAAATACCGAGTCAGTAACTTGACTTTACACAACAGATTATTTTATTGTATTCCGTCATCCGTGTGACGGAGCCATCACCATACCGGTCTTACACGCAATGGGTTCCGAGTAGGGATTGCAATCCGGAAAACCGGATCCGGTAATCCGGCGGATCCGGCACAAATTTACACAAACCGGATCCGGTACCAACTCACCACCGGATCCAGACCTCCACCGGATCCGGTGATTGTATATTTTGACAAAGATTTCACATTACAAAAATATTTACCGTTAGAAATCGATTCTTTTTTACACTGTTTTAACCGTTCGATTAATCGCGCTGGATCCGACCGGATTCGGCCTGATAGAGAAAAAAACCGCCGGATCCGGCCGGATTGAAAATGAGGCCGGATTGCAATCCCTAGTTCCGAGTTCGATCCCAGGCCAGACGTCTGAATGATGGACTTAAATTTCTGTTTTGGGTCTGGGCGCTTGTGTATCTTTGTGTGTCCAAGTCACTCTCTATAGGAAACAATCGTAGTGTTGGGCTATGCGTATAGAAAGCTTTACTTATTTGTTCATATAATTGAAATAACAAACGAGCATGCAGTCCATCCATCCATCCATCCTTTTTTGCCTTTGAAAGTCCACTGCTGGACATAGGCCTCCCCTAATCTGCGCCACTTCGACCGGTCCTGAGCGATCTGAATCCAGCGATTACCCGCCGTCTTCATGCATGCAGTCCACCCAATGGTAAATGGTTCAAATCCAGATATTATTAGCAGCCTACCTATGATGAACTACGGCCGCGTTGCTTCCCTTTAACAACCTCGCTTTAAAGAAACTTCCAAAAACGCGATCTCAATTATGTTATTTCCAAAAACACAAATGTCGCATTAAGTCTTATTCTAACCGTGTGTTATGCCATATGCTAATGTAGTCTATTATAAGCACTTAGCGCACTAACTCTTGTCTCACTGTTACTTCCGGAGCCCGCGTTTAAGTATTACTTAACGAGAAGCCATTTGCGTACCGCCAAGGCCTCTATACGTAACCAGTATCTGCGATGAGGTCATAAGCCAACATAAATTGTAAACATTAGTCGATATTTGGCAAATATTTGTATAAATTTAAAAGTGCATGTTTAGGTAGATCTTGACATCTCGGATTGAATAATGACATAGCACAAAAACGCTGATTTAACAGGCTAGGTGGATAGAAATTGAGCAAGATCTTGTTTATCTTTTCCATGTTTGGCAACAGCAAAGCAACATATTAGTTCAGAATAAATGAATGAAGTGTAAATAACAAACAAATAATACCTTAGTAATATGGTTGATTTAAAAAAACCGACTGCTTAAATACGAATTAATGTCTTTTTTTACTTTGTGTTATAATTTATTTACGTAATTTAAAGATTTTTGGAACTTGTGTGAAAACATTAAAATAAAATTATTATAATCCTTATACATATATTTGTTATTGTCTACTTACTAGAATTAATTTGATACCCATATTGTTATGATAGTGAAAAAATTGTCCCTCCCTCCCTTTTTCTGTGACTGCTGGCGCCATATTTAAAAATTACAGGCTATGTCACTCTCTCAACTGATTCGTTTCAAATGAAATGTCATATGTTACAATCCGAAAAGCCGTTAGGGTTGTAGCGCGTCGTCCCTGTAGCCTCGGGGTCAGAATAGGGCTACGGTATCCCCTGCCTGTCGTAAGAGGCGACTAAAAGGGGCTTCCGGGCTTGCAGACGGCTAGAGTGGGAGCTCGAACCGTTCGGTCAGGCAATCCCGGGAAGGACGGCGGTATGTGTAGTCGCATACCGTCGTAAAGACTAGACGGAGCGGTGGGCCCAGCCGCCCATCTGGGTGGAGCCCGATGGGGCAGCGCGCTCGGAGGATTCCGGTTGAAGTCGTTTCGAGATCCCGGAGTCCTCCTTTTCAGCGCCGAGGACGGCCACCGGCGGGGTTTTAGTGCGGTAAAAATCCCCCATAACCCTGCGTCGCTCCCACGGCGTCGGGTACCTTAGGAAGGTTTCCCCCTCGAAAACAAAAAAAAAAAGGGTTGTAGCGCGTGCCAAATAAACGGACATACGTACAAACAAACATTACCAATCATCAATATCAAAAAACATTACCCTCCTCCACAGACCCTTAGCAGTAAAAAGTTAAAAGGCGATATTATGTTTATGATTACGCCGCTATTAAACGAAACTTATGTATCTACTTTGCTGAAAGAAAATATTTATAAAACACCGGTAAATGTTCAAATCGAAGAGCGTTGAAAAACGTAACTGGAATAATATTTCTCTAATTTAAACCGTGTTGATAAAAATATCCGGCATAAATCCGTACACCGTATTCAAGTTTGCACTCATCAACGCTGTTTACTCGTCTGTCTGTTTGTTTATTAATCTAAACGGAACCGACTGGCGAAATTACTCCAATTCTCTTTGAGTTTTTTGCTCTATAATAAATGCAGGGTTGTGCTAATAGAATCTCTAAGTGGAAACTCGTGGCGATTTATGTTTTCAAATCTTTGTGGCGTTCTTTGTACCTTCATTAAGATGTCGTTCCGTTTTAACAAGTTTCGATGTAGTTTTAATCTTATCTGTGGTCATATATCCTTTATTTATTTATTTATTATTTCATTGCACCTCTTAAAAAAAGTTACAATAGGGTAAACTTAATGCCTTATGGCATTCTCTTCCAGTCAACCCTGGGTGGCTGGAAAATGTGTGGCAGGTGTTAAATTTGACGACCCGCGTGGCGCAGCGGTTACCATACCGGTCTGACGCGCAATGGGTCCCGAGTTCGATTCCCGGCCGGACACGTATCTGAATGATGAGTTTAGATTAAAGTTCTGGGTCTGGGTGTTTGTGTTTCCGTCTTTGTGTGTCCATGGCACCCACGACACAGAAGAAAATCCTAGTGTGGGGCTATGAGTGTAGAAAGCGTATATGTTCTTTACAAAAGGTGCAAAAACCCTCAAGGCTATTCCAAGGCAGTTTAGTCACAATGATCATCCCTACACATCAGTCGACCTATTTGCAGACCATAGAAACCTTACATCGCAGCTGATCTCTTAGTCCGAAGCTGACCTACTCGTTAAAACGTCTCGGGTTATTTATACTCTGTTGTGGCACTTACCTCACTATCAATGACTGCACATATTTACGAGTTAGAATGCGTAGGATTTTATCAAATTGGAGGCATAAATACTTGTGCGCAAAAACTATGTGAGAACCATTGGAAAATGAAAATTTTAAGGCCTTGGAGGACGTTCTGGCGAATTCATGAGTATAGATGTATACCAGTTGAATGTATCCCAGTATCTGTTTATAATTTCTGCAAAATGCTGCATTTTTGGCATAATTATCCCTTTACAGACAAAACAGTAATTTCAAAAGAAGACGTTATATTTTTAATGTATATTTTACGAGGTTATCTTCAAAAGTAGGTAAACAACCGATTTAGACGCGGATTAGTCTAGGGAGTAAAGTGTGCAGATTGTATTCTAGGCTCTACACCTAAAATAAATCTTGAAGATGTTTGAAAATTACAAACTGCCTCGAATCTCTGTCCCTTTGAAACAATCAATTAACTTCTCGCTCATTCGGAACTTTTAATGCATTAACATATTAGAATACCATAACACTTCGAAACTCCTACGCATACCTACATGCGTAGGAGTACGAGGAAATGTAACCTTAAACTAACTTACAAAATAGTTTAACAGTACCTTCATTATATTCGTCAACATTGGTTATTTATTGTGTTTCCATACTTACTACTACTAAGTAATCGTAGCTAAAAGAATCTTTCATGCGCAGTATAATAAACCTTGAAAGTGTTTTTATTCTAGTTAAAGACCAATTTCAAAAAATCATTAATAGAAAAATTATATAACACGAGTTGTGAAATCGCATGGTATCGGATCTCTTACTCTTATATGAGCACTCTTTTTTTCTCGGGGATGACATAGGCAAGTAAGAAATAATTGCAAGATTTCCACAAGATTTTTAGAATATTGATGTTGTCAACCCTTTATTGTCTCACTGGTGAACGTCGCTCCAGCAGGAAAGTAGCACGTAGAGTGATATGAGTGGGACGTATAATTAGTGCCCAATCTGCTGTAAATGTGCGCCAAATAAAAAAATTGTGCGTGTTGTAGTTTTTGAAAGAAACGGAAAAAACTATTCCTGCTGGGGTAACGTTGTTCCAGCAGGAAAATTCTAAACGAAAGATCGGAGAGTTAAAAATTGCATATGAGCAGAGAGCTTATATTTGTGCAAATTTGTGTGCTAAAAATATAATTTGTGCGTCTTCAGGTTCTCGAGATATTGCGTTTCCTGCTGCGGTAACGTTTTGCAAAATCGCGTATCTAAAAGATTATTGTATGTGCGCCTGTAGAATAAACATGTACAAATAGCTCTTAATTTGTGCGTATTTGTGACAAAATTAGATTTTAAAAAATACTTATAGTTTTCGAGTAATCACGGTTTTTTCAAAAATCCAAACATTGTCATAGCTCCTAAATAAGAAAACATATAAGGTCACTGAAAACTGCACTCGGTCCGTCTTGGCGTGGTTAATTAGCACAAAAAAAATCAAAAGTGCACATACGTGCGTTTTTGGATAATATGAATTAAAGTCAAAAAACGACGTCCTACCTTTGACGTCACCGTTCAAGAAACTGGCTCAACCTAAGATGTTTGGGCATTAACCAAAAATTAGTGCGTTTAGTTAAATAATATGTAAGATAAATATCCAGTGAGAAATACTTCGCATTAAGTAAATATAAACAAAAAAACAAAACAGACACAAACGCTGGTTATACGACCAAATTCGAATGACTATAAAAAAGCGGGGATTTTATACATGCTAATGACCTTCTTAACTTTACACACTAACCGATTAAAACTTAGTATACTCGAGTACACTGAAGTAGAAAATAGAAAATAAACTTTTTATTTGTGCGGTAGATTTGTACACGATGAAATACATAATAAAAAAGGAGCTTAATTGCTACTTGGAATATTATTAGTTATCTTCATTCCAAATTTAATTAAAATACATTCAGCACTGCAATTCAGCATACATTAGGACATTTACATTAATAATATGATAATAGTCTTAATTTTTTTAATTGGAAACTGATCTGTGATGTTAAATTATACAAGATACAAAAATATAAAGTGTGTGTGTGTTTATATACACGCGTTCGAAGTTATACTTCTTTGGCTTAATATAATATAAAAATCTTTTTAAAAGTTTTATCTTTCGCATAATTCTACGCTTGGAGAAAAAACGACATTAACAGTAGAAAAAACTAAAATGTTCACTCTAGTTAACTTCAGGGTGTCGGATTTACTTGGCGGTGTGCGCGCGCATCGTAAGACTCTTCGTAAGACTCTATTTACTCTCATCATTTTTATCTAGCGCGCCAAAAGAAGTATAACTTTAATAACCTTAAGGAACTTTTTGCGTTCGAATATTTTACTTAAAATTTTTCTGTGATCTTATTTAAGAATCAAAATTAAAGAAAATATAAATAAGAATTTTCACACATACTAGGTCTTTCATTTGATAATTACACGATCCATTTATTATATTTTGTAATTATTTCCCTAAAGGTCGTATAATTAATCACCAATAAACGTTTGAGCGTGACAGTACCTACAATAATACGTTCAAGAAAGAAAGGTCATTAGTATATATGAAACCCCGCTTTTTTGTAGTCATTCGAATTTGGTCATATAACCAGCGTTTGTGTTACTGTTTTGTTTTTTGTTTATATTTACTTAATGCGAAATATTTCACACTGGAATTTTATCTTACACATTATTGGACTAAACGCACTAATTTTTGGTTAATGCCCAAACATCTTAGGTTGAGCCAGTTTCTTGAACGGTGACGTCAAAGGTAGGACGTCGTTTTTTGACTTTAATTCATATTATCCAAAAACGCACGTATGTGCACTTTTGATTTTTTTTGTGCTAATTAACCACGCCAAGACGGACCGAATGCAGTTTTCAGTGACCTTATATGTTTTCTTATTTAGGAGCTATGACACTGTTTGGATTTTTGAAAAAACCGTGATTACTCGAAAACTATAAGTACCTATTTTTTTAAATCTAATTTTGTCACAAATACGCACAAATTAAGAGCTATTTTTACGTGTTTATTCTATAGGCGCACATACAATAGTCTTTTAGATACGCGATTTTGCAAAACGTTACCGCAGCAGGAAACGCAATATCTCGAGAACCTGAAGACGCACAAATTATATTTTTAGCGCACAAATTTGCACAAATATAAGCTCTCTGCTCATATGCAATTTTTAACTCTCCGATCTTTCGTTTAGAATTTTCCTGCTGGAACAACGTTACCCCAGCAGGAATCGTTTTTTCCGTTTATTTCAAAAACTACAACACGCACAATTTTTTTATTTGGCGCACATTTACAGCAGATTGGGCACTAATTATACGTCCCACTCATATCACTCTACGTGCTACTTTCCTGCTGGAGCGACGTACACGTCTCACTGCTGGTCACGGGTCTTCTCTCAGAATGAGAGAGTTGTAAATCATTGTCAGTGCCAAGTGGGAATTGGTAGACTTCCGTAGAAATATGGAATGTCGGCGTGGATAGGCTTCCACGCCGATATTCCATATTTCCAATTTTTCGAGTTCCTTCGAAATCCCGTTTCCAATAGGGGGACAGTAACATATACACTTCGGAAAACATAAATCTTAATACACTCGCTTATGTGTCATCAATGATTGGATATGCATTATTCGAGATTAAGGTTTCTGGAAATGGTATTAGTCACCGAAGAATTCGACATATTCCCGAACATGTTCTGAATAAGAACAGGGTGACGTCAGCTGTACCTAATGAAATACTTGGCAGGATTACAAAGCCCTATGAGGGAGGTTTAATGCCACTTTACGCCCCTAATAGTATCTCTGTGCAATGTATGAAAGGCGTGGCATGTGTTCATCGTTGTTTAATACCAAGATAAAAACACACGCTTTCTACTCATAGCCCCACACTAGGATTTTCTCCTGTGTCGTGGGCACCATGGACACACACAAGACGATTACACAAACACCCAGATCCAGATCATCAGATACCTAAACTCTAATCTAAACTCATCATTCAGATACCTGTCTAACCGGGAATCGAACTCGGGACCCATTCCGCGTCAGACCGATATGGTAACCGCTCCGCCACGTGGGTCGTCAAATACCAAGATATACTAAGTTAAAAAACGAGTTTAAACATTTGGACAACCAATAATTGACTATCAAAGAATTTCATTACGTTTCTTTCGAAAGACGTACGTACGACGTACTCCTACTAGGACTTTTTATGTTTCCTTAAAGCAATCATTGCTTATGTTGTCACCCTTAATTTCAAAATATATTTTGAATTATGGGCAACATTGAAATCATAAATCACACTGCAATATATACGTCAAAAATTAAACAATGATTGTTTTAAAGAAACGAAATAAACAAGTAATAAGGAACCAACAAGGCTGCAAAATTAGAAAAACGCGAAGGACCTTAGTCTCCCTCCCTCTAAATCTAAAATGATTTACTTCACTTTGTGTACTTAAATCTGTGACTCGCTAGTTTAATAAGAGATACAGATCTGGGCACAGTCCCAACGCTTGGTCATAAGAAGAATTGAAGCCAATTTATAGGCAATCACTCCCGCGACCAAATCCATGTCGATTGTCACAATATACTTGATGCCAAAAACATAACGATCTGTCGTAAACATCTTAAAACAGAACTGGTTCAAATATGTCCACAATTCCATAGCAAAATTTGCCAGACGAAATATTTCTGGAATTCTAACTACTTCATCTATATTTATAACAAACCAAATGAAAATTATGTCGATAACCAATGTTTAGTCTACGATTGACCAGCAAATTACACTAATAGGCAGTAATTTCTTGCATAAAGTTTTCATTTATTTGGAGAGAGAATCAATACAAGGAGAATCTGATAATTAAAGGGACATTACACAAGTATTATTTACGTTTGTCCTTTTCTAGCACAAAATCCAGGTGGTAAAACCATTGTAGGTCGACCCTGGAGATACCACCACCGCACTTATTCGAAGCGTAAAACAGATCTCGCATCTCGGTGTAAAGATGTAATTGCTGGACTAGTATACTGCCTTGGTTTTATGTAGACATTAGCCAACATAACATTTTATTTAAAGTAACAATGTAGGCAGTTTTCTTCAAATTTTCCTAATCCATTTTACACAACCTGTCAGCTGCATATCATCAGGAAATGCTGAATTTAGGTTATACTTATATAAAATATGAAATATTTTTTACATTCTATAGTGTCAATTCGATAAATGAATGAACAATTTGCTCGTTTACGACGTGAAGTGGGTGCAAACGAAACATACTTGCAATGTTTACAATGACTAAGGAGCGAGTAAACCTAAGATTAAAATATAGATAACATTTTTCTTTGCCTATATACCGTCTTTTAGCAACACATTGTTCTTGTAGACTAGGTGAATTATTCTGCTAATAAAGGAATTGAATTGAATTGAAACCCTCTTAAAGGAAAAAGTCGTTTATTTGAAAAGTACCGTAAAAAGTTATAACTAACCTATTGATTTCTTACATTGGCTGAAAAGATCTTTGTCATCTGCAAGGTAGGTTTTCTGTGGACCTTCGGATATAATTAAAGCCTCTTCTATGAGAAGTTTTACCATAGTCTGAACATGCCGTACAACCATAAAATCTAAAAAAAAATGGCCATTTTTGGAAACATGGCCAATATCATCAACAAGATAATTGGGATTAAAACTATTCTAATCGGCCTTAATCTCTTAAACTTGGTACAGCTATAAATAAATGTAACATACCTATACATCGTAGGCAATAAAGGGCGCGGAAAGGCCAGTTTATTTAATTAAGCCGTGATATGGGCAAGTCCGTATATAACAATCACAAAATAAAGCTTATGTGAGGGAAGGGCGTGCCTTGACAGGAAGCCGACGCGATAAAATACCCATATAAATATGGATATTACGCTTAGCGAAACAGACATAGATTCAACAAATCTGAAACCGACTTGGATTAATTTGAATGGATATAAGGTGTGTTAATACGAATTTGTGTAAAGTACAATAATACGGCTATTGACCATAATTTATACATTGTTTGACAATCTCAGTATTTCTAGATACAAAATCCAGATGTATCTAAAATAGTCTAAGTATCTTTCATTATATACCTGTAAACAATTTCATATAGAACAAGAGTTCTGTATGAAGTCAATCACTGAATGAAGTCGCCTCATCACTACATAGTATAAAACAAAGTCGCTTCCCGATGTCTGTCCCTATGTATGCTTAGATCTTTAAACCTACGCTACGGATTTGATGCAGTTTTAATAGATATTTAGAGTGATTTAAGAGGAAGGTTTTTATTATATATATAATACATGCTTAATATAGTAGAAGAACACTGACAATTTTAGATTTTTTACGCGGGAAGAAGTTCGCTGGGCCAACTAGTATGAAATAAAGCCGGCAAAAACACCCTTCCGAAATGCAACAACTGTTCCATACTAGAAATAGGAGTGGCGGTGATATCTCCTTGGTCGAATGTAATTGTTTATATTATAAATTAAATTTCAGTACTTATGACTGCAACATTTTTCATGTCCACTACTTCTGCATCTAACACTGGTTTATCTCTATAACAAGAAAGGTTTAAAGACTAATTTAAAACACTAACCCAACACCGTTGTAAGTAATGTGGCGCCCTCTACTTTAACGAGCTAATAGGGGGTGAAAGGAAGTTCTCTCTGTCACTAAAGTATTTGGAAATTTGGACTATTTCGACTGTGTATATCGACATAACAAGCAGGAACTGGTGTTGATGACACGAATATTTTTGATAAAGCACAAGTGCGTATCCGTGGCACTCTTCCGTTTTGTTGATAAAGCTTTAGTAATCTGTGACTCATTACATACAAGTCCCACAGAGTACCTATCTACATTCTATTGAGAAATTTTATGTAGTAAAAAAATTACAACCAATTTTTATGCCAGGTAAATATTATACATTAGATACATATATTATAAAATTTATGTGCCCAAGTACCTCCATGGTGATCGAATGAATATGGGTGACGGAGTCAACGATATAAATATCTTATAACCTGTCTATAATAATGACTTAAAATGAAAAGGCATAGTTGGAACGTTAGGGCGGTACGTTATATAATTACGAACATTTAACGTTTGAATAAAGTCCTTATGTTCTATGCTTTTATTGTTCTCGAGTGGGAAACCTTCAAAAGGTACCAGACACTGTGGAAGCAGGCAGGGTTACGTGGGATTTTTACCGCACTAAAACCCCCCTGGTGACATTCCTCAGCGCTACAAAGAGGACTCCGGGATCTCCAAAGGAACGCAACCGGAGTTGTCGTCTATGCTTGAGTTGTTTTTTACAATTGAAGTTTTGCAATTGAGTCCAACTGATGGTAAGTGGTAACCGCCGCTTATTGGCACCTGTAACCAACTCTATATAAAACTGGGGTTCTATCTGAGGTCAATGCATGTTAATGCAGATGGTAGCCTGATATGAAAGTAATAAGACACCCAGACATCCGACGACCACTTTTCAACAACACACAACACCCTTCTACAAAACGCAAGAACTGCTTCACGCTAGTAATATGTGGGGCGGTACCTTCCCTTGTACACTTAACATCTTGCAATTATCTTACTTAAAGTTGATTAACAATTATACATAGATACCTAGTTAATAACAAAAATTTAAGTTAACTACAGAAAGTTTGCAGTGACTTTTTTAGTCTAAAATCGTGCTAAAAACATTGAAATACCCATAATTAAAATAAAAATTGTTAATAGAAAATGCGGTACATCGAATTCTATTCTTACAATCGTAAATCGATATTTTCAAGCGCAGTGACAATGTGTGTAGTACTAATTAAATTACACACAATAGGCGAGCCGAGTAGGTCATACATCGTGTTAAAAAATATGGTCATTCTCTTCGACAAGCCGAGACTGAGAGACAAAGGAAAACGTCACAACATGCTAAATAGTTTTTTACAAATGTCAATTGACAGCACAATGAGTATCGAATAAAAACAGCCTTCTACAAATCTTGTCTATGATGCACGAAATAATAGAACAAAAGAGAATAAAAAATCATTTCGCTAAGATAAAATGACCGTGACATTAATTAATTTTAAACTCAACGCAAAATATTTATAAACATGGCCGCCAATTTTTAGTTTTAATACCTACTCTTCAAATAAAAAGGTTATTTCATCTTTGATGTACAAAAAGGATTGAAGTACCTACAATATTGTGCGTCAATGTAATAATTTACGATTTCCTATCGGATCAAAGCATTTCGTAGTTTATTTGATCTTCAACGTATAGGTAAGTAAGCAGGACGTAGGTAACGTCCTGACCGCGGTCGAAAAACAGAATTGTCTATGCTAGTGATGCTTCACGAGTCGTGTCTTCAAGTCCCTCGAGTGAATTTGTCAAACTAGTACTCTACTGTAAAGCGTATCACTCGAGTGTCTACACACTCGAGTTACCGAGTCAACTAACTCACTGACTTGATTTTTTTATCTATGGCTGTTTTTACAAACCAAAATAAAAACGCGTAATGTTGAGTTTATCTTTTGTTGATATTACAAGTATAGCGTATGTTCATAAACATGTTACTAAAAGTCTTACTCGAATTGTAACTCGAGTGGGATTTCACTCTAGTGACTCGAAAACTAGAGTTTATCTCGAGGGATTTAGCATAATTACTCGAGTGTCTCGAGCCCCAAAATTCTATTTGAGTCGCGTCACTAGTCTATGCTAAATCAAAACAAAAACGTTAGTTAGATACGTAGATAACATTAACGTGTCAGTCGGTTGGTATCTTTATAATTTAGCAGCGAATATTTAAAATACACTTATTGTTAGTGATAATATTCACAGTTAATGTCATTTACATTTACGAAGACTGTTATGAATTTGATTTCTTACTGTTTGTAAGATCTAAAATAGTTCATGATAATGTTACTGTAAAAGATTATAGTTAACATAAATAAAATATCAAAATGATTTACTTTTACCCTTTAAAATATTGGTCTGTCATCTGCGACAATTTGGTCGTTTCTCATCTATATCATCTGAAATATTCTTTCTAAAATGTTCATAAACATCTGGTGGCATTTCAGTCTGGACTCTAGATTTATTACAAAATTAATCGTCTCTGCTTCCGCTTACATCAGCATTGTTTGATAAACGATTATAATTTATAAAATGTAAGAGAACTTCATACAAATTTGGGATATAAATATGTTGCGCAGATGCTTCGTATCTTAAACAGACGCCCTTGATAGCGGTTAAATAAAAAATAAATTACTTTATGCTTTGGTAAATAATGCAGAATAATGATAAGCGGTGAAAGCGTAGTGGTATGATTTGAAATTGAAATGCGAGTATTAAATTGATTTAACGGCGAAAGAAAGCTTAGGCTTAGTTGCGTAGTTTGGAAAAAACGTTTTTAGACGTTTAAACGCAAGCGCATCTGTGGCCATTGTGGTAAGCAATACTCGATAAACTTCGTTAGTCTTCGGCTGTCAGCGGCATAGGGAAATTTTAAATATTTTTAACAACGAATTTGCAAACTAATTTAAAATTGTATTGACCATTACTCCATTTACTCCACAGTTCCAAGTTGTACAAAGTCTACACGCTGCCCTGCAATGAGGCATTAAAGGATTAAACCTACTAAGTAACGAATGTAATGTAGGTTAGTTTGGTAGTAAAACTATTTCAATGCTACGCCATTAAAGAGTCAATGTCACTACATTTTAGGGCTTCGTAAACAGTTAAAGCTTTGAAGTTATAATTTGTGCATTCCTCATTTTAATATTAAATTACTACATTACACACTGGTAATGTAGTAATTTAATATTAAAATAATCATCTTTGTATATCGAACATAAATAAAACGAAGGTGTCTGTCTGTCATATAAAATTACTTCCTTTTTCCAAGCTGCAAGAATAACTGCATGACAGAAAAATATAAATTTTATTTTAATGGTAAACTCAAAGACACATTATTAGCTACCTTTTACTCTATGTGTGCTTGGTAGGGTAATCATCATAGACATTGATATTCTCCAAATTAAAAATAAACTTGAAATTGTTTGTTCCGCTTTCATGTTTTACACGCACGAAAACATTTTTCAAATCTACGATACTACTTAAAAAAAATATTTACGTAAGTCGATAATACATGGTAATGTAGTATCGACTTTCGTAAATAATTTTGTATAATTAAAAAAAAATGTACAGAATATGCATATGTACTTTGATAAAATGTTTGATTGGTTTGTTTTCGAGTCAATGTTGGCTTGGTTAACATTATTTTATTTTTAATCTGTGCAAAACTCAACACGATTATTTCAATAGATTAAATTTAAAATTAGTACTTCGTTTATGGTATACTATGGTATACTAATGACGTATCATTTAACGATTTTTAATCTGTTTGATGATGCAAATCAGAGCAAGAAGATCTCGGATTCACATATTTTTGCATGTAACGAGTTAAGCAATTATTGTCCGCGAAAGCGTTGCATGTTTGTTCAACAAATGAATTGGTTCCCAGAACAATTTGCTCATGTGCCAATTACTATTAGAAACAGCACATTTTGAAATAAATATTGACAAAACGTTTATGTGATAAATGTAATCGACTTTCGAAGATATATTTTTAGTCAGTACACATAATACAAAATAGTTTTTTTTAGTCAATATCAACTTTGATTATCATTATTCTAATATTTTAATCTGTCCAATATCCAACACGATAGGCACGGGACTTCTCTCAGAATGAGAGAGTTTAGGCCATAGTCCATCGCGCTGGCCAAGTGCGAATGGGTTGACGAGAGAATATCACTTATTTCATTTGAACTTAATACTGTATGGTATATATACATACATAATTTAATGATTTTTAATCAGTTTGATAATTCAAATCAAAGCAAGAAGATCTCAGATGCACGTATTTATCATATGTAAGTAAGCACTTATTGTCCGCAAAAGCGTAGCATATTTGTTCAACAAATGAATTGGTTCCCAGAACAATTTGCTCATGAGCCAATTACTAATAGAAACAGTGCACACTTTGAAATAAATATTGACAGAACGGATATCGTTACTGTAATGAGCGGTCTCGCTTAGATCATTTATTTTGTTTGTGTACGATGCTTGTTTATTTTAGTAAATACAATAAAGAATTCATCGACGTTTATATAAAACTCTTGAATAATATTTCCTTCGAACTTTTTCAATGAATTTTCAATTGAATGAATATATTCACATAATGTAGTCATAATTATGTCATCGCCTACATTACGTCTTGTTTGTTTTTTTTTTTTATTTTATACGTGCCTGAGTGAGAAAGATGGTAATATTTTGTATGATTGTGTATATGTCTATATTTCCAGCTGCACAGGTCAAATGGTGAAATGCTTCGCGAATTTGAACATATGAGACGTCGTTAAATTCGTCTCAATTGTCAGAACATACGGAAATAACTACCAAAACCATGATTGAATTCAAACACGTTGATCAAAATGTAACATAAAGATACAGATTTCTATAAAGTGCTATTGGGAGCACTTAAATATTTGTTAATATTCTCAACGTCCGTATCTGATTAAGAAAAAAAACAGCGCGAATTGAAAGAAAAATAAAAAGGAACCGGAGGAGAAATTCATTAAAGACAATGAAATATATCTCGTAAAAAGCAAAAAGAACACAAAGATGTTTTGACAATCAAAGACAAACATTCTGTTTACATGTATAGTATAGATTAGGGTTGTTGCAATATCAATTTCGTTAACGGAATTTCTGCATTGATTTAAAAAATTGCATGTGTACATTGCCCATATGCACATATGCTGTGTAGCAATAAGCTATGGATAAGTGATGGTGGTTTTTAAATTTCGTATCTCGACAGATACAAACGGTATAAAATAAAACCGTCGAAAAAATGTTTAATAAAAATTAAGCATTTAGTATTTTAAGTGACCTGTATTCATATTAATAATTAATGAATAGAATAATGATATTTTCATAGGTCTCTTTTTTATAACACCTTAAGCTTTTTTTTAATAAGTAGTTAATAAAAGAAACCGACTGCTGAAAAATGATTGAGTTTTTTTTGGTTTTAATTATCTGATTTCAAGCAGATATATGTTATTATGTTTTGACACTGTAGCAGCAGAAATAGCTGTAGCAGTGGAAAACTACGCTTCTTCTGATGCAGTTTAGTAAAAAATATAGAAGTATTAACAATAGCAATAAGTACCTTACTTCTTCCCTCTTATTTCCCGTTATTTTCGCCAATTTCGAATGAAGTTTTATTTCATTGAGCAAATATCAACGACCGACGATATAAGAGAGAATTTCTACGACTTTCGGGACAGGTTATAAATTTTATAAGGTCGTATTTTATGTCGCCGATAATTTGTTAGATTTATATTTTTTTCTGGCAATGTTCCACGATTTTGAGACATCTCAAAAAGTAATAACAAGGTAAGAGATCCAGTTTACGAATACGTATCATAAAAAAAATGTTACTCATGGCGTTTGTTGTAGGGTTGGGAAATTATTATTTCTACTGGTTACTATCACCAATTTAACTATAAAATAAATAAAACAATAATAAAATTAATACCCTAAGGGTTTAAGATCGGGAATAAGAATTGGAAAATGTATCTCTTGGAAGTACCTACCTCTATAATATTATACTTAAATGAGTAATTTTAATATTTCATATTTTCATTTTAAAAATAAACTGGGTGAAAAAGTTTATTTGTTGAAAATAAATTAAAAAAGCACATCCTTAGGCGTCCCTCGGCGTGTGTACTAAAACTAAGTATAACTTAACTACAATTAAATAATCTACAGAATGTTGCATTTTATAATTATCGTCTCAACTGTGGCACCACCCATTTCTGGAGCACCTGTCTAATTAAATAAATACGTTTTATTCCGAATATCTCGACTGCGGCGCCACCCTATTTCTGCAGGAGTTATCGCTTCTAAAAAGCAATAAGTGGCAACCCTAGTGCCAGCCAAACGGCGCCAGAGCAAAACGTTCGATCACTCGCGTGTGACGAAATCACCTCGTTTTCTTTGCATGGATTTTGCGAGATCGCGATTTTAGATTGCGATTTATAATCAGGGTAGGAGTTATTGCTAAATTAATCCAATACTCTGAGTAATGCTTGTATGTATGTACATATTAGTATATAAGTTACTTTTCATTGAAATGTAAAGCGTTGTTATATTATAGGTTTATTGTAAGATATTGGCATTTCAGACATTCTTCTCTTCCTGATATTGTGATATTTTAAGCATTTTTTTCCTTAAAAAAAGGATCAAAAAAATGCTTCCCAAAGTACATTGTTTCCCAAAGTACAGGATGCTATAAAACAAAAATGTAAAAACAATCTATCATCAAATAGAAATAATAGTGAAGAGGTGGTTATACGAGTTTGTTTTTGTCCGCGTTTGTTTAGTGTCGCTAGTTTCTAGAGTTTGCATAAGGCATATATTTGCAAAGATAGTTTGAAGGACTTAGAAAAAAAACTATCGTAGACTTTCGGTGTAGCAACTTATCTGTCGTCTCCAGATAAAAAACATGTTCTATATGAAGTTCAATATAAAACAATGATTCCTATGAGATTGCCATCTCTCAATTATTAACGCTCGTACAAGCACAAACAATATTCCTTCAACACATTTACTTATATTTACTTACACATAGTAAATTTTGTAAAGTAAAGCCAACCTTACAAAATACGACTATGTTTAAATAAACAAGAAAATTACTAAGTTTTATTAGCAGAAATTCATAACAAAACAAGGAGTCACTTGCAAAAGTATGTTTTACATGACTCATTTCGGCAGAATGGTGAGGAATAAAGGTGTTTAATCTGTTACCACATTCTGCCCGTGCTATGTACAGGAAAATAGTTGGAATTACAAAGTATGTACTGTAAATGAAATATAATGTCATGACTAAATAATATTCGCGTAATTTTGTTGTTGCGTCGTTTAATTCGTCTCATGTAGTTAATGGCGTGTTAAGGAACTAAACGTAAAGGATCAATCGATGGGAATGAAAGATTCTCTAATGGCGACGTAGGACAAGAGACAAGAGACGACAAGACAAGACAAGAGACAAAAGACGACATTAGACAAGAGGAGCACAGCTCGTCCAATCGGGTGAACAAACGACCTGAAAAAGACAGAAATTGATGCATTCAGAAGACAGATTCAATTGAAATGGCAGCAATTAAAGAGACTATGTCCAGCAGCTAGTGTCCTACCAAAGGTCGATTTATGGCCGAAGCCGAAGTTTTAAAACCTTACTTAGGTACTTAGGCAAAAGGAGTAAAAGGTCGCCCCCCTACCAGGTGGACCGATGACCTGAAGAAGACAGCGGGAAACCGTTGGATGCAGAGGGCACAGGACCGGTTAGAGTGGCGCCATTTAGGGGAGGCCTATGTCCAGCAGTGGACATCAAAGGGCTGATGGATGGATGGATAACTTAGGTACTTTGCAACTTCTTAAAAACTATAACATTTGAAAATAATGTCAATTACGAATACGATTTTCTTTAGTGGGTAATCCTTATGGGTACCTACCCAGCCGGCCGGGGCAGCAACTGGGTGATGCCGGACTCTTACCGGCTAAACCAGCACTGTGTTTCCTCGCACCGTACGGCGGGAACACGGGCACGCTTTCGCACTCATCCGCGAACCCGCCGCCCACTACCAGAGTGTGAACTTACCTTAGCGCATCATCATTTACAGCGCGGTATTCTGCATTGGTCTACTTTGTTCAATTTTGACGCTAGGTAGGAACTTTCGGCTTGGAACAAATCTTCGGCCCATTTTGGCCGAAGCTGAAAGATCTGCCGAAAGTGGATTTTTCGGCCAAAGGTGGCCGGAGCCGGAGCCGAAGTCGGACACTACAAGCAGTAGACCTCAAAAGGTTGGAAAAGAACTAATGAATAAGCATTAAGATATGCGATGATTCCAATACAAGTATTTTATCTATTATAGCGTCATTTTAATTATCACTTACAATCAATGTTATAAAAATAATATCAAGTATTTAGTAAGATAATAAAATAGTTCATTGACATTTTATTACTATGTGTTTCAAAAGTAATTGCTTTTAAAGTAATGTTTTGGATAGAAAGACTTTAGTAAGTAGTAGCTTATTGTGGGTCTACCTTGTAACAAATAGCAACAATGCATGACAAAATTAAAAGACAAGACCACTGTACTATCTATATAATTCGAAATGGAATTACTTTAATATTGTTTTACTTTATTATCTGCTACAGTCGTTAAATGCGTACAACGCCATCTATGATCACAATAATAAGTTAGAAAAACAGCGTTAAAAATGTAAACTCTTAATGATTTTTGATGTAGCTTTTAAATGTAATTTACCGCTCAATATCTTAATCATAGAAAACGGGAGTTTTATTAAATCGGTATTATTATTAACCGGTAACATCAAGTTAGTGCTTGATTTGCAAGTAATTAACACGATATTCTTATTCTCATAGTCGCGTTATGTTACGTATAACTTAACCTAAAATACTGTTCAAATGGACTGTCTAAAAAAAATATACCGTGTTTGGTACCGTACAGTATACCTAGATTACCTTGCAAAAAATAGACAATCATGTTTATGGATAAAATCTTTGGATGTACACATTACGTTAGTTTCGAGTGAAATAATATAATACGGCTTCTATTATTATTGCCTATAAATACATATTTAGTAATATAAATGAGTAACATAATTATCTTGCCAAGTTTTGTGCCTTATAAACAAACAAAAGATTACCTTTAGAAATTTGGAGGTTAAAAGTTCCATTTTCAAAGTTGAACCGAATAAATAGGTACTTACATACTTATTACATTAGTGTAACTAGGTACTTCCTCTTTTGAACATATACACGGGATATCTTTTAATTTGCTGTAATTTCCTCCATGATCACAACAATACCGACCAAAATAATATGTGATAATGATAACATTTAAATATAAACAATGAAACTAGAAAAAATCGCTATAATTCACTTACACTGGCACACTACACTATTGCACTTAGAAAAAAAAGTTTTTTACAATTCGTAAATATTTCGTTCGGAAATATCGCGCACGAGCCGACAGTCCTGCGACGCGCTTACGTTCCGGCTTCCAAATGACAAATGCGCGTCAACGGGTTGTTCGTTTGTTTACCTCCGAGGTTTCGCTCGCTCAAGTTCAAGGGATTACGAAGGAACGCTACGACGAACCAGTTTATTTAGATCTCCGCGCGTCCGCCTAATTGTATCTATTTTGTATAGATTATCTACAGGGGGGGAGTATCTTGTGATATTGGTGTGCTTAACTTTTCTTTCTACGTGCCATTTAACCTCATACGATAATGCTCTTTGAGGGAGCAGCTACATAAACACCTAATGATGTCATACCAAATACGATTTGATAAGCGTTGATAATAAAATACCGGCAAAACATTTCTTAGAAATGTATTATGTCTCTTAATTTTTTTTTCAATACAATTCAGTTGAATTGCAAATTTATGTTATAAGTCTGAAACTAGTTTTTTTTTTTATTTATTGTCACGTGAACTTTTGTTCTGTTTAAATTCAGTAATTCATTTACAATGCCCTCATATATTTTAGGTATATGAACTTCTTGTCAATAACTTGATGTTCATACGAAGAACTTTTGTAATTGACATCCAGAATTTTTAAGTGTTGAATTAAGTAATGATTTCAGAATTTAATAAAGTAAAGTGTTTATTTAGTTGATATTGCAACTCTGCATATTAAATGTCGGAGAAATTATGTATTTTTACATTAGTCTACTATTACACGGCAATTCGTTAGACCTGGTTTATTTTTATTTGTTAAAGGTACAGATTTATTATCAGAAAATCATTAGCAAATACTTTTATTTATAAGCTTTTATGCCAGGTCCGCACGCTGGCAGCTTGCTGCAAACTCCGAACCCCTACAAGCGTTTGGCTCGATTTTGGGAACCAAACATCGCCACCCTCACGCTTGCTGGTGAGTTATAATGTTCTGAAGGGGCAAGCGCGATGGACATGCAGATTGTATGGCCTATTAAATGTAGCATAAGGTTTTTTTATTATACTCATTTTTTTACAAAAGACGAACATATGTTTACTGCACAAGTGCACAAACTAGGCTGAATTTTTGCAAACGTGTGGACGTATCGCAAAGGCTTGCGACAAACTCCCTTTGATTTGTGACATAAAACCGACACTCGATCGGATCGGCCCTAAGCGCTTGCAAACTTATACAAGCCAAGCCAAATGTTCACCCGCTCGTTTTAATTTGTGATGGCTTGTTGACGTATGGCAAGCGTGTGGACGCGGCATTAGGAACAAATCAGTCTTTGCCAGACATTTGTACGCGACTTCATGAACGTGACATCACAAAGGTTCTATCTAGAGTGAACCAGGTGTGTTGTTAGTATTACTACACATACTATATATTTATATGCATATATAAATAAGTATATGGCAGGGCGTACTAAACTGATACGTCGCTAATTCAGTACGCCGCTTACAGTTTGCCTACTGGGGACAGAGCGTAACACACTAATAATATGACAACGAGATGGTGTGTCTGTTTGTTTCTCAATCCGGCGAGCACCACTGGTCCGATTTACATGATATTTTGGATGGATTTTTTATGGATGTTGCTTATTCAACTGTCCAGAGTATAGGTTGCTTTTGATTTCGATATTTGGCACTATTTATAGATGGCGACTATTTTTATGACATTTATGTCCTGTAGTGAAGCACGGGTAATTCAGCCAGTTAACTATTAAAATATATTTTATTTAAATTACAAACTATTTTGTATAGGTAGATAGATATTTAGCTACTTATCGCTGTTCTATGAAGCGACATTTATATTTAACTTTTATCATACCGTGTGTTTTATCAGTTACTGCTATCACTAATACGAAAATAATCTAGGAGCAAAATTGGGACGTAACTATCTTATCTATGTTTACGCTTGATTTGAAAGTAAATATGTACTTTGAAGAGTACACATCTCACTCACACATAGATATATTGTGATATAGCGATTGTGTGTATAGCGATATTGTGCTACGGTATTAATACACATAGTACGATATTTCTACTATCTTGAGGAATATCACGATAAATGATAATGGAAGTGATTCATTGTTATTATTTCATTGAAATATCCACAATTATTTCTTTGTAACATTATGTAGTAAGAGCAATAAGTGTAATAGTTGAAACGGAATCTCAATTGAGGGTTCGAAGTTCGAATTTATATGAACCCAATTATTGTTTCGATGATTGAAAATGTGTAACTATAGAAGTGTGCATGTGTGTGTTTTTTTCACATTTTTTGTCTGTATGTCAGTCTATGAGTTCGAAATAGTATTCTTTTAAATCCACTGAACTTAATTTAAACGGTGTTTAGTTTTTATTTTAAACAATCCGAAGTAAAGTTAACATTTTATCTTTGTAGTATTTTTAACTTGAGTGAAATTACAGGCATAGATAGCTAGATAGACATGAACTTAATTTAATTTGCTTTAACGGTGAAGGATAAAATCGCATGGGAACCTTAATACTTGGCAGTTCTTTGTGATGCCCTCGTGTGAGAAATCGCCTTAATCTTATTTGAATAAATTTATGCAAAAACTTCTCTTGCTGTTCATACGTAGGGCTACCACCATTTCGGTACCACCAAAACATTCATCCTTTTCCTATCTATGTACATGTTAGTTATTAGATCCAATTTATAAAACCAGTGAATTTTATGGATTTTTGTTCGCTATATAGCACCATCTATTGTAAAGTTGTAACATATAAATTAATATTAAGTACTTTCTCGCAAGATGTCGCTTTACATGTTGTTATGTGTACACTACTCGACGATAGATGGCAGTGTACTTAAAATAATAATGAAAATAATATTTATTGAAAAAAATATGTAATTATATCCCGCGATTTTACTTGAGTTTACATTAAAGTAATACCTAATCTTAACTACTATTGCTAGATAACATGGATATTAATGAAATATAGACAAAATTTCACTTCAAGATATGGCCAATTCCAAATAAGCAGCAAAGCAGATAAATATAATTGTATAAAATAATTACAGAAGTAGATTATAATAAATATATGACTCATTTCTATGATTTCTTATTTCTTAGTACTTTTATGCAAAGAAATGCGATGGCACATGCAACTTTCATTATTATCTATTGTTGTCAACCCATTATTGTCCCATTGCTGGGCACGGGCCTTCTCTCAGAATGAGTTTTTAGGCCATAGTCCACCGCGCTAGCCAAGTGCGAATTGGTGGACTTCACTCACCTCCGAGATTTTTTTTTTAAAGAACTCTCGGGTGTGTAGGTTTCCTCACGATGTTTTCCTTTACCGAAAAGCAATGATAATTATTTTTTAATACGCACATAAATCAGTGGTGCGTGCTTGGGTTTGAACCCCGAACCTCCCGATTGAGAGGGCAAGTTTCAACCATTAGGCTATCACTGCTCTATTATCTATTATAGTTATTGATTTTATTTTATGATAGGTACACTAGCACTTCACATAAAAATTGCAATAATTGAGTATTATAAAAAATACTATATAGAAATACTTAAGTTTATTTTTAAGTAGGTATTACGTGGTATATCGTATTTAAAATTGCTTTATTGAGCCACGTGTATATTTTAATAGCTAAGAATAATTTATTGCACTATCAATAAGTTAACTCTCTTAGTAAGGAATTGGCGGAAGGTAATTAAAGTGACCTTTGCTCGTTGCATAAATACTAATTATTTACCTTTTTTGTATATGATGTTTCAAGGATAAATAATTAAGACAAGTTTGTAGGTAATTATTTGTATTGCTCATTAATATTTTTATAATTATGTTATCTTAATTTTATAATTAATAAGTTTTGAGTTATAGATTATAATTTATTTCTGACAATGATATTTAAATATTTTAAATACGTAGATATCTTTGTTTTATTTGCAGCATTAAGCAGTGAATAGATACTTACCTATTTTGGCCATTTACTTAGACTGTATTAAATCATATCTGAAAAATTAATAGAAATTAATTAATTTAATAGAAATTCTGTTGTAAGATCGCCATTACGTAAATATACAACAGAATTTCTATTAAATTAATTAATTTCTATTAATTTTTCAGATATCAGTGTTTTATTTGCAGTGACTAGATACTTACCTATTTTTCCATTTACTTATACTGTATTAAATAATATCACGGTATAAATATCTACAGTAGTCTAACTCCTTAGAAGCGCACGAAACGCAAGTTATACCTACGCGGCTCGATTTCGGTTTGCATTCGGTATACAAACAGACCCGAATGTGCCGTAGAGACGAGCGGACTGTGTAACGGTTTTTTGAGCAGTGATTTTTTTACTTTACTAATAATATGGCGAAGAAGAATTGTAGACTATATTGTGCTGTTTTTGGTTGTTTGAATTCTACATTAACACATCCAAAGATAACATTTTTTAAATTACCTTGAAGCTACGAAAGGTAAGACAATTATAATGTTTTTTAATGTACTGGAACTACCTTCTTTCTTTGTTTCTTTTTTAATAAATTGGTTTTTAGCTTTTCTATCAAATGTAATACCTGGATCCATAAATAATTAAAGAATATTATGATAAAGGGAAGTGACATAGGTAAGTATGTGTGTCCTACATGCCATTGGCGAAGTGTATCTCTTTTCAATAAAGTACATAGTTATAGGTAAGTGATATTATGGCAAAAAATAGAATATTGTTCGATAAATAAATAACTACATAAAATAAATAAATCATTTTAAATTTATAATTAAATTTTTAAACCTTTCTTTTTTGTTGTCGAGGGGGAAACTTTCAAAAGGTACCCGACGCCGTGGGAGCGACGCAGGGTTATGTGTGATTTTTACCGGACTAAAACCCCCCTGGTGGCCGTTCTCGGCGCTAAAAAGGAGGACTCCGGGATCTCGAAACGACTTCAACCGGAATCCTCCGAGCGCGTTGCCCCATCGGGCTCCTCCCAGACGGGCGTTTGGGCCCACCACTTCGTCTAGTCTTTACGATGGTATGCGACCACACATACCGCCGTCCTTCCCGGGATTGCCTGACCGAACGGTTCGAGCTCTCACTCTGCAAACACGGAAGCCCCTTTTAGTCGCCTTTTACGACAGGCAGGGGATGTCATAGTCCTATTCTGATCCCGGAGCTACAGGGATGACAGACTTGCCTGAAAAAAAGCTCTTTTTTTATATTTGTGGATATCTCCTAAAACGTTGTTTGGAGAAAGATGATTGTCAAGCCTTGAAGTCATATATAAAGCCCGATCAAAGAAGCCATAATTTCAGCGAAGAGAGTCGGTATTTAAGCTACCGAGACTACTGCAAAAATAATTTACAAAGTTTTTTAATAATACCCAGGGATGATTTTGTGCAATATGTAGAAAAATTGGAGGAAATATTTCGAACTTCATTTAAAACAACACACATAAATTGTAAAGTAGCTGCAGGTATTAATAACCAAATGAAAGATATTTCTTTTTCTCCACCATGTCAATATGTCAATTTAATAATAAAGCTTTTCGTACGTCTCAGTCGAGGCGCAAATATTCTTCAGTGTCAAATTTGTAATTATTATTAGTAAAATAATGATTTGTTATTAAAAGTCTCACATATTAAAAAAATCGTTTATTTTTTATAACCTAAATCGACTAATTAAAAAACATTACATGTATTCAACACTTCCTATACAATTCACATGAATTATATTTGTTTAAAAAATAAATAATAGTTTAAAAAAACTAAAAAAACACGCTTTTTATAGAAAATCGAACTAAAAAATAGAAAATAAATTTAAATGAATTTAAATTAAGAAAATAGTGTTAAAAAATTTTATGAATATAAATTAATAATAGCTTTTTTTTTAAATATTTTTTTTTATTCACACTATTATTATTTTATATTCATTGAAATTTTTAACACTATTTTCTTAATTTAAATTCATTTAAATTTATTTCCTATTTTTTAGTTCGGATTTCTATAAAAAGCGTGCTTTTTAGTTTTTTTTTAACTATTATTTATTTTCTACTTTTTAGTCAAAATAAAAAATGGAATAATTTTATTAAATTAGTGTATTGTCATCGGTCCTCAATAAATCTACAAAGTTTGAACGAAATCTGGCCGTTTAAAGTGGGTCAAAATCGCGCCCAAAGAAGTCGGTTACAAACAAACATACAGGTGAACCTAATAAAAATATATAATAATTACTGTCAAACAACCAGAAATAAAGTATTCATACTGGTTGATGTTATTAAAATACTATAGGCAGGCAGCCCTAACGCAATCTTTCGCCCAACGCCTCCGTAGGTATAAAATTCAAGGACACGGCAGAGTTAGAGTACTGTATGATATTTATACTGTGATAATATCTACTAATATTTACGTGATGGCAATCTTACAACAGAATTTCTATTAAATTAATTAATTTCTATTTAATTTTTCAGATATCAGTGTTTTATTTGCAGCATAAGGCAGTGAGTAGTTGCTTACCTATTCTGGCCATTTACTCGTACCTACCTACTGTATCAAATAATATCTACCTACAAATATTTACGGGATGGTAATCCTACAACAGAATCTCTATCTAAAATGGCATTCTTCTTAGTGTTCAGCAGACCGAGGAATTAGTAATTGTGCTGGCATTTTACAATTCAAATGTGCTGTAAATATCTGCGAGGAATGATAATAGGAACGACCGTAATCACCTAAATATATTATTCCAATTGATATTTAAGTGAAACTTATAAATAAATAATTTTGTTAATATGTCATTTTATTATTACTATAGAATTTTTATTGATAGTAAAAATAGTAGATTTAATACTCTTTAAACACTTGTTCACCAATTCGCACGTGGCCAGCGCGGTGGACTATGGCCTAACTCTCTCATTCAGAGAGAAGACCCGTGCCCAGCAGTGGGCCAATAATGGGTTGATGGGGAAACACCTTAAGATCCAACAAACATTGCAAAGGCTGAGTTGGCTACTCATTTGCTTTTAAAAAGTAACTTGTTAACGATCAAGACACTTAGCCATGAGAAACGTGTTTAAGGAGATTTTCAATTGTGCCTTTAGGCTCTAACTGACATTTGCCTAATCTTAGGGAAGAAACGGGGGATATTCTCTTATTTAGGACGACTCCCTTAAGTGAAAATGACCTCTTTCGCTTTTTTATATACCTAGTAGTTATTTGGCTCATTTTGAATTGATTTTAGTCGATAGTTAAAAAAGAAACCTTGTCCTCCCTACTTTAGTATAGTCAATTCGTCAAACAGTGATTTTAGATAAAGACTACGATATTGGTCGTTTTTTATTAGCTTTCAAACAGATGCCTGTGCTAAGCACATTGGCTGAAGGGCGGATGAGTCTGAAGTCTAAGGCGTCTGCCTATTTTTAAATGGAGAAGGAAACCGAATTAGGCTTTGCTGTAATTCGTCTTTTTCTTTATCTTAGACCCATTACTGTCATACTGCTGGGCACGGGTTTCCAAGAGTGAGAGGAGTTAATGACGTAATCTACCCTACGGCACACTTTTATATGAGGCATAAATCTTAGGTCTCGGTAGTAGCATCTCACAGATGCGATATCTGTGATCGACTTCAGATAGAACCCATGTTCTATATGAAGTTGTTTGCAGACGTCCATGGGCGGCAGTAAACACTTACCATCAGGCGAGCTGCATACACGTTCGCTACTTCAATCAGATAAAAAAAGGAGTTGATAGAGTTCACACACTCTGGAGATCTTCTTTCGTGTGATCTCATAGGCGTGTCTTAGGCGATTCTTACGATATTTTCCTATTCCTATAACCACGAAAGTAAGAGGTTGCCTAAGATTTAAATTTAGGTCCTAAAAGGCCGAGTTTTTAAGCAATAGGCTAGTTCTCTTTACTTTTGGATAATGAGAATTTTGGATTACAATTTAGACAACTTTGTGCTAGGTTCGACAAGAGTTCAAGTACCTAATTTAGAAGAATGCAGATTGTAAAAACTTCGCCTCGTCACATTGTTTACAATTTCGGCGGTATAAATCTCCAAGAATATGTCAGCTCAACGACAATGGCACAAAGCATTCATTGTTTTAAATGACTCAATAGCTTTGTTTTATTTTACGAATTGGATACTCATTGCGTCGTGTGACACATTGTACAAAAATAGCCCTAAATACGTGACATTAAATATCATTATCGTGTACAAGATGGATGTTGATGTTGATCATTGGATATGATGTACAATAAAGATAATGTGACCATATTTTTTCATTGAAACTGGACTCTCGCGGAATATCGTAGGAAAAATCTTATTGGCATTTGATTAGTATTTATCAAAAAGAAACATGTCCCGGGGTCGCTTGGCTGGACGGTTCGAGCCCTGAAAGCCCCTTTTAGTCGCCTCTTACGACAGGCAGGCGATACCGTAGCCCTATTCCTGTCCCGGGACTACAGGACCAACATAAACCTAGATTTACGCCTTACTTGATAGTTTATACTATATGTTTTATATATCCGATCGAAGTAGCAAACGAGCAGTCCATCTGGTGGTAAGTGATCACTGCTGTCCATAGACACTGTGAGCATCTTCATAGAGAACAGGTTCTACCTTGAAGCGATCACAAATCTTCGTTACTCCCGAGGAATAAGATTTGCGCCTCATATAAAAGTGGGCTAGCATCTAACAAAAGCAGCTAACAAAAGGGACTGTCTCAACCAAATTGAAACGCATGGTCACATCAAGTAACGTATCATTTTGATATCTTCGCAATGTATCCGGTTGTTATCTCGTGTTTTGTCAAACTAACAGAATCGAACGCTCGGTATAGAATCCCTGTAATCTTAATCTTATAACTGTTTGGCGCCTCCACGAAAGATAGGGCATGTTGAATATAAATGAGCATGGTTATAAATTTAGTTAGTAGTTTTTAAAGTTCATTGAGATTGTGGTTTGACTCAAAAGTACCACCGTCACAACTTTGTTGGCACGCGCGAAATGGTACGCGCTAAGGAGCATGAAGTCCACGTGATGGTAAGACACTGCTTCTCATGGACATCTGTGAGCAAATTCATATGGAACACGGGCTCTATCTGTCATTGATAGACCCGTTGCTACTCCCCAGCACTAAGATGGTCGTCTCATATAAAAGTGACCCGGCAACCACCTACCCACCAACCTACCCACACTTATACCTAAGAACTGTTATACGCTGAGGTATATAAGTGAGGTGATACCTCCCCGGACGATATAGGTACACTGGTTTTACCACCTGGTGATTTCAAGCAAAAAAATATTTTTTTCTAGTATTACTTATTGGCAGTATTTTTTTCAAATTTGTCCGATGTAGCTGGTCACAGGTAAAAGACATACCTATGCTAGTGCTTCTCGAAGTAAAATGTGATTTACCCTGGCACTACCTTGACGAATGTTCGTGATATAGACGTATAGGGGAAGAAAAGTAACCCAATCTCATAAATCAAACGTAATAATCCCTAATTGGGTCGTTAAATCTTTTACCGTCACACGATAAAAAGTTGGTGAGGAAAATGTAAGTCCTTTATTTCACTCGGGATTATTCTACCGATATCGGTAGAAACGATTTTTTTAGCAATTTTGGTATTAAAAGTTAACTTGGTGAAAATCGGACTTATTATTTTTCGAGCGTATAAGTTTATACCGTAATAACAGGTTATATGAAAAAGGTGCTGATTTACCTTTTTCTGCGTGGCGATTTATCGGAAACATACCTACCTATGAATCATTCTTACAGACACGATACAATATTAATTACAATATTGTTGTTAAATATAGTAGGTATGATAATATTGTATCCATATCGGCCAGTTCAATGTTCAAACGCAATGTAAGAAATAGGATAACTAATTAATCACGAACAATTACAGTAAGGTCAGTAAGACAAAGGTCAGACAGAATCAGAAGTCACGTTGAGCGAATATGTTATAGATATAATAGAAACTATGCAATTGCGTGATGTACTTATGTTTGGTAAGGGAGACATCTCCATTGAATCGCTTCGGTTCAATTTAATGTTGTATATCGATAGCCCACTATCGATAGACAATCGATAGTTATAGTAAAATCAATAGTATTGATAGTCCAGCGATAGTATAGTAAAATAAAACTGTACGAATGGCTCACTAATAAATGTTTTTATACTATAGACGAATTTATGACATCTTAATTTTAATGCTTAATTGGCTTTATAGATAATACTGTAATAATGGAATATAACTGCATATAATTAATATAATGTAACTAATCTTTATTGACATTTATAAATGATAATAGCATAATCGAATATAATTGTTTATCTAATGTAATATAATTTGTACGCCACAATGTGACAAATGTAAGGTCCACTAACACCGTATTGATAATCATCTAATTGTTAACCACATTGCAACAAATAAAGATATTATTATTATTATTATTATCGACATATGAAAATACTATCGATAGTATTGGCTAGAATCAATAGGATTGCCCATAAAGAGCTATGGATACTATCGATAGTATTGCTATATTTTGATATTATCGATAGCGCTATATACCCTGAATAGTTTTCGAGGTCAACTATCGATAGAGAAACTATCGATGGTTCTGCAACACTAGTTCAATTTAATCCTACGGGGTAGCAACGCATCTTTGACTAGACTCAGATAACGCACAGATCTAACTGGTATAGCTAAAAGATGTTCATTTTTAAAAATATTAAACATTAAACATATATGTAACTAATATTATTTAAAGGCGGATGTTTGTGAAGATGTGTTTTTTTATCTGATTGAAGTAGCAAACGGGCATGCAGTCCACCCGATGGTAAGTGGCCACTGCCGCTCTTGGACTACTGTAATCAAATTCAAATAGTTATGGGTTCTATCTAAAGTCAATCACAGATGCGTTGCTACCCAAAGGGACTATGATGGTCGCCTCATATGAAAGTGTGCCGGCAACTATACCTTTCCACCGAAAGAAATGCTTCATACTAGAAATAGGTGTGGCGGTGGTACTTCCCCGGTCGAACTACACTGGTTCTAGCAGATTTAATTTGTTTATTACTCTTTCACGCAGTAATTAGAATTTGACATAAATACAGTTCATGACCCGGATTAACACAGGATACTAATTAGCGTGGTAAACGTGACGAACGCGACCGAATCCTCACAAATAAGTCACTAAAAATATTATAAATTTACATAAAACAAACAAACTTTAACCTTGTGTATCTTTCTGTAATTATTATTTTTTATAGATATTTGACAGCTTCCGCGACATTGAGTGTCCTAAAAAAACTTAAGAAAAAGTCCATTACCATGAGTTTAAGGTAAAATGAATTATTTGATACAGACGGATTGAAACCAACAATTATAAAGAAGAATAAGCCATGATATTTATAGAAAATATGCAAAATGTAGACGGCAAATTTAACAGTCATTAAATTCACCTAGAAATATACCTACTTATTTACAACTAGATATTAAAACTCTCACGTTCTGAGAGAAGACCCGTGCCCAGCAGTGGGACAATAATGGGTTGTACCCCAGATATTAAAAACTTACTAGTTTTAATTTCAACCAAAAACAATAGTAAATAAATTAAGCAATTTATTTCCTATTAGTTCACTAAATTGAACTCTACAAATTGTAGAGTCGGCCCTGGTACTATCTTTAGTATGCAAGTTAACACCTTGATGTATCAGGAAGTCATAGAGACAGGATAAGTATTTGCCTTCAGTCCACGTATCAAATAAAGCCTATGTCTACGATGTTTTTATTACTAGTTTTATCGTACGTAGGTAAACGTCAAAATTACGAAATAACTTGTCTAAAATAAAAGAGCGTATAAAGATTATTTGTATTGTATTTATTACATTATATCTAAAATTAGACGGTTTTTACAAATGCTAAGCTTAAAGGCTTAGCAAAATGTTCTGTCAGTCATGCCGCAGGCGTTAAAATCATTCCCAAAATGAATATATTTATAAATAATAAACACTTATGATACATATTGAATTATGATTAAATAATAATGTATGATTTGGTAACAATGATTTTTGCCTGAGTACTTTTTACAATACAGATTTTTTTGTAAGACTAAAGTTGCAAGCGAGCAGTCTACCAGATGATAAGTTGCCACTGGAGATCTATAAGCAACTTCGTATAGAACGGGGGTTCTACCTGAAGTCAGTCAAAGATGTGTATTTATACGTGACTAATAGATAGACCTCTTTCCTTTAGAAAATCTTAAAAATGGTGGTATGAGGTATGGTTTCCAAAAATTGGTGAATCTTGCATTACGCTTTTTCACATATATGTATAGTTATAGTAAACTTTAAGATTTTTCTTGTTGTTTACGTTATATACAATAATATGTAATATATGACCATGTTCACTATCTCAATTAGACGAGTCTAACTGATATAAATGAGCAAACGACCGTGAGTGAACCACTCGGCAATTATGACTATATTTAGCGTCGCCGCACACGGGTCACCGGCCACAACAACAAAACGCTGCCACAGGCGTATTTCCACTATATATTCATCACTACATAGAGTAAAACAGAGTCGCTTCCCGCTGTCTGTCCCTATGTATGCTTAGATCTTTAAATCTACGCTACGGATTTTAATGTAGTTTTTTTAATAGATAGAGTAATTCAGGAGGAAGGCTTTTGTGTATAATATATGTATAATATAGCGGAGAAACACTCATAATTTTAGATTTTTCTAATATAATGTCGTATTTTCAGGCGGAACGAAGTTCGCCGTTTCATACAGACTCGCTGCACATGGTAAACACTAAACACTTCTAGCTTCTGTGGCGGCGTTTGTGGCTGCCGTGAGTGGTCTGTGACTCCGTGTGCGGCGACACTTACTTGTTTAGCGGTGTGACATAAAAACGTGACGAAGTGATTAAAGTTTATTTAGCTAATATTTTTGTTTGTATGAACAATTTTTATTCGAATATCTTACAATAAGTTACCTAGTAGCATTAGTAAAATCAAAGTAAAATAAATAGAGCAGCCTTCATTGGTGTAACTTAGTTATATCTTTAATTTTTAAGTTAATATAATTTGTGAAGCTAGATAATAATAAAATTTAAACAAGTTAAATAAGTTATACGTTGTAACATATTACCTTCATATTACACATTTATTTTAATTCCATTTAGTTTCCATTTATTAAATTAGTGTTCAAATTAAATGAAGTTTAAATAATCTTTTAACAAGGAAATAAGAAAATATCAAATATACCATCAGTTAGCTTCGTGGTGCATTTTATAAGTTTTTTTTTCTATAATTATACAATACCAGGAGCATAATATTTATTAAAATAAGTAATTCATATTCAACTTTGATCTAACTTTGACGGATGACGCAAAGCTATTTTTAGAACCATAACAAATTTACTTAAAAGTTTAACACATCATTTGTTATAACATTTAGTTTACTTCACATGAACACGTAAATGCATTGATATGATAGAAATTGACGTAAACACATGTTATGATTATACATAGAACACTGATGTCAAACAGGCATGACTATGAAAACATTCTACCACGTTTTGACGAAATGTTAATGGAGAATTAAAATTTTAAAACAATAAACAGCCATTGAGTAAAAGAGAGTTCGCCACGTCTCATCTTGAGCAAACATATCAATTGTCTTTCGTAACACATCACTAATTATCAAACACTATCTTCTAGTAGTCCTTTCGTTAGCAAATTCAATGTCCCCATCACCTGTTCTCCTCCAAAGCAATACGGGCGCAGTCATGACAGTTCGCGTGCGAGCGAAAATTGTTATTGTTTTTCCTCCGCACCGCAAAATTCCTTTCTCTCGATGGGAACTTCTGTATTTGCCTCCCTGGCGCCTCTTTCTCACTCTCGTTTTTCACTACTCTGCGGTAAATCTCCGCCCATTCCATTTGTTTCAACGATAAGCACATGTTTGTGTTTATTATTTGTATCGTTTGCGACGTGTGACCGCGTCGACCGCGCGAGTGACAATGGCAAGTATATTGTTTATAGTTTATATCATGCGCTTGCGACCTCAGGTCTCCGTTCCAAGGCTTTGAATTTTTCCTTTTAATTGATTTTGGACGCGTTCGACTGTGCTCGAGTTGAAATGAATGAAAGCAGATAAGCTATCAGTGACCCGGACTAGCTGGTCAACGTCTAGCGATAATACTGTTATTTTCGTCTTTGTGTATCGTCTGTTGTAATTCTAACTATGTAAACGTTAATTTGTAATTACGAGGCTCATTATAGTTAACTAATGGCTACTGTAATGATTATTTGTAAACGACTTTCTTTATAAATTTAAATTTGTTTACGTTTTGTCTTCAGTATTATTCAAGATTTATTTGCTATTACGTAAAAGGTGATTAACGTTATTATTGAATTGAGTGAAGATTGTCAGGATCTTTATACGAAAATAAATAATTAATATTCTTTGTGTCGTCAATTTGTGTCATGGGCATACAAAGATAACTGCATAAAGTAAACGAAACTGAATAGAAATCAATCAGATATACAATTAATTCAAGGTCTCGGAGATAGAACCTTGAACTTTTGTGGCAAATAAGCAGCCCACATATTCAATGATTTATAATCATAAATGGAATAACACTAACCTCCATGGATGCGAAATAAATCCAGGACACAGCTCCGGACAGTTATCGCAGGGTCTGCCATCCGAAACCTCCTTAATACGAACGCCCTGCGAACAAAGAAAATAATTGAGCGCACTATTTAAAGCATCAAACACCTTACAACCTAATAATTAAGCCAATAGTAGCTTTGAGAACTTTTTTAATTGTTTCAAGAACTTTTCACGTAAAATTTCATATCAGAGTCCTACAGAATTAACTGTAAATTGTTTGTGAGTTAGTGATAGTTTGCTTAATAGGACGTAGATTCACCTCAATTGATAATTCATCGCCCATTATATCAAATGTGTTAAGGCCATCAAAGTGCGCGGTCATGTTCCAAATAGCGATATCGTTTTTGTCAACTTCAATATTATCGATATCACCCGCATCTCTGATATCGTCATTCGATTCACATTCACTGTAACTATCTGATGTCGTGTCGCTATCTCTTCTGTTAAATATTTTGAAAATATTCCGCTTCTCGCGCCAAGAATCGCCGTCTCTTGAATTAGAAGATTTCTTGTCTCTTTTCTTGTGTATCTTAAAGGGAACCTGTTTTAATCTCGGTTGCACTGGATAGGATACTTTCGGAGTTGTTTTCTTGTATAGCTTATAGTAATCCTCTTCGGAGACACCACAGTGGTACATGAGGTAGTCTTTCATTATTTGTTCCTTACCCGCAGGATCGCGCCAGTATGTTTCCTTTTTCCGCACCCCCAAATAATAATCTAAGTCCCTTTCCCCCAAATCACTTTCGTGTTCGCTTGATTCAGTGTTTTCGTACTGCTTGTTTCTCTCCTCAATGCGTCGGTATTCTTCCGAAATTCTCGCTAGTAAACGATATTTCTTTGTGTTTGGCGTTTTCTTTAACAAATGTGAAGTATTTGATGTTAAAAATTTGGTAGTTTTTCTGTAAACGGACGCGACGGACTCTCTCCTCCGTTTCAAATTATTCATATTTCGTTTTTTACAGAGGCGCGAAATAAAGAATTTTTTTAATGTTTTCAAAATGTTATTAGACCTCCAGATCATTTCTATACAGAGTCAATGTGCAATACATTGTTAAAGTCGATTACATAAGAGTAATAATTAAATTAAATTCACTTTTCTATTGTTGAACTAATTCAATCGACGCGTCATTGACAGGTGATCCCGACAAGGTGTAAATTGTACTATGTCTCGATACGATGACAGTGGGGAACTAGAGCAGGTTTACTGCCACGATTCAGTTGCGAGGGTGACGCGATAGTGGTCACCTGCCAATGGGTGGACGAGGTTTCCACCAACCAACGTAAATAGACCTCCAATCACGAAAATAAATTTCTTTTTATCATTGTCCAATGTACGTACAGAGGAGGCGCGAGGGCTCTAGCTAATCTGGTGACGTGGTGGGTGGTTATGGGCAGCCGTAAGGGTGTGGACTCTTTACGATCATGCAAACAGAGCTAAATGTGTCCATAGCAAATGACTCGACAAATTGCAACACCCTTGGGTAGAATTGCCTGTTAAATTTACTCCCTTGTTAGGAATCCCGTTTGACCGAAAGGTCGCTGACTTATTTATTGTTTGGCGCTAAAAATAACTGCGTAATGCCAATATGCAAATATGAAAGCAAAAAAGTAAAATATACAAGCTAGTAAAACAAGTTAAAGGAGTTCTAGGTTAGTCTTTTAAAAATCAGTAACGTTTTTAATGTTATTGTTATTTTTGAAAAGTTTATGTTGTGAGGTACGTGGCGCCATCTTGTCGCTAATTGAAATATTACATGAATGCACGACGGTCTATGAAACTTCGTAAACTATGACTTTCTTTGTGCTGCCATCTATTGGTGAGTAGCAGTATCAAATAGTATTCTATCAAGTTGCACTGTTTCATGAATGAGAAAACTATATTATTGAGTTAGCGTAAGTTATTAAATTAGCAATATTACAAGTTTTTTTATTTCTCCATCTACGACCTTTGAAATGTTAATTGATTCAATTAACATTCTCTTCATTATTTTTGATTAAATGCAAATGGCAAGGTTAGGTTTTAAATGTATTTGCAAAATAGTAAGGTGTTACAACATTTAAGACAACGTAGATAGCAAATCTAAGTTATAATTAATTACTATTGAGACGGAACTTTAAGAAATAAGAAATTAATTACTTTCACAATGAAGTGAAATTAAGTAAACGTGTGGTCTTTAAAAAAAAACATTTTTATTATGTACATAATTTACTAATACACTTATGGGCAGCGAATAGCCACGGCTTAATGGTTATAACTCGGCCGGCCAGCCACGGGTTAAGGTTCGAACCCAGGCACGTTTTACTTATTTAAAGTGCAAATGTATAGTAATTAATTATTATAACAAGCTTTAACGACGAAGAACACATTTTTAACCGACTTCCCAAAGGAAAGAGGTTATCTATTCGTCACGTATATTTTTTTTTTTAGATTTAAGCATTGTGAGGAAACATTCATGTTTTTGGAAAGATCCAAAGGTGCGTGGTGAAGTCCATCAGTTTGTGCTTGGCCATGCGGTAGACTTTGGGCTAAAAACCCTATCAATCTGTGAGGAGAACGGTGTCCAGCACCAACAAAAAACCGAGGTGAAGAATTTTTTTTTAAGGGGAAAACCTTCAAAAGGTACCGGACCCAAGAACCCACCCCAGTGGCCGTCCTCGGCGCTACAAAGAGGACTCCGGGATCTTCAAAGGAATACAACCGGAGTCGTCTGAGAGCGATGCCCCGTCGGGCTCCTCCCAGGTAAGCGGCTGGGCCACCGTTTATCTGGTCTTTAGTGACGACATAGTGGTTAGCGTACTAGAATATAGCTTAAATTCTACCCATTTTAAAAGGTGCACCCATGTTCAGTAATATAACGTATCAAGGAGAATAACGTATCTATAATATAAAGCTATATAAGTAAAGGATTTTTTGAAAATTGAATGTTCTGAGTTCCCAAGTAGTGTTGTTGAAATAGCCTCGTATATCCAAGTCGGTAATAAAAGCTATCGCTTTGCGCGGAATGTGCATTTGATTCCGTTTTATGGCGACGTGTACAGTAACCACGGTTTCAACTATTGTGAGACCTTTTATGGGTACTTATTTCTCAAGTAAATTAAAAACGTGGTATAGATAAACGTTCTCTTATCCAATAGGGACATTGAAAGCGTAATGCACTCCGCGTCTATTGTAATCTTACTTAATTTACAAAATTAAACTCGGGGATGATTTTCCACTGGATGGGTTACTTATTTATTTTATTCTGGACACAGACAGTCATGTAGTACATAATTGGTCTTAAGATAATATAGGTATAACATTACAGACTTAGTGTCAACAAATTTAAAAGGTAGAACGAACAATCGAAGAATATATATTATAATATATATTAAAAAGTACGAAGAGTTTATCGTTGAGGTAATACCGTTACAATCAGAGGCGTAGCTAGGCGTGGGCGCAGTGGGCCATCGCCCACGGCCTCGCACTTAAAGGGGCCTCGCGAGGCCTCTTTGGAGGTCTAGGCATTTTCAAGGGCACCATCCAATGAAACCATGCAAAGGGGTCTCGCTGATAAGAGTTTGCCCACGTCTACTTGGTCCTACGCCACTGGTTACAACTATGTCTCGCGTGGAGTAGTTCTTGCGTTTCGGTGTAAGAGTGTAAATAAAAACATACATATGAAGCCATCTTTTTGATTCTTGAGAGTGGTAAAGCATCCGTGATTGGCTTAAGACAGGACCGCATTTGTGACCAGGATAACATATTCATTTGCTACATATCTTTCGGCGAGTAATGCGATGGAGGAAGGATAACGTAGGGTGAATAGAGGACGTTTAATGTCAGAGTTCTTATAACTGCTTCTTCAGCACCTTGAATAGCATTTAGAATGTCTTTCCATTTCGAAGAAAAATCGTTGTTTTTTAAAATGTATAATATGTTTCAGTAGCCGATCAACCCTAGTCTTCATAAATGCAAGTGCTACTCCCAGCAAACGATAAAGTATTATTGGAATTGCTTGAAAAGTAAGTAGTTCTCCAGTGTGCCGTAAAGAAAATTTAAATATTTAACTGCTTTATATAGATATTTTGTTTGAAATATTGATAATAGTTTTATTTATTTATGACGACGGAATATTTACCTGCCTACAAAAAAATAGTGTACAAGTCAATGAAATAGACAAATATAAAAATTATGAGAAGTTGTTCAATATTTGCGTGTTTTTTTAAAAAGGCCACCTTTCATTTACAAATTATAATTTTGTTATCTCTACCATAGTAAAATTCTCTTTTACGAACTAGTATGATAGCCCATATGACTAAAAACTGGGGTACAGGTTAGCTCTAATGCAAAATATAAAATATTATCTTTTAGTCCTGAAATAGTAATAGTAAATATATTTCCACATCATGTAAAATATTGGGGCCAAAAAAAAAATAAAGCTATGTTAATGTTAATTAAATAGTTTCAGCTATTCGACAACAGATGGCGCGATCAGTGCGACACAGCTGGACAACGGATTGTGCAATAAATAGTACCTATTTTTGAGATAAACCTGTTTATTCAATAATTTTCCTTAATTTCAATGCGACGTATTTAACTATATCGTATTTTAGCACTAACAGCTCAGCAATGTCAATGTACTGGAAAGTTGGACCAAGCGTCACAGACCAGCTTTTTATATTGCACCAGTTGACCCGGTGAATTTCGTTCCGCATAAAAGTCAAAAAAATAAATTATCAGTATTTCTCTACTATATTATACATGTATTATACATAAAAACCTTCCACTTGAATCACTCTGTCCATTAAAAAAACTACATATGTAGGGTTGAACCATAGTGGTTTACATTTAAAAATATGTGGAATAATAGCCTTCGACTTACCACACGAATAGTCTTTAACTATTGATACACACACGTCTGGATGTGTGCTGTTACAGATATCATAAACACTTAAAAATATCAAATAGTTAAATTCAGAACACAACAGAAATTAAAATTCACAGTGTCAGACCAGAGTTAGACGCGGAACTTTTAGTTTATCTAACTAATAAAGTGCTCAGTATTTGTCTAAGTTAATATGCATACAGAACTGTTGTAATATCTAATAAAAAATAATTCAACATTAATGTTTATGAGTAGAGCTTATTTAACATGGTGTGTGTAAGACAGATGCTAATATTATGCGGTTTCGCGTATCGAATTACTTGCAACACGTAGCCTTTATTTAATACCGGATTAATACATCCGATATTGGAACTGTAGAAGCCAAAAGCTTCGTACTTTATAGAAAAGTCCGTTATAAAAGGCAAAAAGGGTCTTCTTTTGTAGATTTTAGAGGTGGAAATAGGATTGAAATATTTCGCTTTTCCCGTTTTATCATCACTACACAGTATAAAACAAAGTAGCCTCCCGCTGTCTGTCCGTATGCTTAGACCTTTAAAACTACGCTGTATGTATGCTTAGACCTTTAAAACTACGCTACGGATTTTCATGCAGTTTTTTTAATAGATAGATTGATTCAAGAGGAACATTTTTTTATGTATAATGCATGCATAATATATTGGACGAACACAGAAAATTCTAGTTTTTTGACTTTTAGGCGTAACCAAGTTCGCCGGGTCAACTAGTTTTAGTTAAAGCTGTGAGGGAATTTTAAGTTTATATACATAAAGAAATAAAATATCACTTTAAAATATGATATTTTTTCTATTTTACAAACAAATATCATCTATTCATGCCGCCGTGACTATCAAGTTTGGTCTTGATTACAAGTGAGAGGCTCTATGAAGAATGATAGGTTAAAATATTTTCTTATGCTTGGGTTTAATTGGTATATTATGTCGTAAAACCTTAAGAATGGAATAATGATGATGAATGTTTGAATATAATATGATGATGGATTTAGTTAAGCCTTTGTTTTATTCAGCATTACAGTTTGCAATATTACATTACGTTTTACGGTGTGATATTTTTCTTATGAGGAATTATTGCATCGATAATTGTGATAACAATTTTTATGATATTTATCTACCCAGGACGGCGATATGCACATGATGTATGTATACCCGAGTATAAAAATTACAACATGTAATATTTACAAACGACAAAACAAAGTGACATTGCCAACGTAACGTATACGTCATTTATAACATCTATCTTGAAAAATCTGTTAATCTTTTTTTATATAAGTAGCAAATCAGAATGCAGTCCTTCCAATAGCCACTACTGTTTATGAAAATCTATAGTAAAATTAACCCCATGTAAAATTAGAATCGTTTCCTGTCTGCTGTCGGAAAGAATTTACTATTTCTCGCTTAGCATATCCTTAAAACCAGAACATGGCTTCGCTTTTGCCTTGAGGTACGTGCTTAGGGCTGTAAAGGTGTAGCAAGACATCATCACTAATCATATCGCTCGGCGTTCCCTCTTTGGGCCTAACCACATCTTAGCCCGATTTGGCGTTCAGGGTCAATATGCATAACAGATGTATATCGAGCCATGATCTGCCGGTGACGAGCTGAGCTAGGGTTGCCTCTCATTGTAATATAATTAGTATTCTAATAAATTTTAGCCAATTATACTATCTTTTTAAAATCTTGTGTAATTGCTAAAGTTTGTAAATACTACCGGTCGGATTTTGCTTACAATTAGCACACACTTAGATTATGTATTAGATTAACACATAGGATGCGCATTGCCGTTGTTGACGTGACCAAAGGATCTATTCCTGTTTAATACCAAAAAACTAATACCACTGGTATTAGTTAATTATCCCAGTAAATTACTATTCCCAACGAATACCAGTCATAAACGAATCCCAAAATTATTAAAATGTTGTGAAGGGTACAGTCAGTAATAAAAATGTTGTGAAATGTGATTTTAAATAATTTATTTTTGAATCAAAATCATTCTTATTAAACATGTTTAAGTGTAGTAGGAGATAATTGCATAAATACGTAAAGAATAAAAATAAAGCTTTTCCAACAAACCAATGGGTATCATTTATTTTTAACTCTAAATACAGGAAATCATAACTATCACAAAAAAATACAATTAAATACTTCCATCCATCAGCCTTTTGATGTCCACTGCTGAACATAGGCCTCTCCCCTAAATGGCGCCACTCCAACCGGTCCTATGCCCTCTGAATCCAACGGTTTCCCGCTGTCTTCTTCAGGTCGTCGGTCCACCTGGTAGAGGGGCGACCTGTACTCTTCTTGCCTAAACGTGGTCGTCACTGGAAGACCATTCTTCCCCATCGGTAATCGGTCCTACGAGCGATTTGACCAGCCCATTGCCACTTCAGATTGCTAATTTCGAGAGCTACGTCGGTAAGCTTCGTCCACGGATTTCATCGTTGCGAATCATGTATCCGAATTTCGAGCATAACCCTTTCCATAGCACGCTGAGCGACCTAGAGCCCTCGAATGAGGCCTACAATATAAGACCACGTTTCGGTGCCATAGGTCATCTCTGGCAACCCACATTGCTCGAATAATTTCGACTTCAGGCACTGAGAACTTTACTTTGTAAACAAACATCAAATTTTGGCATGACAGTCATTACAATATAATGTATTTAAAAAAATCAACATTAAATATGTAAAATCTACTTTTGTTAACTGAGTCCAAATTCGCCAATGGACATCTGTAATCAACTTCTAACAGAATATGAGTTCCATCTGACTATGATGGTGTCCTCATGTGAAAGTGTGCCGGCAACCACAATCTTCGATCAAAACGCAAGAAATGTTTCGCGGTAGAAACAGGAGTGATGGTGGTACTTCCCCGGTCGAACTACACTGGTTCTACCACCTTCAAATAACTCACTATAATAAAGATATAAAAAAAATCTACCTTTTATATAAGAAAATACTTTTTTAACCTTGGCACAATTATATAATTTTTGATAACATAATACACATATTTGTATTTTACTAAAAATATATTTTAATTTTTCCAGTAAGTAAGGCAGTGACTGACTCAAATTTTTTTGGTCAACCACTTGATCAGTGACATGTTTGATCCACTGATTATTTCCTCTGCACATCGTGTGTTACCCTTTTCTCTATTTGTGTTACAACCACTATAATTATGTTAGTCTGCATCTTCTTTCAGCACTATCAAAAGCTTATATAGAGTGTTCTCCAAAAGATAAGTGTATAAAAATTTAGGATTGAATTACGATCATAATATTAAATGATTAAAAAGTAAATGACCGTTTTATGTGACTGTACTAAGAGTTATGTTTTGGTATTCGTTGGGAATAGATCAGGTTACTAATTTTGAATTAATTATAAGTGGTATTCGTTCGGAATATAGGGTAATAAACTAATACCAGTGGTATTAGTTTTTGGTATTAAACAGGAATAGATCGACCAAAGCAGGCGAGGACGCGGGAGTAAACTAGTACGACAATAATAGGTATAACAGAACAAAATGTAGGGGTATTGTATTGTTTACTATATAAACAATAAAAAAGACAATATATTTTCATGGCTAAGTCATTTCCTTGTGAAAATCGATTAATTAGCAGTGGCGTAGATATTGATAAGGGTTGTTTTAAAAAATGTTGTCGAATAAAAGTTCATAAGGACAACAAAGGTGACGACACGCGTGGCGGAGCAGTTACCATACCAGTCTGACGCGCAATGGGTCCCGGGTTCGATTGCCGCCCAAACATGTATCTGAATGATAAGTTTAGATGCATGTTCTGGGTCTGGGTGTTTGAGTATTCGTCTTGTGTCCATAGTACCCATGACACAGGAGAAAATTCCAGTGTGGGGCTATGAGTGTAGATAGCGTATGTAGAATAGATAGTATATGTAGCGTGTTTCTTTTAAAGGTGAATTTGCGAGAATATAACAATACCTACAACCTCCATGTGCCAGGTATATGTTTTTGCAAAAAAACTGTAGCAACCTTAGCAGGGCTAAGCGATCGTGGGCCGTGATCAATCAATCATTCAACTCGCGTACTAATATGGTGACGTGTTATGTTTATGGGTTTGGTTTGCATATCATTCATGTGTTAGGTATGCTGTAGCTTATATGCGCGGTTTTAATTTTTCATTCGTTACGCGTTAACGAGACATTTCTTGCGAAAAACTTGTGTTATACTATGTCCGTATTTTTTTTTCCGCTTTTTTTTGATATGACTGAAGTAGCAAACGAGCATGCAGTCCACCTGATGGTAAGTGGTCAATATAGCTCATGGACATCTGTAATTAACTAAATACAGAACATGGGTTCTATCTGAAGTCAAACGCAGAAGCGTTGCCACTCCTGAGGACTATGATGGTCGCCACATAAAAAGTGTGCCTTTAACCACACCTTTACATCGAAACGCAATAAATGCTTCACGCTAGAAATAGATGTGGCGGTGGTACTTCTCCGGTCGAACTATGCTGGTTCTACCACCTTCAAACGTATGTATTATGTGGGATTTTTACTGAGTTAAGGCAGGTTGCCTTAGTGGCGGCCATTGGCGCTGCATAGAGGATTCCGGGATCTCTAACAGAACGCAGCCGGAGTCCTGTGAGCACGTTGCCTCATTGGGCCCAGGTGAACGGTTGGTGCCTCAGCACCGTCTGGTCCCTAAGATGGTATCAGACCGCACATACCTGGATCCGTCCCGGGTTCGAGTACTGAACGGTATGAACTCCCACTCTTGCCGCCTGCAGCCCCAAGTGTGTTTTAGTCGCCTCTTACGATAGGCAGTGGATACGCTAATCTAATCTTGGAACTACAGAGAAGATTGTAATACATACCCGTAAGTTATAAAGTAAATTACTTATTCTGATGGAAAAGTCACGCCAAAATCGTACACAAACAAAGAACAAGATTCGTCCATTAATAGCGTCGTAAGAAAGTTGATCCATCGACATCGAGAGTGTAGTACAGATTTAGTATATTAGGGATAGCCGAAGGGTCTATTGCGATCGACTTGTCAATCGCGATTAAAGCGAGACACGCGACTTGAAACGATTTATAAGGCAAAGACAAGTATAGGTAGTACCTATAGTGTTTAAAATTAGTGTATTAATTTTCGAAGAAATAACACGCTACACGATTTCTACACTCACAGCCCCAGACTCTTTTCTCCTGTGTCTTGGGTACCATGGACACACACAAGACGAATACACAAACACCCAGATCCAGATCATGAATCTAAACTCATCAATTAGCTACCTGTCTGGCCGGGAATCGAACCCGGGACTCATTGCACGTCAGACCGGTATGGTAACCGTTCAGTTACGCGGGTCGTCATGAATTGCATAAATTGCAGAAAAATGTTAAAGAGTTTATAGATAAACTCTAGCCGGCTATCAGCTTTTTGTCAACTTGCAGGGACGTAAGGCACTACTAATTTTAAAATTCAACGATATCTAATGCCTAATGAAATAACATCCTACGCCTCGGCGATGACGTCGCCGCGTGGCGCAGGGTCTGCGGGCCTCGAGGAATCCCTCCTTACCCGGGCAATTCCCTCAGTGGGTACACTGCCCACCGGTGTTGTGTGCTGCCGTCAGGCAGCGGTGCAGCCTTTGGTCCTCGGACCTATGCTGGGCTGCTCCAGCAGACTTAGCCCTCCTGGTCGTCGGAGGAGACCTGCCCCCCGAGTTCACGAGGGAGCGGGCGCCCGTCGGGCGGTCGAGCGTGCAGGGGCGCGAAACCTCTCAGATGGGAGTGTGGGCCATTGTCAGCGCGATCGTACATACGTCGCGCCAACTGACCCACAAACCTGTCCAGGGGTTTAACCCTAAGGTCGCGCTCCAACACGTCGTTCCGAACATAGCGGCCCGCCCCTACGATCATCCGAAGAGACAGGTTCTGCTGTGCGCGGAGACGTTGCTTATTGGATTCTGACACCAATGCGTACCATGCTGGTGCCGCGTAGGTTAACCGCGATCGGATGTATAGTTTGTAGACCTTCAGTTTGGTGCGGGTCGGTAGCTGAGATGCCAACACCGGTCGGAGCATCGCACGCGCGGCACGGGCCTGTCGGATCGCGTGGTCCACCTGAGGTCCCATGCGCAGCGCGCGATCGATGTAACATCCCAGATACCTAACTTTAGGCTGCCAAGCTACCTCCCGATCACGGAAACGTAGCGGCGGCGGCATCTTGAGCTTGCGGCTGAACAGTGTCGCCACCGTCTTACCGACGTTGACGGCCATGCGCCACTTGTCCAGCCACTCCGGCATCAGATCCAACAAGCGTTGCATCCGGCGAGCAGCCAGTAACGGGCTACGCGAGGACGCAAAGTACGCGCTGTCGTCCGCGAACAACGCGAGCTCCACGTCACGCTCCTCGAGGTGACCTTCAAGGGTGGGAATGTCGTTGGTGTAGAGAGCATAGAGCAGCGGCGAAAGGCAGCTGCCTTGAGGCACTCCAGCACGTATGGGGCGGGGGTCTGAGGTTACGTTCTCGACCGATACTATGAACTGCCGCCCATCTAAAAAGGACGCCACTAGCCGCACCAATAGCGCCGGCACGGACGACTCCAACAGCTTAAAGACGAGGCCCGGGTGCCATACGCGGTCGAACGCCTTCTCGATATCGAGGAAGACGCCGACCGTGTGTCGACCGTAATTGGACTCGTCTGTAAGATGGTGGATCACCCGCGTCAGCTGCAGCGTAGTCGAGTGACCGGCGCGGAAGCCGAACTGCTCGTCCCTTAAATTAAGTGACGGGCGCAGTCGCTTCAACGCCAGCCTCTCGAAAAGCTTTGCTATGGTGGGCAGGAGCGTGATGGGTCGGTAGCTGGCCGGGAGACGGCGGTCTTTCCCCGGCTTCGGGAGAACGATTACCTTCCCCAACTTCCAGTTGGTCGGGAAGTGGCCCGTGCGGAGGATGCCGTTGAAGAGCCTGGTCATGACAACCGTGGCCCTTCTCGGCAGCATTGCCAGTGCCAGGTTAGGAACTCCGTCTATGCCTGGCGCCTTGCGCTTGGGTAAGCGCAAGGCGATATCTTCTTTCGTCGATAGTTGCCAGAGATAAGAGTTTACTATTCGGTAAGCGCAACGCTGCCCATGCTGTCTTTTATGTGGTAAATCACACAGTCTTACTAGTAAATATGAGATATCACGGATACAATCCAGTTTGCTAACTGATGATTTGAGAGATACTTCAGATGCTAAAATTTTTTCAATCGCGATTCAAGAACTCCTATAAATATTATCTTTAATTGAGGGTACAACCCATTATTGTCCCACTACTAGGGACGGGTCTTCTCTAAGAATGAGAGAGTTTTAGGTCATAGTCCACCGCGGCGGCTAAGGGCAAATTGGTGAACTTCACATACCTCCGAGAACTTTTTTTTTAAAGAACTCTCGGGTGTTTAGGTTTCCTCTCGATATCTTCCTACACTGAAAAGCAATGATAATTAATTTCTAATACTCACATAAATCAGTAGTACGTGCCTGGGTTTGAACCTCGGACCCCTCGATTGAGAGGACAAATTTTATCCATTAGGCTATCACATTTAGACATGTATTTATTTATTGCAACATGCTACATTCATAAGGTCTTACAATTATTAATACAGTCTGGGCATGAACCCTGCTAGGGTGTTGCAATCGATTTTCACTGCTCTATTATCTGTTATCTTTAATTACAAAAGAAAAAACTTAAGCATACACCACCATGCGTGGGAAATTCAAGGAAAAACATACATGATAATTATGTATGTATATAGTATTGCGTGTGACCTAAAACCACTACAATTAATAAAGTAAGTAGTTATGATATTTAAATGTTGGGTTTACCATATAAGGTCCTATGGGTTTGGTCTGCACTGTTAGCGGATCAAATTTTAACTTAACACTACATAGTTTAACGACCCGCGTGGCGCACCGGTTACTATACCGGTCTGACACGCAGTGGGTCCCGGGTTCGATTCCCGGCCAGACAGGTATCTGAATGATGAGTTTAGATTCTTGCTCTGGGTCTGGGTGTTTGTGTATTCGTCTTTGTGTGTGTCCATGGCACCCAAGACACAGGAGAAAATACTACTGTGGGGCTATGAGTGTGGAAAGCGTTTTAAGTTTTAAAAACAAAAGATAGTATAAAACAAAGTCGCTTCCCGCTGTCTGTCCATATGTATGCTTAGATATTTAAAACTGTGCTACGGATTTTAATGTAGTTTTTTAACAGATAGAGTGATTTAAGAGGAAGGTTTTTTATGTGTAATACAAACATAATATAGTGGAGGAACACAGATATTTTAGGTTTTTGAGTTTTAGTCGGAACGAAGTTCGCCGGTTCAATACATAGAATACAATAGAATACAATACGCGTTTCTACTCGTTCACGTATTTCAACGTTTTATAAAGTAATCCAATAAATAATCTCGTATGCGTTTTTATTTTAAGACTGCTAGAATTTAAATGTAACTTTAAGTAGGTAAATGCTTAGTATTTAAAAATGGAGTATGTTGGAAGTGCATATTTTAATATGTCACCTTTAAAATTGTCTGATAGAATTAATTAAGAAGACACATACGTATTAGGAGACATACAGCGAAAATAGATATCAGAAATCTGTCAGGCCTGAATTTCCTGTTAACAAAGAGTCTTCAATTAAATCTTATTTGCACCGACATTTCACTAATGCTTGACATAGGTACTCAATTACTAGTTAGCAACTTTCCGCTCGCACTGAGGCCACAAAAGACAGAATTTCGTGCAAACCATTAGCCGCGCCCGGCAACTGGTAATTAACTAACGAGTTTTGTCACGCTGAGCGGACCGCGGGCGTGATAGAATACAACTCGGGGAAATTAAGTCTAGCTGGGATCGAATTAAAATTTGTGGCTTGAGGTTTTAAATGTGATATGTATTTCGTGTATACCCTTGATAGTTGTTTTTTTTTGGAGAGTCAACTGATTAAATGGGATTTTACCCATTAAAATCGCTTTGCTGGAAGTTCTACGTACGCAGAGGACTCCGGGATCTTCACGTTTATCGCCCACCTTCGGGTTTATAGGATTACGTACCTTTAACACTAATCTGCTCGACGTGATGAATTCTAATTTATACTTTCATTTTACAAAATTAAAAAAAAAAACTAATCATATTAAAATGCGTTAGTGTGTAACCGTTTCTTTAACGCCGAAAACTGTCAATAACAAGCGTAAAAATAACAGTTAACAACTTTCCGCTCGCACTGAGGCCACAAAAGACAGAATTTCGTGCAAACGATTAGCCGCGCCCGGCTCGGGTAATTAACTAACGAGTTTTGTCACGCTGAGCGGTCCGCGGGCGTGATAGAATGCGACTCGGGGAAATTAAATCTAGCTAAGAACGAGTTGAAAAATGCGGTTTTAAAACTAATAAAGTGTGATAAGTATTTCATGAATAACATTGATTGTTATTATTTTTTTGGAGAGTCAACCGATTAAATGGGATTTTACCCATTAAAATCCCTTTAGTAGAAGTTCTACGTACGTAGAGGACTCCGGGATCTCTACGTTTATCGCCCACCTTCGGGTTTATGGGATTACGCACCTTGAACACTAATTTGATCCACGTGATGAACTCTAATTTATACTTTCATTTTACAAAATTAAAAAAAAAAAACTTAACATATTAAAATGCGTTAGTGTTTAACCGTTTCTTTAACGCCGAAAACTGTCAATAACAAGCGTAAGAATAACAGTTTCCGCTCGCACTGAGGCCACAAAAGACAGAATTTCGTGTAAAGGATTAGCCGCGTCCGGTAACTGGTAATTAACTAACGAGTTTTGTCACGCTGAGCGGACCGCGGGCGTGATAGAATGCGACTCGGGGAAATTAAGTCTAGTCAGGATCGGGCTGAAGCGTATAGGTATGGTTATAGGGTTGCAGTTTTAAGAGTAATAAAGTATGATTAATATATGATGTTAAGTCTTAATTTGTTTTGTGGTTTCTTAGGAACTTAACTTATTTTGTGGAATTGTACTCACACCTTTATCATGTACGTTCTACATACATAGAGGACGTAGAAGCGTCATTGGAGTATGTGGTATATTTGGGTAGGTATGTATGTGGAATCCCTTCAGTGGTCGACCTAGCACTACGCAAAAACTCCGGGATCTCCGCGCTTATCACATACCTTCGAAGACTTCACAAGTGTTTTTGGGTGGTGGTGACCACTTACAAGCTCTAAGTGATGGGTGCTCAATCGTTATTTTCCATAAAAATAAAGAGAGACAAACAAAAAGTTAAGTATATTAAAAAAAATAGAATTTGACAATATCTATAACACCAAAAACCGTCGACAGCATACGTAAAAATCGTCGCGTATCATAACGCTTTCGTTTGGACGAGTCCTTATTTAGCCCATTGCTTCAAAAGTGATCTATGAAGCCGCGCCTCAAAAATGGAGTTTTACCTAAGGAGTGGTAATCGACTAACGCGTTTTGTCACGCCAGCCCTCCGGTGAAGCGTGAACAGCTTCGGCTGACACGCTTCGTTTGTATTGTACAAAATATGTCATGCGTTGTTTTATCTATGAGTAAAAAATGTGTATGCATGCGTGAACGTTAGAAGGTGTATCAGCAGAAAAATAATGTCTCAAGATTTTTATATTATTATTCTGAGGTATTCTCGGAACGTTATGACATGGGGCTCTTCAAAAAAGGTGCGAAAAGAGCTCTCCTTCAAAGCCGGCGATGCATTGGCAACTCCTCTGGTGATGCAAATGTCCATAGGTGACGGTGACTTTCTATCAGGTAGCCCGTTTGCCTTATCACTAGGTTCAACTATAAAAAAAAGAAAAATAAAAGATTTTTTTTCCTTATGCCTTGTTTCACATTGTTATTTAGGTCACATTGGTAAATATTTAAATGTGTTTACACTGACTGTTGGAATATTCCGCCGCGTACTCTGTTGCAGCTTCGTTCGGCGATTTGACATCTTGCGAGGCGATTAGAGGCACCCATGGAGAAAATATATGTATCAGGACTTTAGGTTAGGTGTTTGATATTTTACAGCGATTTTTTTATCATCTGTTATGGGCTGCTGTGACTAGGAGGTCTGAAGGGTGTGGTAAGTGAGACTAACTCATCCGATTCGTAGCAACTGGGTCCATCGCAAGTAGCATCGCGCAGCAAAGGTAGCATCGCATAAAGTGTACTTCCCGTTAACCCATTATAGTCTCACTTCTGGGCACGGGTCTTCTTTCAGAATGAGAAAGTTTAGGCCATAGTCCATCGCGCTAGCCAAGTGCGAATTCGTGGACTTCACACACTTTCGAGAACTTTTTTTTGTAAAAAACTCTCGGGTGAATAGGTTGCCTCACGATGTTTTCCTCCACCGAAAAGAAGTGGTAATTAATGTCTAATATGCCCATAATTTTTAGAAAAATTGGTGGAGCATGCCTGGGTTTTAACCTCGAACCTCCCGATCGAGAAAGCAGTTTCAACCATTAGGCTATCACTGCCCTACTTATAAACGCTACAGTGTACTTATCAACGCTAATTTCACGTAAGACTCTGATCTCACCTAGGGTGGATTACTGATGTCCATAAGCGACACCGGTCACTTACCATCAGGTGGATCGCATGGTCGTTTGCTACCATACCATAAACAACCTACAGAATTTTATTTAAAAGCTTTAAAATATAGTTATGGTCCATAGCTTGAGGTAAAATTAGGATTATTTTTTAATTTGACCACTTAATCAAGAGCCTTTGCAATCTAGAGGTATCTAGAGGAGATAATGTCTTGTGCGCATGTAAAACCACGGCGCACACCTAGTGCATAACATAAAGATCAGGTAACAGAAGTTATTTCTTTACATTTTGTAAGTTATATTGCAGTAACTGCTTTTTTTATTTTATTGCTAGACTGCAGAGAACAGACACTGAGACGGTAGTACAGAAATATTTAATAGTTGCCGCAGTGGATTATTGAATTTATATTCGGCAACGCGACTGACTCAAAAATGCATGAGTCTCGATAGTTAGACAAATGTTTGCATAAAATAAAATAATAAAAAGGAGATGTAGAAGGGTTACCGTTGTGTCCTTTTTATGTATAATAACGTATTTTCTCCACAAAGAAAACTATCACTCAACCCTATAAACGTTTTATCACAGTGAATTGTACATAATATATGTTGATTAGAGTGATCAGAGCAGTGATAGCTTTTTTTTGGTTTTCGAGGAGGAAACCTTCAAAAGGTATCCGACGCCGTGTGAGCGACGCAGGGTTATGTGGGATTTTTACCTCACTAAAACCCTCCCGGTGGTCGTCCTCGGCGCTATAAAGAAGACTCCGGGACCTCCTAACGAACGCAGCCGAAATCCTCTGACCGTGTGCCCCATCGGGCTCCTCCCAGATGGGCGGATGGGGAGCAGTGATAGCCTTATGGTCAACCATTTCACAGGGCGAGTATCAAAACTTGCCCTCTCGATCGGAAGGTGCGAGGTTCAAACCCAGGCACGCACCACTAATTTTTCTAAATTTTGTGCGTGTTAGAAATTTATCACTGCTTTTCGGTGAAGGAAAACATTGTGAGGAAACCTATATACTCGAGAGTTCTTTAAAAAAAACTTCTCGGAGGTGTGTGAAATCCACCAATTCGCACTTGGCCGGCGCAGTGAACTATGGCCTAAAACTCTCTCATTCTGATAGAAGACCCGTGCCCAGCAGTGGGACAATAATGGGTTGGCACCAGATATGTTTGTTTGTCTCGGGGTTCTTTCCTCCCTTGTTAAATCATTATCATCATTATTATTAACAGTCTTCAGAAGCGCTTATCTGGGTTTTACATAGTGGACTACTAGTGTAAATAGCCGAAATTTATATCAATAAGCGCTCGTTAACGCTTGAATAACGCAATACTAATAAAACATGATTTGCTCTACATCTAATACCGTCTAATCCAGCGGTTCTCAAACTTATTAAACTACCGCTCCACTGAAAATCTAATATTTTATAGCGCCCACCAAAATTAAATGGATAATATTACACAGTAAATTTATACAGAGAAGAGATAAGAACACACAATCGTTAGATTTATTTTACAAGACTTAAAGAAACATGGTTTTTGTGACTTTCAGATATTTTGTGGTCATTGTCACCTGTAAACATTTGTTACCAATGTGGTGTTCTATATGAAGCCGATCGTACAGTAGTTCAAGACTGTTCTCGAGGGAGAAGCCTTCAAAAGGTAGACCAGACTTTGGGAGCAACGCAGGGTTATGTGGGATTTTTACCACACTAAAACCCCCCCGGTGGCCGTCCTCAGCGCTACGAAGAAGATTCCGGGATCGCAACCGGAATACTTTCAAGGGCTAAATATAAATACGTGATACGTTTGACTAACATTCAAAAATTCAAAACGTTTAAAGTTTAATTTAAACAATCACAATAATACATACGCTATAGCCCCCAAATTAGTTCGCATCGTCCAAGTAGAACCATTACTCAATCGGGGAAGTACCACCGCCATACCTATTTCTAGCGTGAATCAGTTTTTGCGTTTCGACGGGAGAATGTCGTCGCCGGCAGACGAAGCGACAATCTTGGTCTCCGGGAGTTGCAACGCATCTGTGATCGACTTCTTTGGGCCCTTTACATCTTCTGTAGTTTACCATCAAGGGGACGTTACCGACTTTGAGAAAGGCTGATCAAATCTAATACCATGTAACGTCTTATCAGCAATTCGATATCAATTTGTAACGGACTTGGCGTGCTGTGTCGAAATTACTTTATTCGGTAAGTTGTTCTTGCTGGTTATTTGGATTATCTACAGTCATAGTTTCACTAAGGATTGGTACACTAATGTTTAGGTGTGTGTGTGCGGCATCGATATTGAACACCACTGCCTCTTTTCCGTGGATGTCGTAGGAGGTGACCGATGGCAAAATCCAGGGAATGGGTGGCAGCGTCTTTCGATGTAACAGACCTACTGCGCTCATCAGCACTTCACTAGCCGCCTAAATGACGCCACTCTAACCAGCCCTGTGCCTTCTGAATCCAACGGTTTCCCACTGTCTTCTGCAGGTCATCGGTCCATCGGTTCTGGTGGGGAGGGGGGGGGGGGGCGACCTATGCTCCTTTTGCCTAAACGTGGTCGCCACTCAAGGACCTTCTTTTCCCATCGGTTATCGGTCCTAGGAGCGATGTGGCCGGCCCATTGTCACTTCAGCTTGCTAATTTTGAGAGCTATGTCGGTAAGCTTTGTTCGTCTACGGATTTCATCGTTTCGAAGCATGTCTCGTAGCGAAATACTCTCTTCATCATAGCACGCTGTGGAGAAGGATTTTATGGAGAATAAATGTAGGTACTATTATGGAGAGATTATATATAGAGCAGTGATAGCCTAATGGTTGAAACTTGCCCTCTCGATCGGGAGGTCCGAGGTTCAAACCCAGGCACGCACCAATGATTTATGTGCGTATTAGAAATTAATAATCACTGCTTTTCAGTGAAGGAAAACATCGTGAGGGAACCTACACACCCGAGGTTCTTAAAAAAAAAAAAGTTCTCGGAGGTGTGTGAAGTCCACCAATTCGCACTTGGCCAGCGCGGTGGACTATGGCCTAAACTCTCTCATTCTGGGAGAAGACCCGTGCCCAGCAGTGGGCCAATAATGGGTTGATGCGACTATTATGGTGCCAGAACGACGATTGATCGATCATCGATCAATCAACAGAATTGACGACATCGAATAAATTTATGACAAAATTGGGAGAATTACTCTGATACGATGTTTTAAGGGATATATGCTTATCTGAACCAACGTTCAGGGATAGCGACACATCCGAGGTTTACCTCAGGTAACACTGTTCTAATCCAGAGTTGATATCAGATGTCCATTCGCACCAGAAACCATTCACTACTTACTACTATATTGAATAATACTTCTGTTGAAGTTACTAAGGTAAACTTAACCTTCGATCCAGCAGTTTTATAAGTTTGCAGAAGAACCGAGCATCCAATTGACAGTGAAAAATCTAAGTAGGAGTTTGCTTGGAATTCGAACCCCAGACTCGTTAAATATAAGGGTTTTACACTAGTCGCTTCTATTTTCTGTTTAGCGTCGCTACCACGCTTTTCTACGCTTTCTACACTCATTGCCCCACACTAGGATTTTCTTCTGTGTCGTGATTGCAATAGACACACACGAGACGAATTCACAAACACCCAGACCCAGAACATGAATCTAAACTCATCATTCAGATACTTGTCTGGCCGGGAATTGAACCCGGAACCCACTGCGCGTCAGACTGGTATGGTTACAAATCCGCCACGCGGGTCGTCGAAAGCTACTATTCCCTATTAACGGCGGTGTCCACTTATACTCGGGTTCTGGTTGTGGAAAAAGTATTTCTATGTCTAGTATAGTATCTATATATTTCTGGTATGATGGTATTATGGTATGGTAGTGGGAATATTTTTTTTTATTGACTAAAGTAGCATACGAGCATGCAGTCCACCTGGTAAGACTTCAGATAGAACATGGGTTCTATCTGAAGTCAAACACAGATGCGTTGCCAATCCCAAGGACTATGATGGTCGCCTCAAATTAAAGTGTGCCGGCAATCACACCCTTCCATCGAAACGCAAGAAATGCTTCATTCTAGAAATAGGTGTGGCGGTGTGTGTACCCGCAAATGCCGACATAACGTGTAAAGGTATTCTTTCTCCTCGAATGGTAATAGCCTGAGGTGTACTTCGGGTGGTTAGCTGACCTTGTAAGCTAATAAAAGTTTTCCTTTGCTAAATTAGCACATGTGACAAACAGTGTTTTCGCAATTAGTACTAGCATTATACATTACACATTAAACTACAATTAATTTATTATGCTTCTGTTCAATATTTAGTATTCATAACAATAATCGATAACTAACAATTATAGTTAAATCGTAACAAAAACATATCAATACAACTCTAAAATAAATATCTAAGTAAACGTGACTCTAACTCACATTAAAATACGGTTGAATGTTACAATAAACTTGTTTTCTAACCGCAAATAAACAGAGCAATATGTTTTGATAAAGTAAAGTATGTCAATTATTAGTTAGCAGAGGTCCGCAGTTAAAAATAATTGAACAACTTTATCTAAATGGGTCAGATGGTATGAAATGATTATGTTGTACACATAATCTTTATGTGGCTAACGTTAGATTGTTAAGGATCGTTCCACACTTGCGATTAAGTTGCGCGGCCAAAAATTTATAAGTCTAATACTAATGACTACTAAATATTTCTTACTCTTTTTCTCTTAATCTTACAAATCCCTGCCATGCACATAAATCGTATTATTATAACATACTAAGGTTCGTGATATACACACACACACACACATATATACCCGTATGTGTGTTTGTTACACTTTCACATGAAAATTCTACTAATCGGATTTCGCTGAAATATATTACATACATAGGTACAGGACCGGTTATAGTGGCACCATTTACGGGAGGCCTACGTCCAGCAGTGGGCATCAAAGGGCTGTTGGATGGATGGATATCACACACATAGTTTAAGACCTGGATTAACACATAGGATACTCAATACCGTGGCAGACGTGACCGAAGCAGGCGAAGCCAAGGAAATAGCCACGTGTTATCACTACATAGTATAGAACAAATTCGCTTACCGCTGTTTGGCCCTATGCATGCTTAAATCTTTAAAGCTACGCTACGGATTTCATGATAATGTAGTTTTTTTTTTAAAGTGATAGTAGAGAAACACTGATAATTTTACATTTTAGAATTTTATTTGTATTTTTTACCGTTATACATATACGTTTGCAAGAAGTTTTACTACCTAGCAGTTTTCCAAAGTTCCACATAGCATTAATACTTTTTTAAAAAGGTAAATTCAAGGTGTAAACTGTTCCAGGCCTGCAGTTGCTTCTAAACATCACACTAAAATGTCCATGAACTTACGAAATATTTGTTTCAAAAATATCTCCAAAATCGCAAAAACGCACGTGTGGATATGCAGTTTAATATTCAAGACGTTGGATATAACGGTGAGTGGTCTCTGCTTATAGTCTTGAGTCCTATATCGGGTGTCTAAGCGCATCTGTGCATCTAGTACTTGAGAATAACTAGTGGACCATAATACTAGTATACTAGAGATAATGACGTGTTAACGTGAGCTTATGGACGGTTATTTGCTACGCGAAACTTGTATTAAAACTTAACTAGGGAACGGTAGAAAGTGTTGTAATTTTAAGTTATTTAAGTTTATACTCAGGTCGATGAGTTTCATAAGAAACGTTGCAAATTAGAGTTAGCAAGTTGTTCTAATTTAGTGATCGTAATCCTTGGTTTAAAAGAGTATTAAAAAATGATGTTTCACCTTGTGTAGGTTTTGTTTTAACGCACTTTTCAGACCAGGACACATCAATATCCGTATTTCAATATGTCCTGATCTAAAATGTGGAGCAGCTGATCTAAAGGGGTACGTGGAGCTGAAAGTTTGAGAAACCCTGGTCTAGTCTACTATTCAAGCCGTCGAAGAATAATATAACAAACTTCTCAATTGTTACATCAAGTAACCGCATACCTATTTGCTACTTTAATTGTATAAAAAAACTTAAACTTAAACACTGTTATAAGAATTGAAAAATAAGTCTGGCAGTGAAGCTTTACAGCGAACCTATTAAATGCTACACCACCTTTAGCATTTAAAATTATAGTCGCGTAAACCTTCAGCGCGTGTAACCTTGATCGAATGAAATTTATGAAAAATACTTGATAAAAATGGAAAATTACGTAAAGTGTCCGTGATTGGCGTTTCCTTGCAGTAAAATGAAAAGCTTTTTACATAAGTCACTGCATAAAAAATATTAATTATCCAATATTGTTAAACGAGGCACGTAGCGCACTTTCTCCCGGGAATAATTTCGTTGTTATAACTATTGCATTTACTTTCTTGCAAGGGCATCTTCAGGGTCTATACGCACTAAGGTTTGTGTATTAGTTATCCATCAGCCCTTGAAAGTCCACTGCTGGACATGGGCCTTGTCTGTCAGTTAAGTAAATATATTATTGAAACTATTTAGTAAATCAGTCAAATTTAGTATATCATCTATATGACGTAGTCTATAGTTTCTTTCTCTTATTATAGGAGAAGACCCGAACCTTAAAGGGTGGATAAAGCTGTTGTTAAGTAGAACTAGATTTAAATATTTGCAAAACTGTACCTTACGAGAATGACTATTTTAAGAAAATTTTGTTTAAGACGCATATGCGAAATATGAAAGATTGAAACAAAACATTATAGAAGTATACTTCACACTTCAAACTTTAGATATTGCGGGCAGTTTAATGATCACAGAATTTGTTTCATAGAAAGATGCTACTATCCATATGCTACTATCCTAGATTTGGTTCCTCAGAGGACTACTAGGACAGAGGACTACGTCAACGGGAAATGAGAGAGCAGAAATGTTTGGCCATCATTTTAGTCTTCAGATGTATCAACGCATCTGTGATTGAATTCAAATAAAAATAACTCTGCTTTTGTATGAAGTTGCTAGCTGTCGATAGGCGATCGTGACCAATTTCCATTAGGTGGTCTGCGTGCTCGTTTGCTACTTCAATCCTATAAAAAGTTCATAATATGTAATAAGAGCTAGTGTTAAAAGATCATTGTAGTGTATTACATCAGAGACATTATCAATGTATGAAATACTATATTTGATCTAATAATGTTTATGGTTTAAAGCAGGGGTCGGTAACTAGTTATGAGTAACGTCCGGAGAGTCCGGAGGTCCAAAAAAACCTGATAATAATAAATTTAATTTGCTCTCAAATTATTTATTAAGCCAATAGTTAAATTATAGGTATTAATAATAGTTAAATTAAGTAAGTATGTATGTTATGTAAGTCAGTAAGTAGTAGGTATATCAGAGAAAATTTGGGCATCCTAAATTCGTCCTCCCGCCGCCGGACGCGGACCTCGGTCCGCCTGTTACTGACAGCCGGTCTAAAGTCATGAACCTTCACACGATAGTGTTGAACGACCCTACAAAAAAGCTGACCTTTAGTGCAACAGAGAGGTTTCGTCAGCTTTTTGTTCCATAAACCTGACACGTGTCAAATTTTAATTGCAATCCTCTTTAATGAATGCTGCATTGGTAATTAGACCGCTGTTAATTGTTGATGTATTTTGATGACACGGTTTGCAGAGCTGACATTCGATTCCTGGACAGATATCTGAATGATAAATTTAGATTGTTGTTGTGGGTGTGGGTGTTTATGTATTCATCTTATTGTATCAATGGCAGTTTTTGTGTCTTTAGTCAAAATAAACATTGTTAAATTATTAAAACAAAAACATGTTTAAAAACCATTGCTTTCATTTAGTTTGAATTGATTGTTTTTAAACAGTATTTTTTTGTTTTTGTTATAATTTACTCAAATTAACGTTTTATTTTTTTTTATTTTGCCAAAATAAAAATGGTAACTCTCATGTTAGCTAGTGCTAGAAAATTTGTGGTGACGGTAGACGCATTGCAACCAGAGTGATTTTGGATCATAATGTCTCATATGTTACAATGCTTCAAGCCAATTGGTCTGTAGCGTATGCCAAAGAAATAAACATACACACATATTAATATCCATACACACATGCAAAAATACAAATATTACGTTTATTTGAATTTGACATATATTTGTATGTTACAAAAATATAAATACACATTCACACCATTGGAAAACTTTCTTGTCGCAGTCGGGTAGAAATTAATTAGTATCTACTCATAACAAGCTACTGAAAACGTGTTGTGCAACGTGAATCGGATCATTGGCCAATTCATCCTGATCCGCTTTTGGCACCGGCGCGAAGAAGTTTAGCTGGCTTATGTAAGTTGTTCTGCAAAATAGTTTAGAACAATACTATTTTCTGCTTACAGTCTTAAAAGCGCTGACCTTCTTAAGCTCTTAGAAGAAATTTCTAAAACTGTCGTTGCTATCGAATTAAATCTACCTATTGAGATTTTTTTATCGGACAAACGGAGCTAAGGAGGCTTTTCAATTTGGGCTGTAACGTACATAAAATTACAAATATACTTACACATAAAAATATAAATATACTTTCACATGCTGTTAAAACAATACTAGTCGGGTACAAATAAATTAGTATCTACTCATAATAAGCTACTGAAAACGTGTTGTGCAAACCGAATCGGATCATTGGCCAATTCATCCTGATCCGCTCTTGGCACCGGCGCGAAGAAGTTTAGCTGGCTTATGTAAGTTGTTCTGCTAAATAGTTTAGAACAACACTATTTTCTGCTTACAGTCTTAAAAGCGTTGACCGTCTCAAAATTTAAGTAGAAAAACACTGATCATTTTAGATTTTTAACTTTTAGGCGGAACGAAGTTCGCCGGGTCAGCTAATAATAAAATTGAACAGCTAATATTAAAAACAAGTTTTAAAAGTGACAAAAAACTATTTGTATTAACATGAAACATGTTATTAGTACGCTTTTATCAATTTATACTATTATGTAATCATTAGTTACACACATTAACAAATATTTTTCCTGTTAAAATTTAACCTGTACCTATATATGTATATTATTAAATGAGAAATATTAACGTGCAAATCAATAGCTATATACATAAAGAATATATACCTATTGACTGTCACAAATTAATCAACGGTAGAAGAACAGAGGGTGAACATGTGATGGTAAGTGGCAACTGCCGTCCTAGAAATCTCGAAGCAACTCCAGTTACGATCGGTCCTACCTCAAAACAGCCGCAGATACAACGCTGGTCCTGAAGACTAAGTTGGGGTCCATCATATAATTTTCCAAGACGGTAAAACGAGTATAATCTGACTGGGGACGTACCGTCACATCTATTTCAAGAGTAAAGCAGCTTACAATTCGGTGGAAGGCTGTGCCTGCTGGTTCACAACCGGAATCCTCCAAGCGCACTGCCCCATCGGGCTCCTCCCAGATGGGCGGCTGGGCCCACCACTCCGTCTAGTCTTTACGACAGTATGCGACCACACATACCGCCGTCCTTCCCGGGATTGCCTGACCGAACGGTTCGAGCTCCCACTCTAGTCGTCTGCAACCCCGGAAGCCCCCTTTAGTCGCCTCTTACGACAGGCAGGGGATACCGTAGCCCTATTCTGACCCCGAGGCTACAGGGACGTGTCCATGGTACTCACGACGTAGGAGAAAATCCTACTGTAGAGCTATGTGAGAAAGCATGCGTGTGTATGATGATGATTACAGGTGTCCACAGTCGTCAGTGGCTACTAAATCTGCATGCTCGTTTGTTTCCTCCACAATATAAATAAAATAAAAAAAACAATCTGACTCGTTCGCAATTGAAAACCAGTTAAAAACACGGTGCGATCGAAGCCCAAGGTTAGTTCGGAAATCGCAAAACTGAGTTTGAAAAGCAAATAAACGAGGGGCGGTGTCACGGCGGTCTGAAATGAAATCTGGTTTTTATTCCTACGGGAATAATGCCAGCTTGTAGGGTAGCGTTTCAGGGCTGATATTTGCTTCACGTTTCTGTTATACCTATACAAAAACATGAATAGAAGGGACGGGAAAATTTATAGCCCATTTAATAATTTTGCATTGTGTTTGCAATAATTTTGTTAATCATACATTTGTTTATTAAATTTTTTAACTGATTGAAGTAGCAAACGAGCATGTAGTCCACCTGATGGTAAGTGGTCACTGCCGCCGTGGACATCTGTAATCAACTACATACAGAACATGGGTTCCATCTGAAGTCAATCTCAGATGCGTTGCTACTCCCGAGGACTGTAATGGTCGCCTCATGTGAAAGTGTGAGGGCAACCACACCCTTCTATCGAAACGCAAGAAATTCTTCTAGCTAGAAATAGGTGTGGCGATGGTACTTCCCTGGTCAAATTACACTGGTTCTACCACCTTGAAAATAGTGTCATATTCTGATCATGACGAAGTTTGTAGAACACTTCATGATTCGACTCCGGAAGCACCTGTCGCCGCACCTGTTTCTGCCTGCAACAGCAGTGTTTAGCGCTGCTGTGTTTTAGCACAGTACATATACGGAACAGTATGGAAACTAAGCCGTGTTTATAAAATAATTACCAACATTCTATTGAAGTAATAGGGTTGTCTTTTAATAACAGTGTTATTAACTTTTATTTTAGCATCTACTGTCCTATAGTCATCAATCAGACATAATTATGTAAGTATTTAAAACATTTACTTACTATATTTAAAATCACATTAATATTAGTAATTTTAAAGTTATATCAAACAATTAATCAATCATCATCAATCAATTAATTATAAATCAAAAAACTTAGATAAATTTTATAAACTCGATTATGAAAAAAGTTATTTGCGTTTAAGATAAATCTGTTTTTTATATTTGTTTTTATACAAATGTATGCATTTTTGAAGCAATAATATATATATATATATATATAGCAATAATATAATATATACAATAATATATATATATATATATATAGCAATAATATAATATATACATATCTGAAAAGTTTCAACTTTGTCCGTCTTTGTTAACCTCAGAAGACTAATGTCCTCCGGAGTTGATCGCGAATATCCAGGAGCTCTAACTTAACCAGTTGGACTGCATGCCCATTTGCTTATTCAATAAAACAGTTAGCAAAGTTAAAGTTTAGACAGCTTAAACGAACTTTCGCGACAGTCGCACGTGTGGCAGCGTCCATGACGCGTGCCCAAATAAACTCAGGATAGAATTGTATTGTTCTCGCAGATATTTTTTGCAACACTTTTTGCCCACACGACAGTGCGGTATGGAAAAAATACGAACGGGATAATGCGGTTTTGGACTTTTTAGCTTTTAAATGGATTGACTCAAAAAAATTGTTAGCACGATTGTTCGAGTTAAACTTATCTTTAACGGGATATTGGATTCAGTTAAGACCTTTTTTATTCTTGATTCTCGATTTGCTATTGATACTTTAAGCTTTTTTACCGAACCACCGCCACACCTATTTATAGCGTGAAGTATTTCTTGCGTTTCGATAGAAGGGTGTGGTTGCCGGCACACTTTGACATGAGGCGACCATCATAGTCCTCGGGAGTAGCTACGCATCTGTGATTGACTTCAGATGGAACCCATGTTTTGTATGAAGTTGATTACAGATGTCCATGGGCGGCAGTGATCACTTACCATCAGGTGCACTGCATGCTCGTTTTCTACTTCAGTCAGATAAAAAAAGCAAAATAACATTACTTAAAAAGCAGAAACTCGACTGCTTTAAAATAAGTAGACGGGATTTTGTTTTGGACCTGTAATTAATTTCAGATAGAATTAGATTCCTACATTAAGTAAGGCTAGGCGATGATTTAAGTAAACGAATAGATGTCAGTGCAATTAAAATTCAGTCCATTATATAATTTGCCTACGGTGTATCTTTTGTGTAAGTAAGTTGGCGTGGGCGGTCGGCATTTGCTGGTTATATTAAAATAAAAGGCGACGGTTAATTATTCTTAACAAGCTTCTGTGTATGACGGCCGCCCGTTACACTGTAGGGTAATGTTGTCTTATGTGAGCAAATGACAACATTATTGAAACAACTTAATTATTTCGATAGATTTGCGTTTTTTCTTATACGGAGATCTATCGTTATAGAATGATAGTACTTGTAACTGTTGGCTTATCTTGCCTTTTTTTGTTTTCGAGAGGAAGCCTTTGAAAGGCACCCTACACCGTGGGAGCGACGCCTGGTTATGTGCATATTTTTATCGCACTAAAACTTTCCTGTTTGTCGTCCCCGGCGCTTACAGAGGACTCCAGGATATTCAAAGAACGCAAACGGAGTCCTCTGAGCGGGGTGCCCCATCGGGCTCCACCCAGGTGAGCGGCTGGGCCCACCGAACTGTCTGGTCTTTACGATGATATTTGATCACACCCGCTCGCCTTCCCGGGGTTACCTAGTTGGGCGGTTCGAGCTCTGCTCTTGTCGCCCGCAACCCCGGAAGCCCCCTTTTAGTCTCCTCTTACGACAGGCAGGAAATATTGTAGTGTAATGTTCACCTATCCAACTTCAAACCGTACCTGACATTTCTTAACTTTTTCTTAAAAATAAATTTATGAAATGACTGACCGCTAATCATTATTAATAGTGTTAAATTACACAACAGTGTGACATCATCTCATTTGTTAGATTGCAGGCGTAGCGTGGTTTTTCAACGTGTTTGGTTTGCTAACATTTAATTATAGATGGCCGCCATCCAGAATTTTTCTAACTAGAATTCCTTTAAGCCGACGATCGATTCGCAATTTAGTTGATACTTGATACCGATAGGAAGCAGCAAGCGAGCGTCTAACTGTAGTAGTGAGGATACACTGTGCAGCAATTTTGTGTCGGACCTGAAGTTGAACCCAGATATTGGTTACACATATACACTACATTATATCACACTGAATCGTAATATAAAATTGAACCGTGGCGCGTGGGTTTAGATACTCCTTTTTGCAAAGGTTTTCAAGGTTTCTCAATTATTTCTTCCAATTGAATTTAAGGATTCGATCACTGACTAATAGGACATTCCTGGTGTATTATTTAATTATTTAAATTTAAATAAGGTAATGGCCATATTTATTACGATTAAAAGATACGGGAAAGAAGGTCATTGATTCTTGAACGAATGTTGCAAGTAAATTGAAGGTATGCATGTTGCAACATTACTGTTATTCGGCCTAAATACTTGGTAATATAAAAATTATGTTAATAAAATTATTTTTTACACGAATAAATACTAGAAATTTAGTACCTATGTAATTGTCATAAATTAAAACAGTTGTTTAAACATAAACGTAAAGGTTTTATGCTATTTTAATTAACTTATATAAGTTTAAATTAACTGTTAAGCTAATTTATCTTCACTAATGATAGAAAATAATAAAAGATTATATATTAAAACGTATACTATGTGGACATAACAATGAATTAAATTTTATATAATTCGTTTGCGTTTCAGAGGCGCCATAGTTTAACATTAAGTAGGTAATTTTATTTTATTTTATTTCATTAATAACATTCGAAATAAATAATCCTAACAATATATCTTGTCCGAAATAAAGAATTATTATTATAATAATTATCAAAAAAAGAAAAAAAAATACTACGCAAGAATTAATTTATGAGAATAAAAAAAAAGTGTGAAAGTTAATAATTATCTTCTTTATGTTACTTTATTCTTTAATCAGAGCATAATTTTGAGCAGCTATTGTATGTCACACATTGTTTCGGTTTGCAGGGTGAAGCGGGGTGAAGTGGGCAGTAATTAGCACTCTATCAATGAGATCCGCTGTGTCAAGGTATGAAAGTTGTTTTTATTCAAAATGTCGCATCGTGACGCATAGCGGTGCCTTTTGGTTGCTTTAGAAATGAAGTAGGTACGGTTTGAATAAACAACCGTTGACACTGAAACAAAAGTTCAACCGGTGTTATGTATGATTTATGATAAAATGTCAGAAAAAACTTACTTAATAGCAAATCTATACTCTGTGGACTCGGTGGACTTAATAACAAATGTCTACCAATTCGTACTTGGCCAGCGCTGTGGACTATGGCCTATACCTCTCTTATTCTGAGAGCAGACCCGTGCCCAGCAGTGGGACAATAATGGGTTGACGATATAAATCTATACTAATATTATAAAGAGGAATATCTTATCTATACTTATATTATAAAGAGGGAAACATTGCATTTTTGTATGTTTGTTACGAATTAACTTAAAAACTACCGAAACAATTTAAAAATTCTTTCATCCTTAGAATGCTAGATTATTCCTAAGCAATATAGGCTATTTTTATTACTAGAATGTATAAGAAGTCTTTGCTAAAACTTGAGTAATGTGTTTCAAAGTGTCAAAAATGTTGCTCAAAAAATTTATTTCATTGCATATACTGCGATATCTATTAATAATACAACAAAAATGTTCTATAATATATCTACACGCTTTCTACACTCATAGAAGCCCCACATATAGAGTGCCCCACAGTAGGATTTTCTCCTGTGTCGTGGGTACCATGGACACACACAAAACGAATACACAAACACCCAGACCCAGAACACGAATCTAAACTCATCATTCAGATACCTGTCTGGCCAGGAATCGAACCCGGGACCCATTGTCGCAAATATCTACGAAAGACTTGGACACCGTCGACGCACAATGATCAGTATACCCTTACGCAAAGCAGTCGTCTCAAAATTTTTTGGGACTACTGTCGGAATAGCTATGACTATTGACCAAATCCCATTACGGATGGGGGAAGGATATGTCCAGGAGTGGTGCTCAAATGTATAATGGTTGCATAGATTACATTATAGACTTCGCGAACGGATTCGCGTCGATTTTGCTACTTCTAAGATGAGTTTGAAAAGAACTTTATTAAAAGATTTATTATTTTAAATATGTGTAATGTTTTATGATACCCATTGACCTTAGTACGAGTATAAATACGTTTGAAACAATTATTGTTTACGTCAACACCTTTACATTGCACGTTTTCATTTCGTCCATACCTTAAAATAAGCTTATTGTATATACAACAAGCATGCGGCGCATCCGTTCAGTTTATTAAATAAAAAAATATGTATACGTGCACAAATAAATAAGCTCTTTCCTTTGAAAGTATAGTTAAAAATTCAATGGGTAGGAGACCTGTTAATTTTTATCTTAAAAGAAAGAAAGAAAGAAAGCAATCATATTTATTCGCGATACAAGATAAACTTAAAACTAAACATAAAAATAAGTAAAACATACAATTTAGTGTTTAAGTAACTCGTGCTGTGACATAATAGCATCGTGAAATGGATAAGACTATTAAAACCATAACAACAATATAAAACGGAAGTACCTTTAAATTTGGTTCAATGGATTTGCACTAATCTACAAGAAAACGGACAGATTTTGCGATAAGAAACTCCTCAGATGCATAAAATAGTACTTCATGTAATAAAGTTCTCATAAACATGGTTCCTATTTACTTTCCTTAACTGGGTTACGGAATGTGGTCCCACAATGGCTTTCCGCAGTCCATACGCGGTCAGGCTGAGATTTAGAGGTCGTTTTATACATTAACGATACCGATTAGTTTAAGGTGAAAATGTTATATACCTATCCACATTTTTCTCTCGAGAGAATTGTATCTTAGGTCTGGTTAATTTATAATGTTAATGTGTAATGAGTTTTTAAATACTCTTTTAATCTTCTACAAGTTTTATTATACAAACAAACAGTAGTATATGTATAATTTGAGGTAAAATATGCCAGTGAATACGGTGTTGAAATCACTTCACCCGTTTGAAAGATAACATAAAGATCATACTAGGTGAACCCCGCAGCTTCGCCCGCGTTAAAAACATCATCTTTTTCCCACATGGCCCGTGGGAAAAAGATACTTTCCCGCAGTAAAAAGTAGCCTATATATGCCCATATAGCTTATATGTTAATCAGCTAACTCCCCAGCAAATTTCATGAAAATCGCTCCAGCCGTTTAGACGTGAAGAAGTAACAAACACACACATTCACAAGCTTTCACCTTTATAATATTAGTATGAGTAAGATAATAATAGTATGATAAATGGTCAAACATTTTGTAAACAAGCTTTCTACACTCATAGCCGACACTAGGATTTTCTAATGTGTCGTAGGTACCATGGACACAAACAAGACGAATACGCAAACACCCAAACCCAGAACATGAATCTAAACTCATCATTCAGATACCTGTCCGGCCGGGAATCGAACCTGCGACCCATCGCGTTACAGACCGGTATGGTGACGTGACCCCTCGGCCACGCAGGTACACAGGTATACATGACACGATAAACCAAAAACGTGCAAATCATGTGCGAAAACGTAATCGTTTTTGTTAAGACTAAACGAAACAAGCTACTAAGGACACAGGAGACATAAAACGAGTTGTGCCCATTGCTCCACAGAAAATCTCAGAACAGCCTCTTTATATAGTCATCAGTATTTTTCTTCACAATATCAATATGAAGTCTTTGATTACCTTTTCTTTGAAATGTTATTGCGACGTTTCCACGAACAGCGAACAATAAATTGTTTTTTCAGCCTCGTACTGTTTTTATTAGAAGTATCGACTAGTATTACTCCCTATTTTCTAGTAAGAAACAATGTGCTGCCACTAAATATGTAAACGATTTTATACAAATACTAGCTGTCCCGACAAACGTTGTTTTGCCATATAAAAAATAAAAAAAATGTTAAGGGTGGACAACCCTTAAGAGGTATGAAAAATATTGGCCGATTCTCAGACCTACTGAATAAGCATATAAAATTTGGTAAATATTGGTCAAGCCGTTTCGGAGGAGTTTGGCAACAAAAACTGTGACACGACAATTTTATATATCAGATACTATGTGGAAATTAACGGAATTATTGTGTGTATAGTAACAGAATTATTAAGACAAAAATAAGGATTGTCATTGGGTTACCAAAAACGTGGAACGTCATGATGGAAGGTGGAAATAATTACGTAAAAACTGAGACTGTAGAAAATAAATATTTGTAAGAACTATTAAGCATATTATTCGAAACTCCTAGGAGAGGCCGTTTATAATAGGTATTTACAAAATTATTAAAAGTAACCAAACAGTCGCCACCTAATAGAGCGGGAATTGCAAATATTCTTACGTCAGGAGATCGCAATGCATGGCGTTTATAAAGTGCATTGGCTTATCGGAAACTGTACTAACGATATAAGTCACCACGTGCTATAGCTAGACCTTAATTATTTCCAACTCGAACTAAGTAGTTCAAGCGTTTCGGTGATCGTTTCGCGATTGATTACCATCTTGGTATCAAGAGTATCAACGCACTTTGGTTAGAACTCTTCACTTATATGGAATTGGTTACAGATTTTCATGACAATTATTATCTATTGCAAGTCAGACCGGTATTGTAACCGCTCCGTCACGCGGGTCGTCAATTGTATTATATAACTATCATATCAAATCATATCATATCATATCATATCATATCATATCATATCATATCATATCATATCATATCATATCATATCATATCATATCATATCATATCATATCATATCATATCATATCATATCATATCATATCATATCATATCATATCATATCATATCATATCATATCATATCATATCATATCATTTCACATCATATCGTACCTTAACTTAACCTACTAAATATCTAATTGGATTTATTCAGATGCTTAACATAGAAGGTACGGTGAGTAACCAGTGGCGCTCGTGTCCTTTCACTGGTGTTTGCATTGCAAATGACATCATGATGTGTAATATCACGATTCAACTGCATTACGATGCATAGGACTGACGTTCACTGAGCTGAATAATCTCACAACTAATATTATAAATGTGAATATAAGTTTGTTTGTTACGCTTTCACGCAAAATCTGCAGGTTGAATTTAGCTGAAATTCACCACAAACATAGTTTATGACCTAGAGTTAATACCGTGGTAGACATGACTGCAGCGGGGAATTAGATAGTTGCGAAAGTTTGTGAGAATGTTTGTGTGTTTGTTATGCTTTCACGCAAAAACTTCCAATATGATTTCGCTCAAAGTTGTGAAACAAATATTTTATGTCCTAGATTAACACATAGGATACTTATTAATGTAGCAAATGTGTCAAAAGCGGGCAAAGCCGCGGGAATTACCTAGTATAAGTAAAAAAATATAAAGAAATAACATTATTCCGTTGACTATATCCAATTGTAACAGATAGATGGAAACATATATTAGACAAGGTTAATATTTTGATTCATATTTGATAAATAAATGATCAGATTTTAATGGAATTGTCTAACGATATCAACGTAGATAATGGAAATAAGATACACCCTTAACTGTTTAAGAATAAACTTACAATATAACAATTCATAGTCATAGCTTTAGGCTAAATAATACCTACTATTATAAAGACAAGTGCCCAAAAAAATATAGTTCTTTATACATTTCATTTTATGAACTACGCGGCTTTTATTAAGAGAATTTAATTCAGTAAGCTTTCGGACGATAAGCCATAAAGGAGAAAAGTTATGAGTATGTCCCCATTTAATTAAGTGAAATTTCAATTTCGTATGTGTACTATTCGTATGTAAGTAATCTATAATATTACAAAAGCTAAGATTTTTCTGGGGAGTGAAAAAACCGAAGGAAATTCTGCTTGTTAAATTTTAAAGAGGTGCGTCAGAATTTTATTAGCGAAGGAGTATTGCGGGTACCCGATGCGTTTAAAGCTATGTTGAAATGCTTCTGAACTACGAAAATCTCCTTTAACTTACTAAATAGATATGCCGTTTAACTAGTAGGTAGTAGTACCTACGTATTATGTTCAAAAAAGTTTCCTTAATGGTATTTTTTAGATTTTTTGTACCGGTTAAAAATATTTGAACATTATGGAAAATCTGAGAATGCTTTAAATTAAACTCATAAGTATGTGTAATGTAATTTCTTCTAAGTCTATTTTTTTCATCTGAGAGAAGACCTATGTCCAATCTTAAGTTAAATTCTAACCACTCTCACAGTGATCCGGCAGAAAATCCGTGTTACACACCTTTAGATTCACATTTCACCCGAGTGAAGTCAGGTTTTCATATAGTTAAATATATTTTTATTGCTCAAGATAGTTAAATAAAGAATTTAAGCTCCTAAGTAAGTGATTACTCGTTTTTTCATCCTATTTATTTAATAAATAGCTTTGTATGCGTTCCGCTTTATCACGCCTACTGTGGTATGTTGCTTGGTAGTTTATCGTCAGGTTTCAAATTTAACGGATGTTTATAGAATCCATTACTTCTAATGTTACAGTCTTGATCAATGCTTTGATGTCTAATACAATTTTATGTGACCTATTTTTAAAATTTACATTTGATTTCAAAATAAATTTCATTGAACTTACTTTGTAATTATTATGAACGCGAATGATAATACTATACCATTGAAAACATATTATTGTATAAAAGGACTAAGCGTGTCTATTAGTATATTTACACTATTTGGATCAAAATGTGTAAAACTGTAAAAGGTGTACGAGTATTAGTTTCCCGCTGACCTCTGAGTGTTTTAGCACTAAAAATACGTTACTGTCTATTTTTAGACGTAAATCTACTGGAACTACAGTGTAATGCGAGCTGATCACTGCTGTGATCACATGAGATAGCGTTAAGTGAAGTAAATAGCGGAGACGAAAACATACGGAGGTATATCTGGGACCTAAACGCTGAAACGCCGAACGCCGAACTTTTGTCTGTCCTATTCATGTTACACTCACAGATTTAGTACATTAGTATAAGTTAGCAATGTGTGTTTGTGTGTTTGTGCAAAAATGTGTTTAAAGTTTCTTAACATATCTGTATTAACTAGTACTCTTATTTGAGGGGTCAACGATTGGAAGCAGCATTTTTTTTTTAATGTAAATGTTACTCTTTTACAATTTCAATATGTTTAACAAAATGATTGTTAGGTATTATAAAAGTTTAACTTTTGCTACGACGAATCACTTTATTATGTGGGTTAAGTACTCTAGTTTTAGCAGTAATAATTAGCCGCGTACCCACCTAGCGCACAGGCTCGCGCGGCAGCCTCGGTGTCCGGATCGCGAGCGATGGCTCCCGCGGCAGCCTCAGTAGATTTGTTCAATTTACACGAGGCCGCCTCGCGAGGCAGGCTGACCCATCATAAGTCCGCGAGTATTCGTAATGGACAGTCGTGTATTTTCAGCTGCAGCTGTTTTTCTAGCTGCTTATTGTTTAAAGAAACGAAAACAGTCACGTATCAAGAAATACCTAGACGCTTTTGGATTAGAAAAATTTTGGATCTTTGGGGTCCCAAAGCGCATTGTACGTGCTGTACAGTTGTATTAAGCGAATGAACTCCTCTTGACTGCCCATGATATCAAAATTACAGAAGACAAACACCGCAAGAGACAAAACTTGTAGTAGCTTCGCGCGCGAGCCAGAACATAACCGTCTCCACCTAACGCACAGCGCTCACCGAGGCACCTTTGAGCGCGTCAAGTTTACCGACAACAGATGGCTCGGGGTCGAGCCGTGCTCGGTCGAGCAAACGCGCGCCCGAGGCAGGCCGAGGCACGTCCACACCAGCCGAGCGTTTGGCTCGCGAGGCTGCCGCGCGAGCCTGTGCGCTAGGTGGGTACGCGGCTATTAACTATTAGGCGGTGGTAACACGCCCTCTCATTCGAGGGTTCGAAGATCGAATCCCAAGCCCTACTGATTTCTAAAAAATTAAATGACAAAAATATGGTGAACGGAAACATTATGAGAAAACACGACTGACAGTTCTCAAAAATGTTTTCAAGAGTGTGTGAAGTCTTCAAATTTGCACTCAGACAGCGCGGTAGCACACATTTCTCAGAAGGCCCGTGTCCGGTAATGGGACACTAATGGCTTGACAACAAGATTCATTCATACACTTTGACATTCACATACTAACATGGCTCTAAAGTTTCTACCCACAATAGCTGCAGAAACGTTCCAAGATACAACACCGTATGTTTCTTAATCCTAACACTATGTCACGATAATGTATCGTCTACCGTCCGTCCGTCCGTCCGTACAGTGGATCGCTGACACGGTGATGGAAACGATACGTTACTGCATTCGAGGCACGAGCTTTAAATCATGCTCGTCGACTCCGACTGTGATTTTAATTTATGTGTCACGGACGGTATAGTAAATTTTGTTGAATAATTAAAGTTGATATCAGAATACGGGGCAATTAGTTTACTGGCCATTTAATATGGTCAGAAGTGCGAGGCCTGTTACGTAAGATAAGATGTGTTTTGCATACTGACTTATTAATTGAGTTGGTCTAGACTTAATTCTGTGGGTACCCACGAAGTGGACAAAGTACTAATGGCTGTAGGGGCATTTGTTTCGGAGTAAAATATTAATGTCAAGTTAGATTAAAGTGGTCTCAGAGAAAAAATCTTAGTTTTAATGTCAGTTATAATGTAACAAAAGTCTGTGAGTATATGAGAATAGACTTTGTTACTCTTTTAAAAATCTTAAGAAACTATTAATCGTATTTGGATAATATTAGTCACTAAGTCGAAACCGTGGATTAACAAATACAATGCTGTTATAAATATGACTGAAATTGAGTTGTTGCATCAAACAGCTATAAAAACTTTTTAACAAAAAATATCTACCGACTTCCATGTCACAAAAAAGCAAAAAATAATATAATTAATTTTGGTTTAGAACATACTCAGTACTTACAGACTTATGCGCTTGTCTTATGGACGCCATTGTCAAAAGTGAACTAAAAAAATGGGACACCATGACACGCACTACCTTTCAAATAAAAAAAAACATCCCAATCGGTTCACCCAGTCCGAAGTAATTAGCTAACAAACATAAAAAAATACAGTCGAATTGAGAACCTCCTCCTTTTTGGAAGTCGGTTAAAAAGTACTTATAGTTGCAAAAGGCGATTGAACTTATTTTGAACTTAATTTGAACAGTGCATCTTGCATTCGAAAAGTAGTTAAATCGTCAGTCTTCGACTAAAAGTAGCAAGTATGCCGAGAACGTTAATACAGGAACTAAACACCGACGTACGATGGAGGGAAATGAGGCTTGAATCGCACGGCTGATTTATTTCCCTAAAGCTCTTACTATGAATGTGCTATTTATACCCATTCATATATATAGATGCCTATTCATGATTAGAACGTAGTTTCTACTTAATCGATAATTCTAAAGCATGACTTGTTTTAAAAAGTAAAAAGTATAAGAAGGCTTTTTTCAAAGATATACAAAGAAAAAAGACAAAACCCATGAGTTTTGCCGGATCTTCTCAGTTGAGGTCGTGTTCCGATCCGGTGGTAGTGTAAAAAAAATGTAACTGAGAATTTGTAAGCGCCCCCGTAGGCTTATGCAAAATAAAGACATTTGATTTCATTTTATTTCAATAATTTTCACGGTTAAACCCCAAATTTTATGAGTGAGGGACGAATATAGTGATTAAGTTATTCTTGCAATTATATGTGACAATATGTTCGACTAAGCTGTAGTGGCAACAGTACTTTTATAGACAAGGCGTATGGTGGATTTTAAGGGCATTTTAGCTCAAAATGATAACACATTACACTTGATTTTTTTGCGTCTTATTTAATTTACTTATCTATATAAGCGTCGGTGCACATATAGACAAAACAAACACCTAAAACCAGAAGAGAAATTTAAATTTATCATTCAGATATCTGCCCGGAATGACTACTGGTGACAATGACCGCTCACCCAAGTTGGTGTGGTTTTAACACTTTTTTTATTCACCTGTAATGAGAGATAGAGAAAAAAAATTTTGGGATTAAGGTTTTTTTTTCATAGTAACTTTATGTGCACAACGATATGGCAGACTGGCTGCATGGTGTAAAGTAGTCACCTTCGCCTAGGAAAATTTACCAGTCCCGAGGAGTCTTCGCTTCGGACCTTCGCCGGTTTTAAAGTAGAGCTCTTTTTAAAACTTTCTGTACATAAGTTGTACGTAATTGATTTACAGGATGTCCAAGTAAAATGAAACGTGAAGGCTGCTGGCATTTACTACCAAAGGTCATTTTGGGCAAGTTTAGACCCTAAACCTAGATGATTTATAATGGTATTATCATCTTCCTATTATTGTCATTCGAATGGCAATTTAAGATTGAATCATAGAAAGATTAAGGCCAAAGTGATCCATTGTATATCGTAGAGACGCTTCTTACTACGTTGTCGTAGTGTATTGTCAAATATCGCCGCTTTGCATGAAAAACAGAAAAAAACTTTTATTTATTATTATTTTTTACAAAATACCATTTTCTACTAATAATTACGTTATATTGGTAAAAAATAAACGCACTAGAAAAACTAGCCCAAGAATTTCTTTCATTTCTCGCGACAGAAATAGTTCTATACAACTAGAGGAAGCTTATGAAATACACCAAGGTCTAACAGAACAGGGTGAAAGTTGAAAAGTGAGTTCTTTGAAATCTAGAGCTTTGAGATTTAATTGCAGTAAATATAAGGTTACATCATTAAAAGTTCAAGTCCGTTTTGTTCAAACATCTTAAGCAAGTAACAGGCAACGTTATATCCTGTCTTCCATGAAACTTATGTTCAGGATATTTTATACGAGTTATAGTTAAAAGTTAGAGTAGATATCTTTTTCACGACATAAGAGAGGAATTTGTGAAGTTGACTATAATCGTTCCATCTTGATACACTTATAACATTTCTTAAAGTACCTATGGTTCCGCTAAGTTTTTAGTCTGTGTTAGTCACATACTATGTTTTCGAATATGGAATATTTTATAAGCTTCTATTTAACTGCACATTAAGTTTGGCTGTTTTATTTCCTCGTAAATTTATCTTCTGACGTAACCGTTTAAAAAAGGAAAATAACTTAATATCAATATTTACGACCAGCTATTACACAAATGTAGAACGTTTATAAATTCCTTCTTAAATAATTTCAATAAAAATGCAAATCAATTTTATTCAATTATCTAAAAATATCTAATTATCTAATAAAAATCGATTTTTTCTAAAGTATTCCTAACTTCATTTAAAACTACTTTTTTAAATCACTTCTAAATATGGCAATACGTGTGTGTGTACGGAAATTATTTGATAACGATCTTAAGAATAGCAATTCATTGCAAATGCAAGCAGTTCAAGATTGTTCCATTGAAAAGATACCGTGACTGAACAGCTTACCCTCTCTAGAAGTAATCTGTAGATGGGTACACAGTGTACCGTACTAAGTACACATTAAACTCGCATTTTGCTGCATTCGAGCAAATGATGATGTTCACTGAATGTGCATGTACGGCGGAATGAACGATCGCCGTAATTCAAGTGTACCGTAAAGGTTCTCGAATATTTCATGCAATAGGTGAAGGAAAACGAGCTTGACGTTTGGGTACCCTTTGAAGTCAATTGGCCACTACAGCCTGTAATCAAACCAAACCAATGAAGCGTGTATATGAGGATTGTGTAGATCTTAACCGATCTACAATTAAATACAGTTGGGTGTGTCGGACTTGGATAGGTACCCACTAATGACAATCGTGTGAAGACAAAAAAGAGACTTAAATAATTCGGTTAGAATCAAGAAATAAAAATTGCAGTCTATTTACCAAATTAGTAAATCCCCTAATGAAATCTGTTTTATATTTTTTATAAATAATATTCCAAAATACTTATTAATAAACAAAACAATATTTCAAATTGATTTCTTATCCTTCAAATTAATTTCTTAAGAAACAATTATTAAATTATATATACCTATATTGATTACCAAGATAACATCAGATAAACAATTTCACTTCACCTTGAGGACTGCGTGTAATATGTGTGTACACACACACACACATATAAGTATGTGTGATGTTCTTTGACTACTATTAGTAGTCGAATTTTTTGTTCCAATGCCGGACGATCATTCTGAGACCCGTCTCAGAATGATCGAGTTGTCGCCATACTCTAACGCGCTGACTAAGTTTGAAATGACAATTGGTAGATAATTGGTTGCTACGCTAACTGAATCTTTCGAATCGCTCCCTAGATATCTCGCCTACATTCCTCGCGGTCCAGTTCGCCACAAGTAGAGCTAAACGTGCGCAGACGGTATACTTTCTCCTAAACGTTGGCGGTTATTGCTATTGTCGCTACGTTAGCATAGATTTCTATGACAATTGGTACTTATTGATAGATACTTTTGTACATGAACGTATTGTACGCCTCATGCGCTAAAGTCTGTGGATGTATTTTACTTTTAATATACCACTAAATTAAGTTAGGCAATAAATTTAAAAATATATATATAACGAAGAGAGTGTGATAGGCAGGAAGGTCAGGGTCTGCATTACTGTCCATTCTTGAAGATTTCAAGTAAAACACAGGAGTAAACTTCTTCGATTTATTCACACTTGAGGAGGTCCGATCGCTTTGACGGTTAAACAAGAATCTTTTTTTACCGACAGGCGCTTGCCTTTTTATAACAATGTTTGGTGAGATAACAATAACAAATTTATGGAGGGTAAACTAAATTACAATTCATAAAATCACTAAATATTGCTAATTTAATAAACAAAATAATTTTCGATCTTTAAACTAACTAAAATAATTATTATCGGCGACGTGTTTTTCATAAATACGCGGCGTCGCGCCGACATGTATGTTTAAGAAAATAGACACATTAAACTGGGTCAATATCAGTAAAAAATACAAGCGATTTAAAGGCTATAAAAGTAACAAATCATTTAAATAAACGTTAGTTTAGTACATAGTTCTGAAGAAATATTAAACGAAAAAGTTAGTGTAATTTTCATAGTAAGAATGCGTAATATTTTAATTAATACTAAGCAAAGTTTTTGTCAAAATCCGGCCTTTACCCTGAGTAATAAGTAAACACATTACCCATCTATCAACCTCACTAAAATATTAACTGAACATGGACGCAGTTTGACTATTATAGTACCTTGTATTGAAAAGTTAAGTAATACTCGTGAACACAACACAACAATATTACAGAATTCTCTTTAAACTTGAACAATTTTGTAGAAAGTGAAGAGTACTGTGGTTCAACTTAGGAGGAATCATCGCCACATACATTTCCGTCCAGTTCTCTCTCTCATCAACCCATTATTATCCCATTGCGGGGCACGGGTCTTCCCTCAGAATGATCGAGTTTAAGCCATAGTCTACCGCGCTGGCCAAGTGCGAATTGGTCAGTCCGCCGAGTTACTCGTATATTAGGCGCAACTGTTTGCTTCTTTGAAGGATTCTTAAACCATCGTCAACTCATGACTCGTCATGGGTGGCAGTGGCCTCTTAACTTCACTTGGATTGCATTTTACCTTGTTATTCTGTACTAAAACCGACCAAGTGCGAGTCGTGCACGAAGTGTTTCGTGGAAGTGTCTGTAAAAATCGGCAAAACATTACGTTTGTTAAGAGTAAACCTTTTTCAGACAACTTGGCCACACGCTGATCTTGGCAACACGCGGTAACATAACGTGTGTGATAGCGGGTATTTTGACAAAGACATCTGACATTTTTGACGTTATGTGTTTTATGTTAGTAAGACATTAAATGTTCTATTTCGTTTATCATGTATGTGTTTGTGTCAAATGCAAGGCAGTGTGTGTAATGTGTTTTTTGGTTGATTGGTTATGTGTTATACATTATTTGAGAAAAATATTAGCATTGCGTAATCTCCCTCTACATCAACTATAACCGTGCATAGTTCTATACTCCTCCGTCTGCGGCAAGTATCTTAATAATGGATCACAATGTTTATGCTTCACGTATTAATATATAGATAGGTACCAGTTTGTAACTGTCTAGCTATTCCGGTTTATGAGATAGAGCCTCGTGACAGACAGAGGACAGCGCAATCTTAGTAATAGGGTCCCGTTTTTACCTTTAGGTACGGAACCCTAAAAAGGACTAAAAATATTAGTAGTAATAATAATTCCGTACTAAACAAAAAATATAGTACGTACATATTCAATATGCTTTTAGAAGCAATTAAACTGCAATGACTAATTCGTTACCCATTCATTAATGTTGAAATATAAATTTCTATTCCTAAATGTTGCTTGCTAAATGGTTTGTCGTAGCTTCCAGAAGTAAACCCAGTAATTACTACAGGAAGACATTGCGTCTTAATTTATTGGAGGGATTTGCACCTGGCGCATTTGGTTTCCATTTTCGAGCACAAAGTGACCGAGAACTGCAGTAGTTAGTGGGTGAACTATCTTTGAACGATTTTGCTCTGCGTAGATTTTAAATAATACTAGCTTTCGAGGTAGATTCGAATCTTTATTTCATTAAGTAGTAAGCAGGTGGGACGAATTTACTCGTAGTTTATCTAGGCAGGCACCACACACACCTAATTTTAGAGTCAACCGGTTTTTATATTTCGCAGATAGGATGTGGTTTAGTGAATGTGGTTTGTGGTGGATGTGGAAGAGTCCCTGTTATTTTTGAAGTTACTTAACAATGTCCAAGGAAGCAGTTCTTGCGTTTCGGTGGAAGTGTTGTTGCTTGCACTGTTTAATATAAGGCCACCATTTCAGTTTTTTTATCTCACTGAAGTAGTTAATGAGCATGCAGTCCACCCGATGGTAAGTGGTCACTGCCGTCCATGGACATATGTAATCAACTTGATACAGAACATGGGTTCCATCTGAAGTTAATCACAGATGCGTTTCTTCTCCCGAGGACTATGATAGTCGCCTCATGTGAAAGTGTGCCGGCAACCACACTCTTCTATTGAAACGCGAGAAATACTTCACGCTAGAACTAGGTGTGGCGGTGGTACTTCCCTGGTCGAATTACACTGGTTCTACCACCAGTTTTCGGTAGTAGCAATGTATCTGTGAATGAATTCAGATATATCCCTTGTTCTATATGCAGTTGCTTATAGATGTTCATTGGTTGCCGTGGCCACTTGTCAGATGGAGTGCATGATCGTTTGCAACTTCAATTTTATTAAAGAAAAACTCTTAGGGCTTTCACTAATACGACTTTTTTTACTGTAGCATTAGCGTTTCGCGATTTGCAGTATTATTAATTGCATTACTTTTGTAACACGCTTCTTGAGTAAATCGAAGTTACAGAGTTACAGCGATCTGCAACTGGTGATTATCAAATCGTCTTTTACCTTTACGTGTTCAGACCATTTGTCATAGGCAGGTCATAGGCATTGGAATATTTTATCATCCTCCGATCATTTACCAATTACCTTCGCAATTACCATCATAGATATTCTGGTTGTATTATTTTTCTTTGCAGATTAAGAAGGATTTCGTCAGTAATTTAGTCCGTTATTACAACAAGTAATATAATGCACCAATAACTATAAGTCTACGTTCCTATACACGAGTATTACACAGGAAACTATGCACTAAATTAATGGTTAACATAGTCTTATACATATATGTACACGAATTTGGTACAGATTCAAGCCACATAAGATCGTATACGCTGCTAGGCGAATATTAATCTTGATAGGATGAACCGATCCGCAAATTTATATTATATAGTTACTATATTATATGTCGTCAACCCATTATTGTCCCACTGCTGGGCACGGGTCTTCTCTCAGAATGAGAGAGTTTTAGGCCATAGGCCACCGCGCTGGCCAAGTGCGACTAGTTACTATATTATATAAATTTACATATTATCGTACTATATCTAATATCTGTCATATGTATATAAATGATATTTGCTCTTTTTTCAATTAAATTCATCGTCTATCATTATATTTTTTAACGCAGGTGAAACTGCGGGATACGGCTAGTCTATTTTAAATTTCAAACAAAAAGGAAGGGAGAACAACGGAAAGCTATTGTATTTTTACCCGACTGCCTAAGGAGGGTAATGTTTTTTGGGCGTATGTATGTATGTATGTTTGTACGTATGTAAATTTATTTGGCACGCGCTACAGCCCAAACGGCTTGACGGATTGTAACATATGATATATCATTTGAAACGACTCGGTTGTGAGAGTGACAGAGGCTATATAATTTTACAATATGGTATCTGGAGTCAGAGAAAAAGGGGGAAGGGACAATTTTGTATGTAAATTCCATAACAATATGGGTATCAAATGAAAGCTAGTAAGTAGACCATTAAAAATATGTATGTATTTTAGTACTTTTATATTTATTGTAAAATATTTTTCCCAAAAGCTACCAGCTAGTATGTTAGTGTTTTTCTCAAAATTTCTGAACGGATATTTATGTGGTTTTTACTAAAAGGTAGTACAATTCTTGAGAAAGATTTGAGTTAATAGTACATTATGGTGTTATGTAAATTGACTGAAATATAAGGATTACTGTTGAAGAGGCCACCAGATTTTAGAAAACCTTGCCTGTGGGGAGTTTTACAAGCGTACGCCGCGTAAACCAGCTGAGTAACACTAAAGTAATGTAATAGAGAAATGTAATTCTAAGAAAATACTACAAATAAGTCCGAAATAAATTTAACATATAACGTTAATTTCGAGATTCCTTTCTTATGTTCTGTATTAATACTTATCGAAATAAATGATTGCAATAAATCAACCATATAACATAGATTGTATTTGCTTTTTATTGCATGTAATTTTGATAAACAATTTAGAAAATACTAGGAATAATACATATTGCGCACTCATTATTTGCGCAAAAAAGGGCTTTTAATGGGCTTATTAGATACTAGGTACATAATCAAACTTTGTAAGTACAAAGTAGTAGTTACTCTCGTTTATATAATGACACATTAAAAAAATAAATAATTGATAGGATTAACACAATTCTAACTTCAGTTCAAGATACACTAAACTACACATGAATGCGTCAATTTAGAACCTGATATCTATTGTTTCACTAAACTTCACCCGCAAACAATGAAATCGCATAAAACTCCATGCAAGTAATAAAAGTTACACAGTGTTTTGTGTGTAACATCCAGCGTTTCGGTAGGCCAAAATTCATGGAATTGTTGCCGTTTGCCATTTGCGTTGCCCTTTATATTCTGTGCACGTATCGTTCAGAGGCTGTCACACATCGTTCTGTGTATCAGGGTTAGCATTTTACTGATGTTTATTTAATTGTACTAGTCACCCGACGTAACGGTCGAAATTCGACCGTAATTTAAACTGAAAAACTAAACTTCTTATTAGCACGAATCACCAAAGTAGCACGAATATATCTATTGTCCAAAGTAGCACGAATGTTTCTCAAATTCAAATAAATTGTAATATTTTTCAAGTTATCTTGAACGTACCCGTTAAAGGTATAAAAGTGTTTAATTAGCCAAGCGGCATTTAAAAGCAATAGCGGGTATTTTGACAACAACATCTGATATTTTTTCCTTATGTGTTTTCATAGTAAGACATTGAATGTTCTATTTCGTTTATTATGTATGTGTTTATGCAAGGTAGTGTGTGTAACGTGTTTTTAGTTGATTTTTTGTATGTTTTATAAATTTTTGTATATTTGAAAAAAATATTAGCATTGCCTAATCCTTCTTTCTCTACATCAACTATAACCGTGTGTAATTTCACACTCCTCCGTCTGCGGCAAGTATCTTAAAAACGGATCACAAGTTTTTCCTACACGTATTAATATATAGATATCTTTTTTATAATATGGAAGCAACAAACATACAGTCCAACGGTATGTGGCGATCGCCGCCCATGGACATCAGGAATCATTCCCAGATAACATCAGTCTTACCTCACATTCGTTGATACTTCTGATTAAGTTGCAATGCCTCGGGTATAAATATATATAGCCGGCGATGCATTTGGTGACTGCTTTGGTGTTGAAATTATCCAAAGGAGACAGCGACTACTTTCTATCAGGTAGCCCGTCTGCTCCATGTTTAACTCTCCCACTTAAAAAAGTTGTTTTCTTACTTCCTGTTTTGTGGTACATATACTTGTATCTGCTTGCAAAAAAACCTTTATCGGATGTATTCCATCCAATGGCCTTCTGTCTACCAACATGTGGACTGCATGATCAATTGCTACCACATTAAAAATATGTTTTAGTATTAAGGTATACTTATAATATACTGCAATACTTAAAGGTTTACGTTTTATTTAAAAAAAAATGCTTAGTTTAATGTTTTGCTAACCCTACGTTCAGCACGGAAATAGTCGCTAGGAATGAAGCAATTTAGGAATTGAGGCACTCAAAGCAGCGAGATTTAATATATCAAAGCGCACAATAAAGCTTATGTATATCATTATACGTTATAAAGGAACTTGTGCACATGAGTATACATTTATTTTGAAAAAGTAATGAATTGGTATAACGAGCAGTGATACCTAATGGATGAAACTTGCCCTCTCAATCAGGAGGTCCGAGGTTCAAACCCAGGCACGCACCACTGGTTTATGTGCGTATTAGATACCAATTATCACTGCTTTTCGGTGAAGGAAAACATCGTGAGGAAACCTACACACCCGAGAGTTCTTAAAAAAAAATTCTCGGAGGTGTTGAAGTCCACCAATACGCATTTGGGTAGCGCGGTGGACTATGGCCTAAAACTCTCTCATTCTGAGAGAAGACCCGTGCCCAGCAGTGGGACAACAATAGGTTGTACCCGAATGAATTGGTATGCGATATTATAAAAACATTGTTTAATTTTTTTATATTATTTGTTCATTTTAATAATACAAATCCGAAAGTAGCCTGTGGGTAGTTTAAAGTAGCACGAAATTAGAAATATGTAAGTCAACATTTATTTTAATGTAAAAATCTATATATATCGCAGAATTTAATAAAATTACCTCTATGCAGATGCTGGGAATGCAGGATCAAAGTATAGTAATGGAAAAATAATGAGTTAAGTGTCGTCAATGGTATACTAACCCGCTGTGGAACATAGTAGCCCTCTCAGATCGAGAAATGTTTAGACTTAGTCTAATTGGGACTTCACACACCTTCGAGGACTTTTGTTTTTGTAACTCAGTCATCACAGTCGACCACGTTCAGGCAAAAGGAATACAGGTAGCCTCCCTACCAGGTGGATCGATGACCTGAAGAAGACAGCGGGAAACCGTTGGATTCAGAGGACCTGTGTCCTCTGAATGGTGACCGGTTGGAGTGGCGCCATTTAGAGAAATCCTATGTTTAGCAGTGGACATCAAAAGGCTGATGGATGGATGGAACTCAGTCATATCGGCTTTCCTCTCACTCATAACATCAAAGAAAAGAATTAAATATAAGACCTAGGATTTGAATCATGAAACCCCGAGAGGTCAAATTTAATTCAAAAGGCCTTCATTGTTGCTTTTTGCTAAATTAATGATGATTGTACAATTTTTCCACGTTATTACAGATGTAATATAAAGTGTCGGGTACATATGACAGGTGCCAACAATATGTGTTTTATCAAACTCGCGCCAACAAACCTTAAGTGGAAACTTGGAAATCTCGCTTCATATTTCATGGAATTTGCCGGCGCCAATGTGTCTAATTTAGCTGACTAAGCTATTTTCGTCCTAGACAAGCATTAAATGTTTAGTGCGATGTAAATCGGTATGGTTTGGCATACACTTAACATTAAAGGCACTTTAAAGAGTTCTTCGTATTCAAATTGTGAAGGGAAAACTTTTTAAGCGTTTTTTTAAATTTTGGGTGAACAAAGTTCATAAAATTTGCGCCATCGACACCAATCGCTTTCGATTAGCTATATCTATACACGCTTTCTACACTCATACGTGTATATATCATATAGATATATATCACTATATCACTTCATATCTATATAGATACGAAGTGAAAACTTCTTTAGGTACATTTAGCATTTTTTGGGTATAAAAATCATGGAACTCGCGCCATCGTCCTCGAACGCTTTCCATGAACTAAAAGTATACTGTATATCTTTATAGGTAGGTACATATATAAATATACCTCCGTATTTTTTAAGTTCTTTTTCTGTGGGCAGTTCTCAAGACTGCCGATATTTCAATACATGATCAAGGCCAAACTAGTAAGTGACCACTATCCACGAATCTGGATAGAAATATCGGCAAAAAATCAATCTTATATCGTTACGTAATACTAATAGTTTAAAATTAGACTTCTTCGTATGTGTAAAAACCGTTCTTGACTTCGTAAGCGTGAAGTATGATAATTAGTTGCGATTATTATAGTTATGTTTATGTACCTCGACTTAATTCAAGGATACGATTTGATATCCATCATAGGTCGTTCAGACAGAATGACGTACTTCTGTGTAGGTGTTATGCTCTAATTACGTGTTATGTACGGACGTGGAGTAAAAAATATTTTTTAATACATTGAAGTTGTAAACGAGCAAGCAGTTCGCCTTATCGTAAGAGGTCACCGTCAATAGACATCTGTAAGCAAGATCATAAAGAAAAAAGGTTTTATCTGAAGTCAATCACTTCAAGGTGGTGGGTCATCAACTTCAAGGTGGTAGAACCAGTGTTGTTCGACAGGAGAAGTACCACCGCCACATCTATTTCTAGCGTGAAACATTTCTTGCGTTTCGGTAGAAGGGTGTGGTTGCCGGCACACTAACACATGAGGCGACCATCACAGTCCTCGAGAGTAGCAACACATCTGTGATTGACTTCAGATGGAACCCATGTTTTGTATGAAGTTGATTACAGATGTCCATGGATGGCAGTGACCACTTACCATCAGGTGGGCTGAATGCTCGTTTGCTACTTCAGTCAGATATAAAAAAAATGCCGGCAACCCACTATCACCGAATCGCAAGCCCTGGTACCAAGCAAGGTGGTAACCCCCTGGTCTAGCCATTGTTCTACTATCTTGAATGTTATATTAATTACTTCATAGAAGGCATGTCGGTTCAAGATAGGCGGTCGAACTGTCTAGTGTGACCAAATATCATCTGACTTCAATCTCTAATAACTACGACAGTAAAAATGCTTGACCAAACTTACAGCACGTAGGCCTTTTCTGTGCGAATGAAGCGAGCATTTATTTTTTTATGAAGAGAAAGAAACAGAAAATTTAAAACGTGCAGTCCATCTACTTAAGTGGTCATGGATGCCAGGATAAACCTGTACTGAATTTAAATGCGGTTAAATCTGTCTAGAATCGGTCAATGTAGCTACAATGGACTAAGATGGGATGCCCTGTGTTGGTATCTTTATTTTAATATGTGTCGTCAACCCATTATTGGCCCACTGCTGGGCACGGGTCTTCTCTCAGTATGAGAGAGCTTAGGCCATAGTCCACCGCGCTGGCCAAGTGCGAATTGGTGGACTTCACACACCTCCGAGAACTTTTTTTTTTTTTAAGAACTCTCGGGTGTGTAGGTTTCCTCACGATGTTTTCCTTCACCGAAAAGCAGTGATAATTAATTTATAATACGCACATGAATCAGTGGTGCGTGCCTGGGTTTGAACCTTGGACCTCCCGATCGAGAGGGCAAGTTTCAACCATAAGGCTATCACTGCTCTTTTTAATAGACCTATATATATATTTTAATATACCTGACATAATTCTGTAAATAGTTCTGTTACTGTTTTTACTCAAACTCGAATTCCTCTGTTGTACCTATTTGTCAACCATAACTAACTTTTCATTATTTTAGCCCTTTATTTCCTATTTAGTATAGGTAGAGCACTAATCGATGTTAATTAATATTAAGAAAATCGTATGAATTTGTATTTTTCTAGTCTCACTTATTAATGTTATACCACTATATTAAACTATTTTCTGTATTTCAAACTAAGTATCATAATAATTAACGTCATGCTGGGATTAAAATGCGAAGCTGTGAGATTACCTACTTATATTATTTGTAAACTTAGTAGATATTACATTTCGATTGATTGATGACTACATGACAATAAATTATGCTAAAATAAGTACCTATTAATAACACTATTACGAAAAATATATATAGAAACAACCCTATCGCTTCAATCGATAGTAGGTAATTATTTCATAAACAAGGCTTAGTTTCCCTACTGTTCCATATTTATACTGTGGCTATACGTAGTCTGTTCATCATTTCTAGCGTTTATTAAGTAGAATGCTGCTATACCAAATTGGTGATGTAATAGATCTTCTGTCACCGGTCAAGTATTTTGTTTACACTTAGATAGAGGCTATTTGAGTCCATTTTGAATTCCGTGCCCACTCAGAACCAATTGGACGCTAAAATTGGTAGCAATGTCACAGGGTCACTTTGAATAATAATGGACCCCGGATTTTGCTAAATTTATATGCAACTAAGTGGCATTCCCACTTAGTACGGTACTCAACTAACACGGTACTTGTGGATAGTTTAACGTAATTCATTTTTTAAATGAAATAGACGCAATTAGTCTATCAAATGTTTGTTAACGGAATTATGTTTCTAAATTGTATCTTATTAAAATTGTTAATAGAAAAGTTTGTAAAAAAATTATGCGTTTATTACTCTTTGACTAAAAAGCTATCGGTTGGAATTTGGCACACCGATTATATATGAACTAGATCAGGGTTCCGCAACGCGAACCCCTAGGGGTTCGCACTTCGATAGCAAGGGGTTCGCGACAAGATTTACGTAATAAAAATACAAAGTTATTCCTAAAATTGACTCCATTTGTTTAACAGTCAATTTTGTTGTTTTCCTTGGGGGACGGGGGGATTTAATTAGTTAGTTTAGTTATGGGGAGTTCGCTGTCACTTGGAAACTTTAACAGGGTACGTGGAGCCAAAAGTTTGAGAAACCCTGACCTAAATTAACACGTAGGATACACATTACCGTGGTAGACGAGATCAACGTGGGCAAAACCGCGGTAATACGCTAGTTAAGAATATAGAGTTGTTATTATTGATGCTATAGATATTTATCGTTTGTTAAATTCATATCTCGTGTAGGTACGTTATTCGAAACTCAAAAAAATTGGTTGTCTTTTATTCAACTTTCTGCTAAAGTTCCTTAAAGACAATAAATTAGTAGTAAATCGATAAGTAGGTACTACACTGAAAAGTAACGGGTTCCTTCCGAAAATATTTCGTACATTAGAATAAAAACGATTCTATGTGTACGTTACACACACACACTTATACACTTTTGTATGTTGATCAAATTCTAATAGAATTGAAGCGGATAGAATTAATTTTGTTAAAGCAAATTAAATTCGCTAAATTAATCGGAACGAATTGAAAATAAGTTTAAATTGTTCGCAATTTCACGCGGTAACTAACTGTGGATACCTAATGTACTCGTATCATAGAATTTAAACTATGTTTATTCACAGTTGCCCTCGCTTTTCAATGTTTTACCTTTTTTATTACTTTCATCTAGAGCAAACACTAAATTTGCAAATTGAAATAGTTTTTGTTCAACTTTTGTTTAAACACCTGGTTTATACCACAGTTTTCTTCTATATTTAGACGTATTAGAAATTGATTACCACTTTTTACCAAGGAAACCTAGTGAAAGAACCGAGAGTTCTCTAAACGAAATTATCGAAGAATTTCGTGAAGTTTTCCAATTCGCATTTGGCCTAAACTCTTTCATTCTGAGGATTTATTTGGGTTATTATTTTTAACTGCAATGATTCGTCCCTTAATACATTGCGATCTTGATTTGCCCGACTAGTTTACCTATCACAGCTAAGTTTAATCATAGAGACATCGGCACATTGGCATAGGAATATTTTTTGGCACATAGTCTTTGGGTGAACAAAGATATGCCACTAATTTCTCAAGACGAATATTTTCGTTCCTGTAGTTCTGGGATCAGAATATTGCTACGGCATCCCCTGCCTGTCGTAAGGGCTTCCGGGGTTGCAGGCGGCTAGAGTGGGAGCTCGAACCGTTCGGTCAGGCGATCCCGGGAAGGCGGCGGTCTTTGTGGTCGCATACCGTCGTAAAGACTAGACGGAGCGGTGGGCCCAGCCGCCTGGGAGGAGCCCGATGGGGGAACGCGCTCAGAGGATTCCGGTTGCGGTCGTTTGGAGATCCTGGAGTCCTCTTTATAGCGCCGAGGACGGCCACCGGGGGGCTTTTGGTGCGGTAAAAATCCCCTACATAACCATGCGTCGCTCCAACGGCGTCGGGTACCTTTTGAAGGTTTCCCCCTCGAGAGAAAGAAAAAAAAAAAACATGCGTGCGTACAAAGTACACATGTCAGAAGTGAAACTTCTTTGTTAACTAGTAAACGAATACACAACCAATAGGGCGTGTATTCTTTCTCGATATCCCGTATTCTCTCTCTCTCTTGTTCAATCTTTCTCACTATAGCTCTCTCCCACCTCACACTCCATAGCACTATGCGTGATACGACGTTCGCTCTGTCTCACTTTTTCTCTCCATCTTTCTCACTCGCTTGCTCCCTACTCTCACTCCACGGCTAGTTGCTCATGCTACGTTCGCCCTGTCTTACTCTCTCTCAATCGGTCTCGATCACTCTCTCTCTCTTTTCCGACACTTCCGTTGCATACCGGCGTGACGTTTCATCTGTAAAAATTTTACCCTCATGCGCCTAAAGAAGATTCACTTCAAAAAGAAAAAAACTTCAATTGTGCAGTGTTATGCCGCAGTACACTCGTTTGGTAATCTCCTGTCAAATTTTTTCAAACGTTACCTTTGGCTGATCAAGTAACACCCTCAATTGAAAATCGGAGATCCTACTGTAGATTGCAGTAATTTAAGCATTTTACTCAACTCACAAAATGACATTCTCTTGAAAAATAAATAAAAAGGGGAAGTTATTTACGAAGTCAGCTAATTGATTGAAGTTAAAATTGACCGCAAGGTCTCTCTGAAAATATTCAAGAGACCCCAAGTCGAATGCAACGAGGCGGGTTATTGTGGGCGTGATTAGATAATATATGGACAAATTTTATAAAATGATAAAATTATTTGTGAAAATTAGACCAATTGAAAGTTATTAGGCAATTGGAGAAGATTAGGTGATGTAGGCGAATGCCTTTGTTTTAAACATATGGTCAAATTCATAAAAAATACTATTATTCCTAATGTGAAGCTTTTATGTTTCATTTAAAGGGTTCCGTCTTTTGTCCTTATGTATGCTTAGATCTTTAAAACTACGCTAAGTTTAATGCAGTTTTTTTAATGACAATAACAAAGTGATCAACAGGAAGGTTTTTTTGAAAAAAAAAATTGTGCGTGTACTAGCGTAACTAGCGTAACTACTCGTAAGAAGTGAAACTTTTTTATGACGTTATTTTTCAAAAAATAATTTTACTTTACAGAAATTGGTTAAATAAAGTTAAATTAGATAAAGTTTAATAAAAGGCTTTTATTAAACTTTATCTAATAATCTAATCTATAATAATCTATCTAATATCACGTGTGGTAGGGATAAGAAAAAATTATATGGGGTTATAAGGGATACGTTCCTAGGTGACGAAAAAGATGGCGCGTAACGGAAAAAAAAGATGGCGCGTAACAGAAAAAGATGGCGCGTAACGAAAAAATGTTACACTAAATTTTTTTCCAACCCCGATAAAGAAGTTTCACTTCAATACGTGCATAATGCATGGCGGAACACTGATAATTTTAGATTTTGACTTTTAGGCGAACGAAGTTCGCCGGATCAGCTAGTACTTCTATATGAGGCGAACTTGTTAGCCCTCGGGAGTGGCAACGCATCTGTGATTGACTTCAGATAGAACCTGTTTTCTAAGTTGCTTTTATATATCTCTCGGGGGCATTGATAACTTGCCATCAGGTGGACGGCATGCTCCTTTGCTACTTCAATCGGATAAAAAAATACTTAATCTGTCTTGCTTTGTAAGATTAAATTTTGAATCCAAAGAATAAAATTCTGAATTTGTAAGACTTATGCGTTTTCATAATCGATTAAAGGTAAGAGAAAACGATATGACGAAGTCTATATGGCTCTTAATTTTCTGTAATATTTTAATAAATGTGTGGAGTACAGTCGGAATTTAGTGCAGACGATGATCTTTACTTTTACGCCTCATTTAGAATATCGGATTCGCCGAATAATTTCCAGAACATTGACTAGTATGTAGTAATGAATGGTAGAACAGTGATAGCCTAATGGTTGAAACTTGCCCTCTCAATCGGGAGGACCGAGGTTCAAACCCAGGCACGCACCACTGATTAATGTGTGTATTAGAAATTAATTATCACTGCTTTTCGATAAAGGTTTCGGTAAACATCGTGAGGAATCCTAGACACCCGAGAGTTCTTTAAAAAAAAGTTCTCGGAAGTTTGTGAAGTCCGCCAATTCGCACTTGGCCAGCGCGGTAGACAATGGCCTAAAACTCTCTCATTCTGAGAGAATACCCGTACCCAGCAGAGGGACAATAATGGGCTGTACCCCATGTGAATGTTATGTACGAATATTCGTTTTATCGCGACCAGCCCTTTGATTCCATAAAACTTACGTCGATAACAAGAGTGAACGAGTATTCGTCGTACCGCATGCTACTCAGGTGAAACTACACAAACTTGTTCGTTTCTCTTTGTCTTTATTCGACGACCATTTATGCGAATGGATGTATTAGAAGAAGTGATAGTGAATTAACGTCAATAAAAGTTCTACATCAATGTATGTTTATAATTTATATATATTTTACATGTGTGTATGTTTGTAAAGATTTAAACTAGATTAACTAATTTTGATATTTTTTATATTTATAATAATGTAACGCTAATTACACGCTTTCTACATTCAAAGCCCCACACTAGGATCTCCTGTATCGTGGGTACCATGGACATACACAAGACGAATACACAAACACCCAGACCCAGAACACGAATCTAAACTCATCATTTAGATACCTGTCTGGCCGGGAATCGAACCCGGGACCCATTGCGCGTAAGACGGGGTGGTAACCTTTCCGCCACGCGGGTCATCATAATTGAATCAAAATAGTTGAATCTATGCAGAAATCCTTAATCAAATTCGTATGTCTACCCACGTTCGTTACACTTAAAATGTATATAAATAAACGGTATGTACGATACGATAAATTCTCATTTTGATAGACATTCGATTTAGTTAAACGGGACCGTATTCTCCGTAACACTCAAGATAACCACAAGTAATCACTCTGTCTACGTGACAAGTTGCACGATTAAGTGCATTGTATTTACACATACCCCATGTAAACTTCGTAAAGGATTAATATATCATGTATTTATATAGAAGCTGCAAAGGAACATTCCATCTGATAGTAAGTCGGATCAATAATTAATAATTCTCGTCGACCCATTACTGGGCACGGGTCTTCTCTCAGAATGAGAGAATTTAGGCCATTGTCCACCGCGGAGACCAAGTGCTAATTAGTGCGAATGAATGAATTAATAATTAATTTAACTAATCCGGCACACTTTTATATGAGGCGACCATCATAGTCCTCGGGAGTAGCAACGCATCCGTGATTGACTTCAGATAGGACCCATGTTCTGTATGAAGTTGCGTACAGATGTCCATGAGCGGCACGGACTGTCGAAAGGACAGTTCAAGTTGAATACTTCAACGGGCCTGCGACATGACCTTGGTCGTACAATCCGCCTTAGGACCAAGCCATTCACGATCGAACTTAAATACCCACCTTAAGGACTATGTTAAGCGCCTCACAAAAAACTCTCCGTTACCATAGCATTCAAACAAAACCACAGCAGCAAATAGTGCTATTGTGAGTCAGACATAAGTGTGGTGGTCTGCCTTTGAAGTCAAGCTACGGTTCTACCAAATTAATGAATTATATAAAAATAACTACAGATAATTTGCCGTCACCCACGTAAGTACAACCTGTGAGTAAATTATAAAACATGATTCTGTCATCTCTGTGACTTTGTACTAATGAGTATACTAGTCATGGCAGGTAGTTTCACACGTGGTTGTCTATATTTTTTTTTCACTATGGCTACTGCCACTCCCTTTATTCTTCGCAATTTTCCAACGTAAGAGATCTAGAAACCAGTTTCATTGACCTCTCGCTTATATAATAGCGTATACTATGGAAAGGTCTACTTGGTTCTTCAATCATAAATTTCCTTAATTGAATCTAATTTATACCTCCAGAGACCAAGGCATTCAATGAAACAATGTTTTAAAATGTAATGCTTTATTTATTTATAAATAGAATGGTCATCGTTGCCCTTGGACATTGGTAACACAAGAAGATTTGGAAGTGCATAATTTGTTTTTAATGAAAGCTAATTTTGCAATATTTTTTTGGGAGACATGGTATTCTAAAGCCTATCCCTATTCTAAGATAGCTGCATACAGCAGTGAACAGTAATGCATAAACAGTTAAGACAATGTATGACTAGACTTTTCTTGAGCACCCGAAGCGTCATGGTAGACATGCGAGGTTCCAACTCCGAGGCACGCACGAATGATTCTTTTAAATGATGAGCGATTAGAAAATAATTGTCACTGGTTTACTGTCAACGAAAATAACGCGAGGAAACCTTGGGTAGGTTTCCTCGCGTTATTTTCGTTGACAGTAAGTTTCTTTAGAAAAAAGTCCTGAGTTTCTTTAAATAAAGTCCATGGATTTGCATTTATCTAGCGCGGTGGGTTAGGACCTTAGTATTTCTCATTTTGAGAGCAGAGCCTTGCCCAGAAGTAGGCCAATAATGAGCTGATATGATTCGTCAATAACTAGACTATACATTAGCAAATAATTGTCTGTTAATTAGAAACAATACCAAAGTATCAACAGAAACGCATGAATAATATGACCCTATATGTTTTTCCGGGGCATACATTGTATCGTATGTAAATAGTTTGACGTATTGTGTTCATTGTCCCCTACCATGTGTCTGTGTTTAAGTTTAGAGTTCCATCCATCTATCAGCTTTTTGAGGCCCACTGCTGAACACAGGTTTCCACTAACACACACCACTTTTATTTATTTATTCATTATTTGGGCTCCAAAAGTACCACCACAACACCATTCAGTGCTTGACACCTAACGGCATATACAAGCTCTGCTTTGTTCTCGTTTGCTAATATAATAAAAATTAGCTGTTTCTTAAAAGGACGTTAATCGTCTTAGTTAACCCCTCAATTATATGTAACAACGCCATTAAATAAATATGACTTATTTTACTTCATATTTTAGTATATTACTACTGATACTCTACATATTTGGTTTTATTTGATTATTTATTAAAGATATGTGTATCGAATATAAATTACAAGTGCAAATCAGTAGTAGTGGCCAGTGCTAATAAAAAGGTATGTTTTAACGAATCAGGTGTCGAATTGGCAAGTGTCAATAGTTGTGATGCTTCTGCGGGCTTTGGACGTATGTGGGTCATCTTTTTGAGTATTCAGCTGACATTTTATTAAATAAATCCAATATTGTATCTTTTTTTATAGTATTATTTAATAATAAGATGGACTTGACCAGTCCGTCTGATTATTTGATGAAAAACAATCGCCTATAACATTTGGAACTCCAGAGGAATCCCCAACGCATTGTTACAATGTAAAAGAGATCTCTTTGCAGCTTTTATAACGTTTATTTAAAAATTTAGCAGCCTCAAGAAAAGAGCGTGTTAATTAAACAGTGGAAGAGCACAAATGCAAGGGACGTAGATGGAGCTTCGTCTTTCAGGGTAACCTGTGTTAGAGGAGGGGTAATGGTAGTAGCAATGAGCATGCATGTCAGTTTTGGAACGGACATTAAAATTTAGAGTTTACCTGACATCAATCTCCGTCTGCTTATATGGCAACAGCTGAATCCATGGAAATAGGACTTTAAAGTAGGTAGACTCTTGAAGATTACTTTTAATCCTAAAATATCGATTTTTTATCTGGGCCTCCTCCTCAACTTTGAAGGTGGTAGAACCGGTGCAGTTCGACCGGGTAAGTACCCCCGCCACACCTATTTCTAACGTGAAGCATTTTTTTGCGATGGAAGGGTGTGCATGCCGGCACACTTTTATATGAGGCTACCATCCTAGTCCTCGGGAGTAGCAACGCGTCTGTAATTGACTTCAGATAGAACCCATGTTCTATTTGATGTTGTATAGGTGTACATGGGCGGCAGTGACCACTTACCATCAGGTGGACGGCATGCTCGTTTGCTACTTCAATCAGATAAAAAAAAACTAAATATATAGCGTATTGCACCACGTTTCTCCAATGCGTACTAGTAAAGGCTAACCCGTAATGCCTGATTCGTGGCGGATCAACTACTCACAAGGCTAGCAAAGTTTGACGGTTGTTGCCAATGTCAATCGAGACTCACAGCTGAACGTGCCTTTCGAACGGAATCATGCTTCAGAAGTCACTAGCGGCTACCCATCTAACCGACGTCTGTTGCTTAATTATATAGACCGTACACAAGCCCTATGCTTTTCAAATTAAATTGGCAATCGTTAATATTAAAGAAGCGTATTCACACCTATTTCTAGCGTGAACCATTTATTGCGTTTCGATGGAAGGGTGTGGTTGCCGGCACACTTTACATGAGGCGACCATCATAGTCCTCGGGAGTAGCAACGCCGTGTGATAGACTTCAGATGGAACTCATGTTCTGTATGAAGTTAATTACAGATGTCCGTGAGCGGCAGTGACCACTTACCATCAGGTGAACTGCATGCTTGTTTGCTACTTCATTCAAATAAAAAAAGCGTATTATTATTTTTTTGATTGAAACAGCAAGGAAGTATGCAGTCCAGCTGATGGTAAGTGGTCACTGCCGCCTACGGACATCTGTAGAAATCGAAATAGAACCCATGTTCTATTTGAAGTTGCTTACTTCAAATAGAACATGGATTCTGTCTGAAGTCAATCGCAGATGCATTGCTGCTCCCGAGGACTATGATGGTCGCCTCATATAAAATCGTGCCGGCAACCACACCCTTCCATCGAAACGCAAGAAATGCTTGCCATAGATCAGATAAATCATTGCTATTAGTGATGTAATGAATATTACATGAACATTCGCGAATGCGAATATCCCTTACCGACATTCGCGAATGCAATGTTATTCTTTTTTCCGTTTGTGGTGAAGGGGGCCTGGGGAACTAGATTTGTCGACCTTTTTTATGGTGATCATACCGCAGTTGGATTTCAATAGACCGTTGCAACGCTCGAAATTCGACCGTAATTTAAATTAACAAAACTTGTTGCCCAAAGTAACACGAATATTTTTCAAATTCAAATTGTAATAATTATCAAGTTATTTTGAACACACTCGTTAAAGGTAAAAAGAGGTTTAATTAACTAAGCATTTAAGAGCAATAGCGGGTATTTTGACAGAGACATCTGACATTTTTGACGTTGTGTTTTCATAGTAAGACGGTAAGACATTGAATGTTTTATTTCGTTTATTATGTATGTGTTTGTGTCAAATGCAAGATAGTATGTTTAATGTGTTTTAGTTGATTTATGTATGTTTTATGCATTATTTGAAAATAAAATTAATCCGCATTGCGTAACCCTTCTCTACATCAACTATAACCGTGTATAATTTCATACCCCAATGTCTGCAGCAAGTATCTTAAAAACGGATCATAATTCTTTGCTTCACGTATTAATATATAGATTTTTGCGGAAGCGTTGCAATGCAATATTCGCATAACATTTGAACCAATTCTTGCGAATACGAATGGAAATATTCGTATCATCCCTACTATCTATAGTTGCTTGCGAAATGACAGAGCATTTCGGTGAATTCGTAATTGTTTGCTGGAATTGATTACCACTCGGTGGTCAGTTGAACGACATATCAGCTTGTTTACGCTAAATATAAATAGTCTACGCTTGGTTACCTATTAAATTATCCTGTGTGAATTCTACAGTGTAATTATTCTATACTAAGGTAGACAATTGTATTGGAAAAGTCTTGTAGTAAGTACGGGTTTAGTCACGCGTGTATTAAAATCTGTGCAAATAAGGGCTAGTGAATTGTAATAATATTTTAAGTTATTTATAACACATTACTCACCCTGATTTGAGACGTTGGACTTTAGAAATGATCTTACAATTTAAATATTGATTGGTTTATATCACTATTCCGTTATAAAAATAAAAGTCAAATCAAAAAGTCTTAAAATTAAAATAATAAGGCTGGTAAAAAAGAATGTTGACCAAAATCTCGATAATTAACTCGATATTTTATTTCAATTGAATTATATCGTGTTGATTCGATATAACTACAATATTATGAAATATATACATTGACTTAAAAAAATATTTGCCCTTGCAAATTGTTAACTTCGCCAAAAGCTTCTATTTATATAATTCTCGATTACAAAAGACGTCATTCACTCATGAATATTCCCAAAAGTATCTATTTTATATTTATAACTTCCAAACATCATTCCTTATTACAAACTTCTTATGCAAATGTTTGTTACCGATATGAAAGATACACATTATCAATGATATTCCCTCGACAATAGACCTAACTACTTCTAAAGGGTTCTTGTAAGCGCTCCTTTCTTCCTTTCGCGCTTAAATTTTCTATTGAGACATAACAAAGAGTATAGAATATAAGATGCGAATGTTAATGTGAATGGCTATTATGTCGTTATACAATATGTTATGTAATTTAATAACATATTTTGCAATTACCGCTCATGGCATATGTAAGCAACATCTAATATATAAAATTCTCGTGTCACAGTTTTTGTTGCCATACTCCTCCGAAACGGCTTGACCGATTTTTACCAAATTTTATATGCTTATTCAGTAGCTCTGAGAATCGGCCAACATCTATTTTTCATACCCTTTAAGGGTTGTCCACCCTTAACATTTTTTTTATTTTTTATATGGCAAAACAACGTTTGTCGGGACAGCTAGTCATATAGAACAAGAATCCTAAGATGGTCGCCTCATATGAAAGTGAGCTGGCAACCACACCCTTCCACCGAAATACAAGAACTTAATTGAAAATTGAAGAAGCGACTTTGTTTTAAACTATGTAGTGATTCTTAAACAGTCATGTAAGAGAAGTCAGAAAAAAGGATGCTGGATACATACCAGCAGGAATTATAGTATATAAGAAAAAATCTTACCTAAAATGGATTAAAGCGCTTTTTAGGGTGGTAGAACAATATGTGATTTCACTCCGGCACTGTTGTATCCTGGTTTGAAGGGATACAACGAGGAAATACATATCCGATGCGTTCCAACTTAGTTTTGGTAGTAAATGAATACTAATCTTAGTCTTAAAAAGTAGCTTTTATTGGTAGCGCTACATGTATTGATTACAGACGTATATATGCGACAGTAGCCGCGTACTATTCCATAATCATTATGTTCGATTAATATTTTTATATTATAGAAAAGATAACACTCTCTTTTCTCTCCTTTTTTCAGTACACTTTTCATTCATATTCACGGTGCTGTGGGTGCTATGGAAAAATAACCCAAATATCTATAACATATACTATACCATATATTATCATGTACGTAAGCAGAACTCGGATCTCTTTCAACCATTTTGCTTTTTATTAACAGTATTATATTTTCGAATACTATGTAATAGAATATTAATAATGTATTCTATTACTTAGTAATAGAAGTGTCAGGAAAAGACATATTTTCAATTAGGTTATTGATACTTCTATATAGATTCGATAATAATAAATAAAGGGCACTGCTCTACAGATAGTAAAAGCTAAGTAAAATAGGTATTTGTGATAGACTCAAGCGATAAAGGTCAAATAATGATTTATTAATACAATTTATAGCATTTCACGCTTGAGACAATCAAAGTCTATGAAATATTACTGGCTACCTTTGCTCTGCGGCTTCATCCGGGTTTAAGAAAATGGAACGTATCTTTCGATTTTTGATTTAATGATTTATTATCTCTTTAATTGACGACCCGCGTGGCGGAGCGGTTACCATACAATGGGTCCCGGATTCGATTCCCGTCCAGATGGGTGATGAATGATAAGTTTAGATTCATGTTCTGGGTGTTTGTGTAGTTGTATTGTGTGTCCATGGTACCAACGACACAGGGGAAAATCCTAGTGTGGGGCTGAGTGTAGAAAGCGTATTTTTTTCTTTTTAATACAAGACCAATACAAGACCTATAAATCGATGTACAATCCCGTAATAAAGTTTAAGAACTTTCTTTTGATATGATTTCAAATTAAATAAAAGTTTTATTATTATTGTTTAGTATCGACGCTCTATAATTTTTTTTTCAAATATATGAAATGTACAAACAGGCGACCTTTAAATGTTGTGTGTTTAGATTTAATAACGTAATCAGTGAAATATTAAAATTTTCTTATCTCAACCTTTATTAGTGTCAAAATAAACCTTTGCGTAGCTTGTCCAGAACGGATTATTTATTTTTCGTTTTAAATAAGGCACAACAATATAACAGAATAGTTAACAAGTCCATTAGTGTGTGAATCATCCATCTTCCATCCATCCATAAGCCTTTGAAAGTCCACTACTGGACATAGGCCTCCCCTAATCTGCGCCACATCGACCGGCGAATATTGGGTACAATTTCCTTTCGAAACGAGATGTATCTTATTCATACTCTACTTGTCGTAGTGGGTTGCTTTACCTAACAATAAGGCAAAATGTAATTCATCACCTGACGGAAAGTGTTCATCGTCCTCTATGGACATTTGCGACACCAGAAGAGTCGCCAGTGCATCGCCGGCTTTGAAGGCGACTTCGTCATATCGAGAGAGAAACTTCATTCAATCTCCAGAATATAATAAAGTTTATATCGGCCTTTACATCTAATTATGTGGTTTATGAGTTTTTTGGTTTAGCGGATTCACCACCGCATAACATCGGCGTTAAGCGTTGCTTTCTGTTTTGATGGATGTGGTTATAGAAATAGGCTTTTGGCTCGCATGAACTGTTAAACTTTAGGAAAAAGTTACTAAATCTCGACTAATATTTACAATAGATGTCTACTTTTCCTATCGCCTTAACCGAGATTTTTTCTGGATTGATTATAATGTTAACTTTCGTTTGCTAACATACTGACGGTTACATATCAAAATAATCCCTTGGTTGGCAGATATCTCTTAAGCTTTGGCAATACTTGCATAACTGCATAAAAAGGCGATCTATGGCGTCATCCCATAGAAAGTAAAATTTTAAGGTTACATTTTGATATTTAGATTCATATTTACTTTATAATATTGTAATGATTATAATGATATAAGTATAGTAGGATAGACATTTGAAAAGGCACGTTTCTCTTTCATGGCGACTCTACATTGATTTGTATCGAACTTGCATATTTTTTACTTCCTTATGGCTCCTCTATTTGAGTTAACGCAAATCACTTTTTTCTACTTCTCTAGCCTAGATGGTTCCCCTCACATGAAAGAAGGCCGGAAAGTATACCCTACCACCCAAACGTAACAACTGCTTCATGCTAAAAGTTGTCCAGAATGCATTTAAATTTCTGGCAAGAACTTAAAGATAATGTCAATGAATACATTTTTCTCGTAAAAATAGGTTAAAAAGTAGGTACCTACATTCATATAGTATCAAGAAAAATATAGAACGAAATAGCTGTAGTTTAATTTAAAAATTTAAAACAATAACTCCGAAATATCTTATCTGGCTGTCATGACTAATTAATTTGGCAACAGAAGCGGCTGATAACTTCACCTTTACACTATAACCTATCACTCTGTCTCCCGTTTTGGCTGGTTGCCTCAGAACCTCATATTACATCACTAGTCATAAAAGTTGCCAGGTAGTCAATCTGATAATCCGATATTTCACTTTTATTCGATATATTTTAATGGTAGATTTTAAAGCCAATTTTCAAAGCACAAACCGCGCTAATCGGACTGATCTGTAATGTAGTTAGTTCCGAGTTCGATCCCCTGCCATACATCCGAATGATTAATTTGAATTTCTGTTCTGAATTTGGATATTTTTGAATTCCATTTTACGGGAGTCCATAACGTTCGCGATACAAAAAATTTTGTGTGGGTCTATGAGTATGGAAAGTGCTCTACCTATGTAAAGTATTACCTGTGTCTTGCATTGCATTGCAATATCACGTAGAATGTAATAAAAAAATTAAAATCATACTAATTAGACAAAAGTACATATCTATTTATATTAACCGCCTACAAGCTCTTCTGGTTATGAATTAACTTCAATTTGACTTAAACAGCGTCGCACGGTAAATCCCTGGGGAAACTACCTACATCACTTCAATGCGCGTTCGCTTGAATGCAGTTCCGTGCATGCACGAGCTACCATTTCTAATTCATGTAAATAACAGGGTGTCTAAAATCCATTCATCGGAGAAACTACCGAGAAGTGGCCACTAAATTATCGCCGTTCTATTGTTCTCAACAGATAATAACCGAACTACTTCCATTACCACACTACACATGTTATTTAGTATATTTGAGGACGATAAAATGTACATGAATAGAGTTGAATACATGAAAATATAATAAACATTTGGTAGGAACACACGAAATTCCTACTAATATTATAAATGTCAATGTAAATTTGTTTGTTACGCTGTTCACACCGAATCCACACAACCGATTATCATAAAATTTTGTACGCATTTATTAGATATATTAGAAAATACATAGGGCACTTTTCATTAACCAAAAATATATTTAAAAGAAAATTGTGTATGTGGTAATTTTTAAACACTGAATCAAGTTGATTCAGTAATGATCTTTGATATTTATAGAGGGTTCAGCGCAAGCGAAGCCGCCGCTAAAAGCTATTATGTACGCTATATTTATTACGAAGAATTACCAACATTTACCATTTTGTATACGGTTGAAAGAGAGCGGTCACTGTCACCGTTGAACATCTGTAATCTATTTCGTACGGATCAGGAGTTCTATCTAAAATCAATCACAGATGCAATGAAACTTCATTCAACGAGAATTAAGATGGCCGCCTCATTTTAAAACGACTACAACTATTCCACTGAAACGCCAGATGTTACGGTATACTACTATTGTTAGCGTTCTCAAAATACCGATATTAATATAATATACATATACGATATTTTTATATGAAAACTTATTTAAAGTATTACAACAATAAAAACATTAAAAAAAGAAGGAGATATAAGTTGTCATGGGTTGTCATGGGTTGTCAATGGTCGGTCGTGCGAAATAAAATAAAAATAGTTGTAAACTAAGAGTTTGTTATATAAGTGTGATGTGAGAATAACAAATAAATAATATAAATTATTGTAAACTAAGTATCTGTTAAATAAATAATTGTGACGTGAGAACGTATATTATTGGTACTCTAAGGGATATCTGTTAACACTATGGTGTGCTTATAGGTATGACGGATGTACCTCTTAGGTCGTACCACATCCGTTCCACCATGTAAATATTATAGTTTACATTAACAAAACACTCAGAAATTCGGTACAAAATATTTGTTTTGTTCAATATTTGTGCCGTTAAGTTTTAAGCCCTAGATTTTCCGGGTATTATTGTGACCCTGAATTCTATATTCAGTGACTTTTCTTGGTATATGTTTAGAGATTGCTTATAAAGTACAAGGACAATTTAACTGTTTACCATTTAGCCGTTTTGAGCACGTTTACCTAGAATTATTAGAATGGATAAATACATTGATGTTCAATATATGCATATTTTATGGCTGTAGGTTATAACAGTTGTTAGTGCATGTATGATTTAAGTCTTAAAAAGGTGAAAAAGGGTTTCTTACATGCGGCACGAAAAACAATAGTGTGACATTAAAGAGATTGGTCGAATACAAAATATAATAACGCAAAATGTATATGCATGTTTGTCAAATAAATTATTTAAATTTTTATGGAAGTAATAAGGAGATCTATTTCAGTGCTCAAACATACCATTTTAAATTTTCAAGATTACCTTTATGTGGATATAATCTATAAATTGAGTTAGTTGCAATGTTTATGGGCAATACGATATGACATCAAAATCAGAATAAATTTAAAAGTAGAAATTATATAGCATGCCATTTTGGAAAAATAATTGACAAAATATTGTGCTGGAATAAAAAAAAATTACTCAGCAACCTGTATTGAAAAATGACAACTTACAACATTTAGAACTTCTTATATGAAAGAATAAAAATATCTTAAAATATTGTCCGTTACAATTAAATGCTCACTCAAATTTAAAAAAAAAACAAAGGTCGCTTACATTTAGAAAGAATATTCCGTGAAAAAAATCAGGAATATTTTTAACAATTAACTGTCCCTCACTCAAATTCAACTAAGTGAAAAAAAAATCAACAGTGTTTTACATTAAAAAAAATATTCCGTAAAGGAAATTGAAAACAACTTATACCTTTACGTACAAAGTGTAGCAGGATCAAAGCGGGAGCGCGGGGCGTGAAATTGTAAAATGGCTACTTTCATTCACTTTACAACGGGGCTTGACGGCTGGCTTCGGAACAACGTGGCTGTTTTTTGCATGATGTTATGTACTATATGTACTTTGAAGCGTGTTCTTAATGTCGTGCGTAACTTATGTGTGTATTTTTAATGTATACTTTACTTTTTTTGGTTGCCTGATTGAAAGCTATCACAGCCGCCCATGGATCTTTGCAACACCGGAGGAGTTTCGATCGCCATCGTGCACCTGCATAGCGAGAATTTGTATGTAACGCTTCCGCAAAGCCGTAACCAAGAGTTCCTTTTTATGGGAATGATAGTTCACGCTTTCTGCACTCATAGCCCCACACTAGGATCCTGTGTCGTAGGTACCATGGACACACAAGACGAATACTGAAGCACTCAGACCCAGAACATGAATCTAAACTCATCGTAGATACCTGTCTCGCCGAGAATCGACTCCGGAACCCATTGCAGGTCAGACCGGTATGGCAACCGCTCCGCCACGTCAGACCGGTATAGTAACCGCTCGGCCACGCGGGTTGTCATAGGATAGTGGAAGTGAGTGATTTTGTAATAATTATAACTGCTTAAAGTTTCTTTTCGAGTTTCCAAATGTCCTAATCTTCGATAGACCGCCCGTCAAAGTTTGCAGCCTACTCCAATATTGACAACTAGGATTAACATTTTAACCTTTCTCTCACGAGCACGGTAAGTACACATAAAATCTATCCACTAACCTATACAACCCTTGACCTTTAGTTTCGTAGATCAAGTTCAAACACATGACCCATAATATATCAAAAATCTACTCGACTTTTCTGCGGATGAAATTGTATCCGAAAAACGCCTAGAATTAAATATGTGTTGCTTTCACTACACCGATAATGGTTTATTAATATTTTACTTCATTAAAAGATAAAACTACATGCATTGTTAATGTTTACGTGTTTCTCTGCAAATGCGTTTTTGTATTGTGATATTATTTATTATTTACTGAACTGTAGGGCAAGATACTGGAGCTAACTTTTGTTAACATGTAAAAAACATGATTGTTAATATATTTAAAAAATGAGATAAAAAATAACAATAAAAACACCCGCTGAGTTTCTGCCGAATCTTCTCAGTTGATGTCGTGTCCGGTGGTAGTGTAAGGAAAAAAAATATAACTGACAATTTGTAAGTGCCCCCGTAGGCCTTTTTTTTTTTTTTTTTTGTTTTCGAGGGGGAAACCTTCCAAAGGTACCCGACGCCGTGGGAGCGACGCAGGGTTATGTGGGATTTTTACCGCACTAAAACCCCCCCGGTGGCCGTCCTCGGCGCTGAAAAGGAGGACTCCGGGATCTCGAAACGACTTCAACCGGAATCCTCCGAGCGCGCTGCCCCATCGGGCTCCTCCCAGATGGGCGGCTGGGCCCACCGCTCCGTCTAGTCTTTACGACGGTATGCGACCACACATACCGCCGTCCTTCCCGGGATTGCCTGACCGAACGGTTCGAGCTCCCATTCTAGCCGTCTGCAACCCCGGAAGCCCCTTTTAGTCGCCTCTTACGACAGGCAGGGGATACCGTAGCCCTATTCTGACCCCGAGGCTACAGGGACGGCCCCCGTAGGCCTATACAAAAAATAAAGACATAACATTTCATTTCATTTCATTCAATCCAATGAGCTATATGTAATCTATTTTTCGATATAATCACCATTTCTCTCATTGCGGGCGGCGAACAGAGGCTTTTTTCGATGCAGTTTGCGAACCGATACTGTTCGTATATTTAAATATTAGAAAAACGATAATAGCCATAATATTAAAGTACCTATTTGATTATAGAACGCATAATTCCTTTCATAATCAAATACTACCAAAGTAATATGAATAAACCACATAATCTGCAGTGGCAATGCCAATTCACGTCCAAACTGAATAATTTATCAAAATATAAAGCTGCACATTTTGATGGATTACCAATGGTTCTCAAAGTATAAAATAGCGCACCGTGAAATTGTAAATGGCCGCTGCCCCACTCGATAACACTCGACGGCATAACAGCTGAGTTTGCATCAACGCGACCTAAAATATGAATGTAATTTGAAGGCTCTCTAGGCTGGATATATTGTTTTTTCTACTCAAATTGCAGGTTGTGGATAAAGTTATAACGATTCCATTTATTTGTACCTCTTTATTTTTTATTTATTGACCTAATACTGACTTAAGCAATGCCAAAGATATAACTAGATTTTAATATTTTAGTGTGTGTATTTCTGAAACAATTCAAATGATTACGACATTTAAAATGGTGAAAAAAGAAAGATTTGTAGATTGAAACATTTGTATTACATTGTGTACATTTGAAAAAAGAAACATTTACGATAGATAGGTTATAAAGAATAATCCAAAAATATCTAACGTAAATAATAAAAAATATAAACGCGAAAAACCTTCTGATATAAAACACTTATTAAAAATCTTTCATTTTTTGTTTTATATGCACATGGGCTCATAATAGCTCATCAAGTATTAATAATATTTTTATGTATATAATTTTTATTTAGAATGTATATTATATAAAGAATAGTTGTCAATTTTTTATCATCGTCGCAAACTATGAAAACGGTATGATCCGTTCAGTTACTTATTTACGCAAGCAATATAAAACGTGCTCATCTCGTGAGCCTGATAAAACAGGGGGCTTACGGCCATATTGACATAGAATTAACTCGGTCCCTACGTCAATGGGTTAATATGTGCTCAAACTGTCAGTTACTAAATCCTGAGGGTAGATGAAGAAAGAAATAATTTTTGTCTAAAGAAACTGTGTTATGTTTGACATTATTTAATACATTGAAGTTAATGTAGTGCAGATTAAAAAAATATGCAGAAAGCCATGCTTTTTACGCTGTTTATCTCTATCTGCGTTGCTGTTCCTAAAAGTTACCAGTTAACGTAAGAGTATATATAAGTCGCCAATAGTAATTAAAATTATTAAGTTGATTTCTGAGTGAACTAACAAATATTATAAGGAATACTGGTTAAAATAAACAAACTTTACAGCCTTGAGTCCCTATTTCGAGCGACACTAAATATCAGCAATGATTCAACTGCATTCCAATTGCACCATCACCTCGTCAGCCTTCGCTGTTGCCCTCATGCCATATAGTAAAAGGCAAACGATAAACGATATACTTTTTAATATGTAACGGGTACTGATGATGTGTGGTCTTTGAAGATCATTACATTTGTTTTTGCCGAAATTGCGACCCGATTTGCCGAAGTTACATGGATCGTGGTCACCGGGAATCAGAATTAATTCCGAGATAATATTGGTTAAAAATCGTATAAACGATGTACTATAAGCCAGCTGACATTAGCTGGCAGTAATTGTTACATTTTGCCGAATGACATACATTACTGTTCATAATATTGATTCGCATTTTCATTGTAATTTAAAATGAATAACAGGGCCTGTCTTTTTAACTGTGATAGTTGGGGCATGGTAAAACTGTAGACCTGTCAGACGGGATTGCTGATATTGTTAAGTGGGGTAAATATACCTAAGGGCTACACTGTCAGTTAATGCCTGTACATAAATACGTTTAATTATTCATGACAATATTTATTTTTCATATTAATAATCGAATACTCATAATTAATATTATGAAAGTCACTTTATTTCTGTATATACTTAAAATTTAATATTTGCCGGCACACTTTCACATAAGGCGACCATCTTAGTCCTCTCGGGAGTAGCAACGCATCTGTGATTGACTTCAGATGGAATCCATGTTCTGTATGAAGTTGATTACAGATGTCGCAGCGCGGCAGTGACCACTTACCATCAGGTGGACTGTATGTTCGTTTGCTACTTCAGTGAGTTAAAAAAAAACTGACGCCCAAAACAAAAAATGAATGCAATATTTTTAGATACCATAGTTTTTTTTCATCAAATCTAGAGTAAAACGTGTCTGCAGTGTGGAATATTTCTCCTATATCAATGAAACAATATGATGTTACATGTATGATATTTCATACGAGATAAGGAAGAGTATTGATTGTTCTGTCTATAGAATTACGTCACATTATTCATTATGATTAATTGCATAGACTCTTATGCATTTCTTATCTAGGTCGCTATGATAATACTCCTTATATACAATTATATAAAGTAAAACTTACGTCTATAAAGTTATACTTTAAAGTACGCCTTATACTTATTCTACAAGTATTCTTAAAGGTGGTAGAACCAGTGTAGTTCGACCGGGGAAGTACCACCGCCACACCTATTTCTAGCGTGAAGCAGTTCTTGCGTTTCGATAGAAGGGTGTGGTTGCCGGCACACTTTCACATGAGGCGACCATCACAGTCCTCGGGAGTAGCGACGCATCTGTGATTGACTTCAGATGGAACCCATGTTCTATATGAAGTTGATTGCAGATGTCCATGGGCGGCAGTGACCACTTACCATCAGGTGGACTGCATGCTCGTTTGCTACTTCAGTCAAATAAAAAAAAAGTATGTTATCTAAAAGGAGAGGCTACTCCTTATTGCTTTAAGTACCATATACAATTTCTCATCGCCTCTCGCCTCAGGTTCGAGGTGAAACGAGTCCCTTAACGAGGTTCCGTTAAATGAAAACGTTAAAATAAAATATTTAACGGCAGAGGTTAATGCAGAACATTTAATATGAAGCACGTAACTATTAGTTTAAACCTCAGCGGTTTAAACTGAAGGTGAAACGCATTACCGTATAAATAAACAAATGTATTTGCATTGTATTTCTCGTTCTACTTTAGTGTTGACTAAAACATTTTTTGTCATTTTTTTTTTATCTGACTGAAGTAGCAAACGAGCATGCAGTTCACCTGATGGTAAGTTGCCACTGCCGTCCATGGACATCTGTAATCCACTACACACAGAACATTGGTTCCATCTGAAGTTAAACACAGATGCGTTACTACTCCCGAGGACTATGATGGTCACCTAATTTGAAAGTGTGCCGGCAACCACACCCTTCTATCGAAACGCAAGAAATGCTTCACGGTAGAAATAGGTGTGGCGGTGGTAGTATGTAATATATGATTTCTTAAATTACCCGATTGCGTCAGGAAGATAGTTTCTTTCAAAGGTATGTATGTCTTTTTATATGGTACGCATAGTCTCGAAAAACATTAACTTTCCTCTGACGCTGTCGTTTAAAAACAGAAGGTTACTACGTAAATTTCACCGTCATAATGTTTTTCACCATTATACAAAAAACGGCAGTGCGTATTTTCATTGTTCATCAAAATTTAATGTTATGGTTTAATTAAAATATTTCGAATATAAAGCCCATACAGAATTTAATTTCGTGAAGTACTTACGATGTACATAAAATGTAAGTTTATTTTCGACAGTTTTAAAGTCATTCGCTTTGTATGCTTTTATTGTGACGTTAAAATTTTATAAACACTTGAAACGGTAATACTCAACGGGCATTTAATCTATCATTTAATAGTGGTCTAAGACGTCAGTTTGAATCTAAAAGTGCGCTCTAGTAGACGTAACTATGCCACGGTTTATTGGGCCCAAATGTATTCCGTCTTTCAAACTGTAGGTGGTAAAAACAATCTATTGCATCGATCTCGGACCTTTCTGTTTAATAGTAACAGTGTTAAATGTTGCTGTGCTCTGACTTGGTAGATTTGGTTAAGGAGACATAGTTATCGGGGGTGTTACTGAGTTCTCAGGAGTACCAACGCATCTGGCCAATTTTACGGTCATTACAGATGTCCAGGGATGGTAGTGGTCCCTTTCAATTAGACGGACTGCATGTCTGTTTGCTACTTTAATGTTATTTTCTTTTATAACATTATTATAATTTTGAAAGTAAATTTAAAGATATATTATAAACTGAAAACTAAGTTATGATTTCTCCTGTAAATAGTCGTATGCGATCACGCACACTCCGAAAGGAAGCTTAAAATAAAACAAATAACAGATATTGTATTTGATTATTTGAAGTGTATGAACGTAACCAATTTTTCTATGAAATAAGTATTTTTTATACTTTAACCTAACGATAAAGCAGACTGGCTAACTGATGGAAAGTAGTCACCCTCGCCTATGGACATTTCAACATCAGGGGACTTAGGAGTCGCCATTGTATCGCCAGCTTTGAAGGAGAGCTCTTTTCACACCTTTCTTGAAGAACCCCATGTCAGGGCTCTTTTTATATATTTTTTTTTCATATGTGAAATTTATGGGAAGCTATATTATTATAAAGTAAAGCAAAGAATCCCAGTTCTTTGATGTACGGGGGATTTCGATGCCACTTACCTAATGAAGATTTGCGTGTTTTATTACAAACATTCGTGCAAATACGTGTACGGCTTTGCCAAGGTTTTGCAAAGCTAATGTTTGTTCATAGAATTTTTCTTTTAATGTTATCTATGCTCGCTGTATTCATATGTTAGACTAAGCGGCAGAATTGTTATGAGATGGGATTTTGGGATTAGTTGTATAAAATTCATTGCTTGCCAAGTGGAAGAAATTTTAGCGTATTATTCTGGATAAGCAACTTTAGAACGCAGTGTATAATCATACCCAGTAAATGTATTCTTTAAAAAAATATATAGTCGCTTAATTGTAGATTAAGTGGTAGAGGTCGTTAGACAATCGACTCAGTATATTTTATTCTGAATGGAGATAGCCATGGTGTATGTCAGTAGATTTATAGAAACCGATTGATGATGACATCAACTATCAATAGATTGCCAAAAATAGATATCCACTGTTTATCTTTTAACATCATATTAGGATTGTTTTTGCCTTATATCTGCCGTGCTCCTCTGTTGCTTCTAGGTCAAGGTTACGGCGCGTAAGATGGATACACATACTTAAATGGTTAAGATTATTTACGTATCCATGATAAAATTCAGGTAAAATTCCTGGTGTATTTGGAGTCAGTTTCTTAACATCATGTTGGTCGTACGCTCATTTGCCAACTCCACCACATAAATGTCGTCAACCCATTATTGTCCCACTGATGGGCACGGGTCTTCTCTCAGAATGAGAGAGTTTTTTAGATCATAGTCCACCGTGCTGGCCAAGTGCGATTTACCCACCATATAAATGAAACTTTTCCTATCATAGAGACATAATGTTTCCACTTAATTTTCTCGGCTCTCTAAATAGTCCGCAGCATGCAATTCTAAGCTCTTTACCGCAATATTTTTAACGTATCAAAAGCAGTAATTGACCCCGTTGCTCGAACGTTCATTAACTGACACCCGCGTTTCGTTAATTATATGATATGAAACACTCTTCAACCTGACGTACGCAGACGGGCCCAGGTTAGTCTGATATAGCGTCCTGCAAGAGCCTTTTTATAAACGAGAGATAAAGTATAGAGTATAAGGAGCAGGCCACGCACGGCCCCGCAGTTTATTTGATTGTATTCGTAAAAAGTGCGTGCCTCCAGGGCCCCCGCTGCTACACGTACATTCAAACCGGCGACGGTCGATTTGTAAGAAGCTGGGTTACTATTCTCTTTGTACTGTGGTATGATCGAAATTGTTGGGAAGTGCCCAGTGAGGAACAAAGTTGGATTTTTTACAATGGTATGTAATATGTCTCTTGTATGTAATATCATTGGTTTATCAATGGATATGGTTTGAGAGGGGATATACAAGTACCACCGATATACAAATTTCTATCGTAAGGCAGTTACGTGTTAAGCTGGAAGGGTGTGGTTGCCAGTTCACTTTCATATGAGGCAACCAGTCTTAGCTATCGAGAGTAGGAACGCATACTAAGAAAGGAAATCATGAAGGCTTTTTGGAAGCACAAATTTCATAAGTATTTCTTCTCTTTTGTATTATTATCAACATCAAGTGGGACAGCTAATTATAGTTATTGAAATAGAATTACCAATTAACAGGTAGTAGAACCTATTTCTAGCGTGAAGCATTTCTTGGGTTTCGATGGAAGGGTGTTGTTGCTTGCTGTCACACTTTTATATGAGGCAACGATTTTAGTCCTCGGGAGTTTCCGTGATTGACTTTAGATAGAACCTACGTTCTGTATGAAGTTGTTAACAGATGTTCATGAGCGGCAGTGACCACTTACCATCAGGTGGACTGCATGCTCGATTGCTACTTTAATCAGATAAAAAAGACCTGACTTCAGATAGAAACTGTGTTAAAGATGAATTTACTTACAGATGTCTATGAGCGGCAGAGATTACTTACGTTTAGGTAAACTGCACGCTCGTTTGGTCATACATTTTTATAAAAAAGAGTTAAAGTAGGACAATCTGCATTGAAGCAGTAAGGTGTAGTATAATCCTAGTTTCCCCTGTTATGGAGAAAACTATGTTTAGCACTGGAACAAAAACTAGATGTTGCGAACAAAACAAAAAGGTTGTTTAACAGGCAAATAGTTATGATTTATAACGATAAATAATAACTATCTACTTATTGAACGCTATAACATTGGTCGTATATCAAATTCAACTATTTAACAGTCAAATTTAATGTAATCACACAACTTAAAGTTATACTGGTAAAAGACGAATATATCTACTGGGCACGGGACTTCTCTCGGAATGAGAGAGTTCGAGGCCATAGTCCACCGCGCTGGCCAAGTGCGAATAGGTGCACGAAAAAGACGCATAGACATTCTTAATATAATGTTAAAAAGTCCGGTCAATTTTTATCATAACTTTGAAATTGAACGCATAAGAGAAAATAGCGTCCTATGTAAACTTAGAATTTGGTCTAAGAAAACGAAAACTAAGTCCTTGTTCACATATTAAATCTGGCCTTGGGTGTGGCTGAAGCGCGAGGATGTTGCGATTTGTATTGTGTCCTTATTACGACTTTATTAAGCTGTTTCAAAACGATATATGTTTTTAAGTGACTGAAGTAGCAAACGAGCATGCAGTCCGTCCACCTGTAAGTGGTCACTGCCGCCCATGGACATCTTTAATCAACTTCATACATGGGTTTCATCTGAAGACAATTACAGATGCGGTGGTAATCCCGAGGACTATGATGGTCGCCTCAAAAAGTGTGCCGGCAACCACACCGTTCCATCGAAACGCAAGGACTACTTCACGCTAGAAATAGTTGTGGCGGTGGTACTTTTCCGGTCGAACTACTCTGGTTCTACCACCTTTATAACGTTGTTCGGTCGTGTGTTCGTTGTTCATGTTTTTCGCCTATCCATTGCAAAAACGAAACTACGACCGTTTTGAGGAAACATAAAATAGTACTAAGAGGACTAATTGACCACATTTGCAATCGTGTCGCTCGCAGTATTTGCGATCGCGCCCGCATTACACTGCAACCGCATGTATGTAAACACTTCCATATAATGCTATACATCAGGGTTCCGTACCCGAAGGGTAAAAACGGGACATTATTAATGAGACATCGCTGACCGTCTGTCCGTCTGTCTATCACCAGGCTGAATCTTCTGAATCGTGATAGCTACAAAATTAAAATTTACACAAATGTTGTACATCTGTTGCCGCTATAAAAATAGAATAAAAGAAATATTTCGGGGGGTTCCCATACGTGATTTAGTTTACCGTTTATATAAATTTAAATAAAGGTACGGAGCCCCTCGTGCGCGACTCCAACCCGCAATTGGCAGATTTTTAATATTTTGTTACTGCGTTCGTGATTTTAATGTAAACGAGCATTGAGGCTTACTCTGTAATAATCTTCTTAGCAGCGAATAAAATACCTTTTAATCGTCACACAAAATGTGCGATGAAGAGTTTCAAGTTCGTACTGTTTAACATTAAACATGATACAACATAATTAGCTTAATAATTTAAGAAAGAGCTGGAATTAAGTAAAAACTAAAATCATACTGTAAACTTTAGATGAGATGAGTTTATTAAGCTAAAGCAAGTGCCTGGTTTAATACTTAAAAAATAGCATAGTAATATTTATACATAATTATCTAAACACCCTGATGGCTTAATGCAGCTGTACTCAACCTACGGCCGGCGGGCCGCATGTGACCCGCCAGGCCCTTTTGATTGGCACAGCTGAATTTTAAAAGGATAGCACGTGGCAACAACTCAGACCTTGATAAAGTTTTGAGAAAGTAAAACTGTTGGAATGACAGCGTCTTTAGATTTGGCGATCTTCTTTTTTTGGTCGAGAATTTGGAGTAGGGTTCGCGACATTTTTTTTGTTCTGGGAGGCATAGATCCCCACGCTACGCCATTGCTTGCGGCTGAGATCACTCCACTAAAACATGTTTGTGACCCCAATAATAAAAAGGTTGCGTACCGCTGGCTTAATGTGATGAAAATCAGCCTAATATGTAGTTCCTGAACACAAATAGCCATTTTAGAAAATTAAATAAACACTCAATCATAGACCAAAAATATAATTTTGTCAATTAACTGTCTGATAAATCAGAAAATTAATCCAGAACAGTTTGCATGTTGGATTCACCGTTGCACCAAACTAAGACTTTGCACTAATAAAATAGCAGGTTTAGCAGGCGGTAGAGTTAGTGTAGGTCAGCCGGTAAAGTACCACCACCGCAGCACTGATTTCTAGCGTGAAGCGGTTCTTGCGTTTCGATAGAAGGGTGTGTTGCCACTTTTATATGAGGCGACCATCATAGTGCTCACAACAACGCATCTGTAATTGACATCAGGTAAAACCCATATTCTATATGAAATTGCTTACAGACATCCATGGGCGTTATTGACACTTACTATCAGGTAGACTGCATGCTCGTTTGCTACTTCAGGCTTATAAAAAAGCAAATAAAAAAAACACAAATGACACGTATTTTGATACAAAGTAAGCGTTTAATCAGGACTGGTATCTAGCCGTCGAATTCTTTACAGAATGGGTGTATTCTTCAGTTGACGAAGAAAATTTATAACCGTGTGAAGTATGGTAGAAGATTAATTGCTTAGGGGTTAAGGGAACGGCAGCGAGAATTTTATAAATATGATAAACGATGTATTGTGTATCTACTTGAACTACATTTAGTTTCTTTATATTTTTGACGTAACAAAAACGTCGCTTAAATTACGTGGCCACTGCTATATAGACTCGTTTGATTCGGGTACAACCCATTATTGTCCCGCTGCTGGGCACGGGCCTTCTCTCAGAATGAGAGAGTTTTAGGCCATAGCACACCGCGCTGGCCAAGTGCGAATTGGTGGACTTCACATACCTCTGAGAACTTTTTTTTATTGAACTCTCGGTTGTGTAGGTTTCTTCACGATGTTTTCCTTTACCGAAAAGCAATGATAATTCATTTCTTATACGCACATAAATCAGTGGTGCGTGCCTGGGTTTGAACCTCGGACCTCCCGATATAGAGGGCAAGTTTGAACCATTAGGTTATCACTGCTCTAACGTTTGATTAACTCTAAATAAAATTGGAATTCTACCTGAGTCTTAGTCTAAGTTTTATCGGAGTATAAGTTTACTGAAGGCAGTTAGGATTATCGCGGTTTGACTCGGGAAACGTCATCGGTACACTTTTTAATCGACTTCCCAAAAGGTTTTCAATTTGGTTTTATTTTTTCTTCCTGGGAACGGTAGTTTTAAGCAACGCTGTATTTTAGTTTAATTGGTAGGATAAGGCAGGCATAGTTATTCGAGGCGCTCCAACTTAGTGATTAAGGGTATTGTTGAGATTCCCTCCAACATACACGGGAGGGGACGCGCTGGCGGAGGAGGCACGCAACATCAGCGACAGCAGCAGCGGTACGAACTGACACTAATCATCGCGACCTCCGACGACCACGGAAAATTTAATTTCAAACAGTTGTTTGACCACGATATCCTAATGTAATTTCGATGGCGATAAACCAGCCTATGTTAAATAATACAGTCCACTTGTTTAAGTTCCAACTAGAACTCTCTTTTTACAGGTATGACCCAATCTGTGACTGACTTCGGATTTATAACGGATTGCAAGTACTTCGCGGCAATAATCTTTTACCCTCAGATGGACTGCATACTCTTTTGCTATATCCGCCGTATCTATATATTAATACGTGAAGCAAAAACTTGCGATCCGTTTTTAAGATAGTTGCCGCAGACGGAGGAGTATGAAATTACGAACGGTAACAATTTATTTGAATTTGAGAAATATTTGTGCTACTTTGAACAATGTGAAGCTTAGTTTTTTTATTTAAATTTCGGCCGAATTTCGACCGTTGCGACGGATGACTAATAAAATAAGTCCACGAGCAGCAGTAAGCATTCATTATTACGTGAAGTGGACTCATATTTAAACATTTCTATGAAAAATATGGCATAAAAATCCCTCCAATTTCAAAATAAAGCTTTTCAATTGAACAATAGGTTCGAAATATTTGGAAAACGTATCGAGTTTTCCAAATGGGTAATGATGTTGAAAATTTAATATCTATCATTCAAATTATTTCGCGTGAAACCTTTAATGAATCGAATTCATAATGAACATTTTACATTTAACATTTTGTACGCGAGTGGAATTGAGGTAGTTATATATTTTTAGTGAACGTAATGTCGGTATTTTTTATTAGTAGCAAATATGAATGCAGTTCAATTGATGGTGGCTACAGATAAGTATTTTTAGTTGCCGTCATACTTTTATACGAGGCAACCATTGTAGTCCTCGGGAGTAGCAATGTATCTGTGATTTACTTCAGATAGAACCCATGTTTTATATACAGTTCCTTACAGATGTACATAGACGGCAATGACCACTTACCATCAGATCAATTGCATGCTCGTTTTCTACTTCAATTTTACATAAAATTTTATACAGTGAAAGACATTAATTAATTATACACTAAAGTGAAGAAAATACTCTAATTTTGTTGCTTAGTTATAAAAATAACATCCAGGACAAGAGAATGACCAGTGAAAGACATCAATTGCCTCAGATCTTATTCTCATATTAATGTTTAGTTAAAAAAATCTATAAAACAAGACCTAATTCAACGTTAAAACATAAGAGTAAATAATGCAACGCAAGGTAATCTTGATGAGCAAACTCTCCGTGCTATATCGTAGCGGTTTATGAGCGTGCGCTGTAAATGATAGGGGTGAAATTTTAATTACCTGGTATGGTGTGGGTCTTTTATACCCGTATTTACACATGCACAAATCTCCGGGGATAACGGTGTTTCTATAAAAAACTCGTAAAGAATTCAAATGTAAACGCAGAGCGCAGTTGCTTTTCATTTTATTTTATGTGAAATTTTAAGGTTTGGATTTTTTAACCCTTCAGGCCGTGAAGTGGTTATAAATAATGTGAATGGGCTGAAGTACCTTTAGTACGAGTATAACGTTTCCTGAAAACAATAGCTGTGTACGTTTGCACCGATATATTGCGAAGTACATTGCACATTATTATATTCATTTTCAGCTATACCTTGCAATGAATTTAACGGACAATTTTAGAACGAAAGAAATCGTATTTATTCACGATGAATGATACACAATAAACTTAGAAAACTAAACATAACGATAAGCTAAGTAATACCAACAAGAACAGGGTAACAATATAGTTTTTATTGTTCGAGTAACTCGTGCTGTGACATAATAGCATCGTGAAATGGACGAGAATCAGCTATCGCCATGGAGATACGAAACCACGGCACTGGTTTTCATGCTCGCCCGAACCATGGCCTCGGTCGGCTGTCAGTGCAAAACAAATCGCTGCATAAATGTTGTTAATCCATAAGAATACAAAATATTTTATAAGTAATTATTAAAAATATTTTGTATTCTTATGGTTCACAGATGAATCTCTCCGGCGAGCAAGCAATTCATCAAATACAAGATTATTCTCGCGGCTTCGCTTCGGTCAAGTATACCACAATAACGAGTATCCTATGTGTTAATCTAGATCATAAACTAGTCGTATGTGTGTGCGTAATCAGCGAAAACTCACTGCTAGTATTGCATGAAAATTAAGATGGTAGAACTAGTGTAGTTCGATAGGGGAAGTACCACACATGTTTCTGGCTTGAAGCATTTCTAGCGTTTCGATAGAAGCGTGTGTTTACCAGCACACTTTCACAAGAGGGGACCATCATAGTCCTCGGGAGTAGCTACGCATCTGTGATTGTTTTGAAATGGAACCCACATTCTGTATGAAGTTGATTACAGATATCCATGGGCGGCAGTGACCACTTACCATCAGGTGGACTGCATGCTCGTTTGCTATTTCAATCATATAAAAAAAATTAAAGACCAACATACATATATCCTTGCAAACTTTCGCATTAATAAATAAGACTAGGGCACTATGAATACTGAACACTCAGCATTATAGGCCAAGTTTGAATACACGTGGTTAGCAAACCAGGTGACATTTGGGGTACTACTTGTCCTAACCCGATCTTCTCAGCTCACTGGTCAATTCGCGTGAATGCTCCGCCGCCCTAGTACCTCTATAAATAACGGTACCAATGGATAAAAGGGTCACTTATAGTTCACTTTTTAACCCGAGACGTGCTTGAAATTATTTATACTTCGATTTGTACTTGAGTTAAGTTTATTTGTATTCCTTACTTAGTTTTCGGTTTGTTTAGCCAGCTTTGAAAAAGCCGGGTTTGATAAATATTTCGTTATGATCAAATGTTGGATTGGGATTTCGACATTTGTCTGACATGGGGCCGAACCCGGAACCCACTGCATTTTAGAACTGCGTGGTGATCGCTTTACGAATCGAGTTTTCATTCAACATTGAATTAACTACGCGAAGACAAAGGATTGGTTATCTCTAACACAAGTATAGGTACTCAAAAAACTGCCGATAACCGACTAGCAAAAGAATGGCCACCTATTCGCACTTGGCTAGCGTGTTGGACTATGGCCTAAACTTTCTCATTCTGAGAGAAGACCCGTGCCCAGCATTGGGACAATAATGGGTTGGGGAGAGAAAATAATGGCACGAGTAATATCACCTAGGTACATACAGCTTAAGTCTAGCTATGAACCTTTCAAGCTTGATAGATGGATGGATACGTTCAATTAATTAACAACAAATTAATCACTTAATCACAGTTTCTGAACACGTGCCCTTTTAACGAGCGGTCACTATATTATCTATTAATTTAATCCTAAGTTATTTATACATGCAAATGTTAACATAAATAAACGATACAATTAACCTAGATATAAACTAGAAATTAAAATAAACTGCTAGGTGACTTGTCAGTTTAATTATTCTAGTGTATTAAAATAATTACACAATTCTGGAAAAAATGATGTCATAATTTCTTAGTAACACCATTATATGTCTACTTCACTGAACAAGTAGCTTACCTACTCGTTTTAATAAGTGTAGCATTCACTTTAATCAATATATAACATGTAAGGTGAACAATATCTGTTAATTAAAATCTTGTAGATCATTGAATTGATACATTATAATAAGCAGCTTTACTGCTGATATAATTAACATCCTTGCTAATTGTATCAGCAGTAAATCTGCGGATATTTAGTAGGTTTTCTGAAGCAGCTACAGTTACGTGGATTGTAGTACCACAATCCATATAATTGTGTAGAAATGAATCGAAAAATATTGGTGAGGTGAGGTAAGAGATACTTGAAATTGGACTTGAGGAACAATGACTTATAAAAACAAGTAATCATAAGAATGTTTTTGACGAGGTAAGTTAAAAAACTGTAAGTAAGAAAAAATCATAGGATAAACAACCGACGAGGTAGAACAGTCCTCGAATGGACACCACGTCTAAGCAAAAGGAATATGGGCTGCTCCCGACCGTTGGAAGACCTAAAGAGGACGGCAGGTAACCACTGGATTCAGATAGCTGAGGACCGAGGATAGCTGAGGACATGGAAGATAGAAAAATAACGGCAAATACAAAGGCAATCTTTATATTTGGCATTTTATTTTACTAGGATCGGTAAGTGTTTATCCCTGTAGTTCCGGGATGTCGTAAGAGGCGACTAAAAGGGGCTTCCTTGGTTGCGGGCGGTGAGATTGGAAGCTTCAACCGTCCAGCCAAGCAACCTCGTTTAGGACGACGGCATATGTGGCAACATACTGTCGTAAATACCAGGAGACGCAGTGAGAAGAGCAATACTATATATTATACAATACAATGCTCGGAGTCCCGGAGTCCTCGACGCAGTGCTGAGGATGGCTACCGGGGGGTTTTAGTGAGGTCAAAATCCCTCATAACCCGGTGTTGCTCCCACAGCGTCGGGTACCTACCTTTTGAAGGTTTCCCCTCGATAACAAAAGAAGGATCGGTAAGTGTTAAAATTAGAACTTGAAGGTCTAAGTTACTTTACAAAGGTGCAAGTAATGGCTTTTCATTTCTTTGAGCTGTAATTACGTCAAGTTTCTTTGGGATGTAGGCAACGATATTTAAATGGGTAAGCGACCGAGCAAGGGTCCACCAAAATGTTCACTTTACTTGTACTCCCGCACTTTGTTTTATGTGTTTGTCGGTTAACGCTTTGTTTACTTGACGTCAGAAGTTTTGTTAAATTGACGGTCGACGTATTATTTATTCACTTGACGTCAGGAGTTTTATTGAATTGATGGTAACATTTTGTTTAGATGACATGAAATGTTTCATTTAATCGAAATTAACCTTTTATTTCATTGAATTAGATATTTCATAAATTTGACAGTCAACATTTTATTTTCTTTCTCTATTTTTCTTTTTTCTTATTAACTTTATCTCAAGCATTTTTGTATAGAGGTATGCCAAATTTTTATTTAATTTTAGATACATATGTGTAGTGTATTTTTGTCGCAGTTAATGTCCTTGTAAATCCATACATATTTTAGATTGTTTTGTTGTTTTTTTTGTCAGATCATATACTTAATGATGTGTGGGTTCAGGTTCAGTGGTTTATTTGCTTTAAGGCGTTTTATCATCGTAAATTGATTTAGCTGCATTAACGCTTGATGCAGCGATCAAACGCTGCACCCAGCACACGCCGATCATCGCCGATCAGCGTACTTTCGTCAGGTCTTGTAGCATCTAATCGCAAAAGTTTTCATACTCCGAATAAACGCAGCATGTTACCAAAAAGTAGAGCAACATCGATGGAATCGCCAAAACATGCATCGTTGATGATATATTGAGTCTAATAATGTCACGTAGATACTAATGGTAGAAAAAAAATAAAACGGCACTTGGGGACTGCCGCGATAAAATTATTGCATAGCAGTTTCATTATTTTTCTTTTTCATTCTCATTTTATTTTCATTTTCATTTCCGAGCAGCTCAAGTCCGTGCGAGCTTCGTACTTTCGTACCACATAAATACAGGATAAACAAACGCCCAGCCGCGCTACATGGAAGGCGGAGTGGCGGGTGTTAGGTTTTTTCGTTACGGAATTTCTTGATTCGGTCGCCACGCTCAAAGCCCGCGATAAATGCTATGCAATAGCTTGATAATAAAAAAATAATTGCAAAGTTAAGGAGCTAATTCGATGTTATAACCAGTAATGTTGACTTTGAGAAAGTATGCTGATCGCTTTCCGAGCAAATTGTAATAAATCTAGTTTTTGGTGGTAAAAAGTTAACTGTGAAAATGCGCATAAATCACACTCATTTCAAAAAGCTGGAGTCGACTAGAATTAATTCGCTTTAAACAGTTGGTTTGGAAAAAGAGTCAAGTTAGAATATTACATAAGTATAACACATTTGGTACTGTTGGTAGTTTGATTTTGAATATTACGCCAATATCTGTGGCAGCAGCGTGGCGAAATATACGGCAGGTCTTCTTTATTGGGGAAAGACACGTCCCCATCTTTAAGGCATAAAAAGTCCATTTTGAAAGTGGTGGAACCAGTGCACATAGTTCGACCGAGGACCACCACCGCCACATCTATCTCTAGCGTGAAGTATTTTCTTGCGTTTCGATGGAAGGTTGTGGTTGTCGGCATATTTTTACATAAGGCGACCATCTTAGTCCTCCGGAGTAGTAACGCCTCTGTGATTGACTTCAGATAGAACCCATGTTCTGTTTGAAGTTGCTTACAGATGTACATAGGCGGCAGTAGCCACTTACCATCAGGTGGATTGATAAAAAAAATCATTTGTGTTTCGAAGCGGGAAACCATCGCCATCCCTATTTCCGTCTACCAACAGTAACGTTAATTGCTGCTGTGTTCTGGTTTGAAGGGTGTGTTAAGAGAAACATTTATCCCATGTGTCAACCTCAGGTCACAGTACAAATACGGAAGAGTATGGAAACTAAGCCTAGTTGATAAAAGAATTTCCTACACTTTATTAAAGAAATAGGGTGGTCTCTATATATTTTTAATAATACTGTTATTAATTTTTATATTTTGCATTTACTGTCCTGTCGTCATCAATCAATCGAATTGTAATATCTGCGCAGTTTACAAATAATATAAGAAAGTAATCTCTCCGCGTCGGTTAATCCCAGCGTGACGGTAATAATTACTATAGTTTTAAATACGGAAAATAGTTTAATACTGATACAATTTATAGATCATTTATTTTTTTCAGATCTTTAACATGTTATTATGGCGTAATTTTTGGCGGGAGCGTACATGAGCTATGGCATTACATGGCATTTTTAAAAAGATCGCAGGAACAAATAGCAACGTGACCACTCATCTTGACGCGACACTCGCTACAGAAGCACTGTGAAAACCCCTTAACGGATTCGTCGATGCGTATGTTTGTGTGAGTGTGCCCTTTTCGAACGTTTGTAGTCAGTTTCCATACTGTTTACCATATTTCTACTGTGCTCAGGTAATAGTCTAATTGTATGTATCTGGGTTTAATTACAGATGTCCATGAGACGTTATGACCACTTGCTATCTGATGGCCTGATAGCTCACTTCCTACTTCGATATTATACAAAATAGAAACCTATCATAAAACTAAGCCAATTTCGTTCGATACACTATAAAGTATTGCTTGCTCAAAGGGCTCAATAATGCGAATGTGAATTCCTGAATTGAACGTACGTACAGAGAAAATTGTGTGTCAACTCCCGCTTAAAACGGAAAAGTCAAACGGACTTCCGATCCTCAAAATGTATATTTGTACAGGAAATGCATTCCGGAGTATTCGTTTTGAAATCCCTGGAGTAAGAATATTAAAGTCCAGATACCATTATATATAAATAATATTATTTAATCGTACTGCCTTATAAAAACTTTTAAATCTCATTTGTAGATTGAAGAGGTATTTCCCACGGCATCGTTCGCTTCGGTCACGTCTACCATAGTAACAAGTAACCTACGTGTACCTAGGGCATAAACTATACCATCGATTACAGGTGGTAGAAACAGGGTAGTTCGACCGGGAAGTACCACCGCCACACCTATTTCTAGCGTGAAGCTGTTCTTGCGTTTCGTTTGTGTGATTGCCGGCACACTTTTATATGAGGCCACCATCTAAGTCCTCGGGAGTAGCAGCGTATCTGTAATTGACTTAAGATAGAACTTCATGTTCTATATGAAGTTGCTTACAGAAGTCCATGGGCGGCAGTGACCATTTACCATCAGGTGGACTGCATACTCGTTTGCTATTTCAATCTTTAAAAAAAATCTAGGTGGCGCGGACGTTGTTCCACCTTATAGACGGAGGGATAGAGAAACTTCAGCTCCAACTCAAAAAAGACGGGCCTATAATATGATGAATAGATTGTATATGTATAATTAATAAATTTATTCTAAATTACCCTAACCAATAATAGGGCAGGCAATCTCCCAAATGCAGACCACGTGTAAGTGTAGAAATAGGTCGCCCTCTGATCAAGGGACTGATGATCTGAAGAGTACGGCAGATTACAGCTGGATTCTGATAACTCAGGACTGTTTGTAGTGCAGGTTAGGGGAGGCCTGTTTTCAATAGTGGATTGCTGAAGACGGACTATTTGATTCACTCTAAAATCACTATATGTTTTCCAAATAAAATGAATATTTGATAGACGTACATATGTATAAACGAATTCAATTTAGTCCTTACAGGTAGCAAAATAGCAATGCACCTGTGGCAGACCGCAATATGACTTCAATGTTATTTGCGATTGATCTTATTTTTATCTGTGGACACGAGAGAATACGTATACTTTCAGATAAAAATTGAGTCCATTTGATAGCAAGCGAGTTTACCATTTATATAAAAATAAATATTTATTTTTTCAAATAAAAGTATTTTTCATACGTTAAACATTTAAATCTTTTCTTACGTGCCTCACAATCAAACTTGACAAATATGAATAACCAGCTGTTCTGCACGACTCATAATGCGAAGCATTAGATAGTGCTTTATTACCGAAATATCTGTTTAGCGTCGATTCCGCACCTATGTATTTCATTATTTACACTATTGATTGATTGAATTGATAGAAGTGGCAAACGAGTATGCAGTCCACCTGATTGTAAGAGGTCAATGCCATCGATGGATCTCTAAGCAACTTCAAATAGAACATGGGTTGTATCTGAAGTTAATCACAGATGCGATGCCACTCCCGAGGTCTATGACGATCGCCTCTTGTGAAAGTGTGCCGGCAACCACACCCTTCCGTCGAAACGCAAAAAAATGCTTCACGCTAGAAACAGGTGTAGGTATTCCACGTATTTTTTTTTATTTGCGCACCATTTTATAGATAATCTAATGGAGATTAATTCTGACACTGGTAAAAATTATTTAAGATAATAAAACCGAAAAAAGGATTGAAATAGAAAAAGAATTCTCCGTCAGTCAACACTTTTTTTCGTTTGAAGCACGATAGCTTGCGTAAAAATTAATTAATTTATTCAGTTTTTTTTTTATCTTCAGGTCTACTATGTGGTGATTGGTATTGAAAATGGTTATCTCATTTAGTGTCGTTTAATAATTGTTAACAAAAAACTAAGATTTAAAATAATTGAGTGCACTTTTGGATTTTCCAAATTTCTATATTTTTTTAAAACAAATATAACATATCTTCAATCAGTAGCAAACCATAGTTTCATCATCACAATAACATTTAATCATTAAGTTTAAACGATAATAAATTATTATCTAACAATAAAAGAGCAAGTAGCTTAACGAACAATATTAAAAGTGTGAAACTACCCACAGCTTTTTCAAAAAGAGCTCGCTTCAATTGAAACTATCAAATGTGTTTGTAGTCGAATGCACCGCAAGCTGCTCCAATCTGCTCCAAAAATGATATTTGCTGGCCTTTGGATCTTTTTACAGTTTTCGAAAACGTTTCGTGACGTATACTACTCATGTACTATATGTCGGCGTGACACCGCGTATTTATGAAAAACACGTCGCCGATAATAATTATTTTAGTTAGTTTAAAGATCGAAAATTGTTTGTTTATTGAATTAGCAATATTTAATGATTTTTAGAATTGTAATTTAGTTTACCCTCCATAAATTTGTTATTGTCACACCACCCAACATTGTTATAAAAAGGCGAGCGAACGCCGGTAGAAAAAGATTTCTTGTTTAACCGTCGAAGCGACCGGACCTCCTAAACTGTGAATAAATCGAAGAAGTTTACTCCTGTGTTTTACTTGAAATATTCAAGAAAGGAAAATAATGAAGACTCCTCGACCATCCTGATGTCACATCACCCATCTCACTTCGTTATATATAATGTTAGTTGTTACTATACTATTACTGTGTCTTTAAACTGTAGGAATGTCTACGCATTACGAATAAACTATTTCTTTGTTTCTTTCTTTCTTTCATACGTTAATCCCTTCCCTACTATTTATTTATTTAATTTCTTTTAATATTATTATAATTTACTAATATTGTAAATGTGGTTTTAAGTTTGTTACGCTTTCACGTAAAAACTACTGCACTGATTATCATGAAACTTTGTACACATATTCTCAGAGGTATTAGGGAAAACGTCGAATATTTTTAGTAAAAAAATATATATTAAAAAATATTGTGTTAGACATCAGTCTACGTTTTCCAAAAAAAAAAAAAATATCTGTTCTATCGCGGGTAAAAGATAACATATAAAAGATAATATATGACATATGTTTGCATAAAAATCAATGAACTCTCGACAACATTGCTTTTCGTGCAGATGACAGAAATCTCAATTACACTTATTAGAAAATTGTACTCTGTATTCAGAAAAAAATATAATGACTGAGTATTTTGCTCTTATTAGGTACATATGTTGTAACCAATTCTAATATGTCATAAGAGTCGCCACCAATTCGCAGTCCACCAATTTGCACTTAGCCAGCGCGGTGGACTATGTCCTAAAAGCCTCTCATTCTGAGAGAAGACCCGTGCTCAGCAGTGAGACAATAATGGGTTGACGATAACATATGTTGTAATAGTCATATACAAAAACCTATTTAAATACCCTACATCATTTATATTAGAAATTATCAGAAATTAAAAAACCTGTAGCGAATTTATTATTTCATGACTTAAGTAACAAACTAGCATTCAGTCCGCCTGACGATAAGTTGTCACTGCCGCCCATAGACATTAACTTAATATAGAACCGAAATTCTATCTGGATTCAACAATAGATGCGTTTCTATGCCTGAAAACTATAAACACCCAATATACAAGCCGGCAACCCGGCAAGCCGAAACGCAAGAACTGCTTCACGGTAGAAATGGGTGCAGCGGCTCCCGTCGAGCCATTTTCGTTTCGCCTTATAATCTATGTTGCGGTGCTATGTTACAATGAGGTAAATAAGGCTTCTGCCTTACTAAAGTCATTAAGAACCTCATTTAAGTTTCTAGTTACACGAGGTTGTCAATCTCATTTCTTAAAAGTAATGAAGCGTCTGTGATCAACGTCAGACAGAATTTAAATCTTTGGCAGCAATGGCCACCTATCAACAGGCTATATATATTTATCCGCTACTTCAGTTTGATAGTGATAGCCTAACGGTTAAACCTTGCCCTCTCAATCGGGAAGTCCGAGGTTCAACTCAGTCATGCACCACTGATTTTTCTAAAAATTATGTGCGTATTAGAAATTAATTATCACTGCTTTTCGGTGAAGCAAAACATCGCGAGGAAACCAATGCGCACTTGGTCAGCGCGGTGGACTATGGCCTGTAACTCTCTCATTCCGAGAGAAGACTCGTGCCCAGCAGTGGGACAATAATGGGTTGACGATACTTCAGTTTGAGTAACTAATAACAATCACTAGTAAACTAGATCAGGAATATCGACCTCGACCCATAAACTATGCTCGAGGAATAAATATAGGTACAACTTTCAACCGAAGGACTTAGATTCCTATTATGAAATGAAATGAAATGAAATGAAATGAAATGAAATGAAATGAAATGAAATGAAATGTCTTTATTTTGCATAGGCCTTCGGGGGCGCTTACAAATTGTCAGTTACATTTATATATATTTTTTTACACTACCACCGGATCGGAACACGACCTCAACTGAGAAGATCCGGCAAGAAACTCAGTGGGTTTGTCTTTTTTCTTTGTATATCTTTTTTTTATTTTTTTTATTTGCCATCTTGTTTGTTGCATTGAAGGTCGGTAGTAAATAGAAAAATCTGTACTTATACCCCTTTACTAGAACTTTTCCTATATACACTAGTTAATTATACAAAAACCTTAAGCAGGAATATATAATATCACGTGATACTTGACTCTTGGTCGAGAATCGAACGCGGAACTCCGTGTATCTCTGCAAAATCACGATGCGTCGAACAATATTATTGATTTTTTTTCATTGCGTGATATTTTTGTTTCTACAGTTCAGAGACAAGGATATTAGTTGGTAGCAATAAGAGATCATATTACTAAAAGAAATTAAATATCGATTGGTATGCGGCTTCCGCCCACCAACGTGACGTCAGTGGTGTCGAGTGATCATGGACAAACTGACAGCTAGTCACCGTCACGAAATATGTATCAATTAATCAGCGTTTCCAATTTTTTTTATTAAGTCGGGATTGAGAAAGTATTCATTAGCACTTTCAGTACCATGTTAAAAAAACATGATTGTAATTATATAAAAAAAAATGGATATAAGACAAAAGACAAACCCGCTGAGTTTCTTGCCGGATTTTCTCAGTTGAGGTCGTAGTCCGATCCGGTGGTAGTGTAAGAAAAAAAATGTAACTGACAATTTGTAAGTGCCCCCGTAGGCCTGTACAAAAATAAAGACAATTCATTTCATTTCAATTCATTTGTGTGAAAAAAGCGAGTTGTCATAGTCAAAAGCGGGGCAGCAGAAGCGGTGCCGGCGTAAGACGGGGGCGGTGTGAGCCTCCGGTTTGGGCCGCAGGACCGGAGGCCGGCGTCATTTTTTTTAGGCGACAAACTACAGAGCGACTTAAAATTATATAATTTTGGCCACCTTTTATTTTGTCGTTAAACTGCAGTTCGAATTAAATTTGTGTAGATTTCTTTTGCAAAAGTTCAGACCTTCCTATACAGCGGGACTGAGGTTGTACCGAGCATTTAATTTTGCTTAAAAATTTCATCGTCACGAATTCTGTCGCGCAACGAAATACGATCTCACATCTCACATTTATAATATTATCACGAAACACTATTTATAACTTACTTTTCATGTTTAATAAAAAGTTTGAAAATCATAAACAATGGCTCAGTAACCGAATTGGTATCTAATGGTGGGTTTACCCTACTTTCTAATATAACATCTATCAAATAGTAAGTTCGAACCTTTGGCAGGAACTCGGTCGGCAATTAGTATCAATAATTCGTATGGGAAATAATGCGCCCATTGAGATAATTCAAGGTAACAAAGGAATTCTTTGTATTTCATCAAAAATATCTGAAATAAAACTACTACAAAACTGAAAAAGTACTACAATGGCGAACCTTCGGGATTTATTTTAGCAACTTATCATATTCTTATAAAAATAACAAATTAATTTCTAAATTATTTACTAATAATAAAATTTTAATAATACATATCTTTAAGCGACTGCAAAAAATAAGAGTAATAATTTTATTTAAATACAGAAATAATACAATGAAAGTATTGAAAGTAATACAAAACATATGTTTTGTTACTAACATGTATTACCTGTATGTTACCTTCTCTGTGTTTATATATTTTCTTTGGACAATTAGTAGGTACTAAAGGTAAGTAATAGTAAGGGTAAGTAAAAGTAGAGTAGTGATAGCCTAATGGTTGTAACTTGCACTTTCGATCGGGAGGTCCAAGGTTCAAACCCAGGCACGCACCACTGATTTTTCTAAAATTATGTGCGTATTAGAAATTAATTATCACTGCTTTTCGGTGAAGGAAAACATTGAAGGAAACCTACACACCCGAGAGTTCTTTAAAAAAAGTTCACGGAGGTGTGAGAAGTCCACCAATTCGCACTTGGCCAGCGCGGTGGACTATAGCCTACACTCTCTCATTCTAAGAGAAGACCCGTGCCCAGCGGTGGGACAATAATGGATTGACGAGAGAGAAAGGTAAGTAATAAATCCATTCATTGTCACCTTAATGTTCATCTGCGATGTTGTTCAGAACAAATACTAATAAAAGCTGTCTACGTCACAGCTTTCCTCTTCAAGTAAACATTGAAGAAAGCTTTAAAAGAACAGTATTTATTTAGTCGCTTTTAATCAACAGCCAATGCAATAGTCCATGTATTTCCATTACCACAATGATTGTTCAAAACAGTTTCTCGGAAGAGTTGTCTCATAGGATTTTATATTGAACTTCAATAAGGAAGCAATTGATTGGTTTAATTAATATAACTATGATCATGATGATTTTTGTTGTCTTGGAAACGTATTTTCTTGATATTGACGACACGCGTTGTGCATTTTTTTACTACTCGACCAAAACAATTAGGCGCACGACAGTTGAAACATCATTAGAACTAGGGATTTCCCATCCCGATACGAAGTATATTCTATTCCCAAATACCAAAAGTATGTAGGTATACCATTATTAAAACATACACCATAGTGGTGTATTTTCAATAGTCGAGTATTATTTAAAGCACTTTCATGTGTTTAATATATTCGCAGACATAAAATATTTTCTTTCTTTTTATGTGTGTAAGAGACTAATGCCTGTTGCAGCACACATTCGATTTTCGACTTTGTATTGTTAAAAAAAAATGCATATTTTGAATGTAAGAGTCCTTTCTCCTCCACGAATCTTTTTCCTACCCATTTTGAGGTTTATTGACGAATAATCAACTAATTTAATAATAACTTTAAAAATTCAACAATCACTCATTAAACTAACATAACAACGAAATAACATTAAACACGTGCTGGCTAACGTAAACACCTAGACGATACACGACTGCACATCACTAGGGGATGCGCGGGGTAAGAAGCGAGATGCGGGGTATTGAACCACTTTTGTTTTATGCGCCTAATTGTTGTGGTCAAGTAATACAAGTGATTACCAGTGGGTTCCGGGTTTGATCTGCGGATATCTGAATGAATGAATTTGGATTTTTGTTCTGGGCAAAAATCTAAATTCATTCATTCAAATATCAAAACAAACAACAAGATAGCAAACGAGCATGCAGTCTACCTGATGGTAAGTGGTCACTGCCGCCCATGGACAATTGTAAGCAACTTCATATAGAACATAGGTTTTATTTGAAGTCAATCACAGATGCGTTACTGATGAGGACTAGGATGATCGCCTCATATAAAGTGTGCCGGCAACCACACCCTTCCATCGAAACGCAAGGAATGCTCCACTTAGAAATAGGTGTGGCGGTGGTACCTCCCCGGTCGAACTACCCTCATTCTACCACCTTTAAATATTAATAAAAGGGAGGCTCCCAAACACGGTTGTTTTCACCGTTTTTTATAAATAATGGTATAAAACCCACGCGAGTCCCACTTGCACTTGGCCGGTTTTTTATAAGCGTCACACCTTACACAACTAGACATTTACATATTGAATGGATATATGGATTAAGTGCCCACGACATCTATTTTTTTTCTTTTTTTTTTTTTGTTACGGGGAGGAAACCTTCAAAAGGTACACCGCAGTCTTGGGAGAGAACGCTTGTAGTAGGGGACTCGGAAACTCCATCGGAACGAACCGGTGTCCCCTAGCGCAGCGCTCATCACGGGCTCATCTCTTGGGGGACGTGTACCATCCCCCTTCACCATCCGGTGCTTACGGCGAGATGCAGCCACACATCCCGCCGTCCTTCTCGGGGTTGCTTGTTGGACGGTTCGAGCTCCCACTCTAGCCGTCCGCAACCCCAGAGGCCCCGTTAGTCGCCTCTTACGACAGGCAGGGGATACCGTAGCCGTATTCTACTCCCCGACTACAGGGTGAAAGTGCCCACGACACCTAACGTTCAATATTGGCGTCGTGTGTTTTTTTTATTTTACATTAATGTACCGGATCTCGTGTGTCATATGAACACGATTTGTCGGCGAATGTTTATCATTACTAATTTATCCATCCGTCTGTCTGTCAATTTGTTTATTAACTGAATATACATTAGAATTTAATACTTATAATTTCTACGAAAATGTGAACAGAATGTAAAAAGTGTGAACCCGGCTACACATTACTGTAACTTTTACTAATATACTTTTACTAGTATAAGTATCCCACTGATCATCCTGATGATTAAAGGGCACCAATCACACGCCTTTGATTACCTAAGTGACATGACCTGGGTGATTATAGTGGATTTGACCAAGTTTTATAAGTTTAAGTGGTGATTTTAAACTAATATTATCGCGGAATTTATAAATTTTATTATGTAACGGGTACTCACGATATGCAATTTTAGAATTTCTTTCTGCCGATATTTCGACCAACTTGCATGGATCGTTGTCACAGCCAGTTTGGCCGTGACCAAAGAAATTCAAAAAACGCATATCGTGAGTACCCGTTACATAATAAAAAGGAAACATGTAGTCCACTGATGATGAGATGTTAGTACTCACCAATCAACTCCATGTAAGTTAGCTGGTATTTAATCCCTTCGACTAAACTACATATATTGGTTTTACAATCTTTCAGAAATAAATTTGCTTGAATATGATATTATTTTGAAAGTAATTAAAAGTTTAGCCCCTGAACATGGGAATGCAACCTTGGGAATTTCAAGCCAATCCGTCTATTAGTTTTCGAGACTTACAAATGAATTTGTATCCATAGAAAAATCTAATAGCATCTATCTATTTTTAAACTAGCTATCTATATCTATTTTTAAACTAGCTGCACCCGCGATTTCTACCTCACGGGATTCTTACATTTTTTCAGGATGAAACAGTATCCTATGTCAATTATACTCTAATCTATCTATAACCCAAATTTCATCCAGATCCATGCAGACGTTCTGTCGTGATTGGGTATCAAACATTTATCGTATGTTTGATACCGAACTTTTTTTTATAATAACGAAGTAGCAAACGAGCATGCAGGACACCTGATGGTAAGTGGTCGCCGCCACCTATGGACATCTGTAAGCAACTTCATATAGAATATAGGTTCTATCTGAAGTCAATCACAGATGTCTTGCTACTCTCGTGGACTAGGATGGTCGCCTCATATAAAAGTGTGCCGGCAACCACACCGTTCCATCGAAACGCAATGAATGTTTCACGTTGGAAATAAGTGTGTCGGTGGTACCACCCCGGTCGAACTACACTGGTACTTCTAAACTGTCGTGTTCATAGGAGTAAGATAGGGAACAAGTTCTCTAAGGATAACCCAAAATCATAATTATGTAGTTGAAGTACAATAATTGAGGGTATTTAAAGCCCTTGAAGCATGTCGCTTTATCAAGGCCATGCGTGTGACAGGTGATACGTAACGGGGATAATGGGGTTTGGGACCAGTGGGGTAATAGGACCATAAAATGTTATTACTTTGGTCGAAATTATACACCCGCAATTCCATATACAAGTATGTACTGGTATTCATTGATATAATATGAACATTTTTAATAGCGTTCTCATTTTTGTCGGGTTTGCCTATGATACATTAAAAAGTACTTGAGGTATTCAAGGACATTTTAATGAAATGAAATGAAAAGTCTTTATTTTGTATAGGCTTACGGGGGCACTTACAAATTGTCAGTTACATTTTTTTTCTTACACTACCACCAGATCGGAATACGACCTCAACTGAGAAGATCCGGCAAGAAACTCAGCGGGTTTGTCATACTAATATTATAAAGGCGAAAGTTTGTGAGTATGTATGTTTGTTACTTCTTCACGTTTAAACGGCTGAAGCGATTTTCATAAAATTTGGTAGAGAGTTAGCGGACACTCTGGATTAACATATAGGCTTATTTTTACTTATTCCCACGGGACAATCGTTACATCTATCTATAACCCAAATTTCATCCAGCACTATTCATTTTAATACTAATCATACTAATATTATAAAGGCGAAAGTTTGTGAGTGTGTATGTTTGTTACTTCTTCACATCTAAACGGCTGGAGCTATTTTCATAAAATTTGGTAAAGAGTTAACCGACACTCTGGATTAACATATAGGCTACTTTTTAGTTATTCCCACGGGACAATCATTACATCGATTTTTATAACGCGGGGAAAACTGCGGGGTTCAGCTAGTATTGTATATTCGGTAAAAGCTTACGTAGTGCGTGTAAGCTTTGGGGCCAAGACGGCAGTAAGAAAAACCGATTGAGCACAATTTAGAAGATATATTCCGAAATAATAATAAAACATATACATCAAGGCGAGCGGCGGGCGCGAGACTAGCGATATTCAAACAATGTCAAACAGAATGTTTTTCTTTTTATTTTTCAATTTTGTTCCTCGCGACCGTCGCACGCTTACATATTATTATGTACAAAGGTTCCTATCGTTTACAGTGCGACTCCGGAGGCACCAATGCAAACCTTTATGCCTTATAACAGCAGTAATAAATGCTGCCGTATTCCTGTTTTTGAATATGGTAAGGGAAATTTTATAAGGAGTTTTAATTTACTCCTCAGGATAGCAACGCATCAGTGGCTGACAGGAAGGACTCGAGTCCTACATGAGATTAACTACTTAGATGCCACATGAGGCAGTAAGCCACGTACTTGCTATGAAGAGGATAATATAACCGATTGTCTTTTATAGTATAAAACAAAGTCGCTTCCCGCTGTCTGTAACTATGTATGCTTAGATCTTTAAAACTAAGCTACGGATTTTAATGCAGTTTTTTTACTAGATAGATTGATTCAAAATGAAAGTTTTTATGTATAATACATGCTTAATATAGGAACACTAATAATTTTAGATTTTTGACTTTTAGGCGGAACAAAGTTCGCCGGGTCAACTAGTTGATAATATAACATGAAAAATATTTTCAATAAACATGATCAAGCCTTTTGCACTCCTCATTAAATTGCAAGGAGATTTTTTAACAATAGCTTGCATTTTGTAAATTTGACATGTTTAATCCTTAGACTTGACTGACAACTTTCTGTTGTCAATCAATTCTAAGGATGCTGTTGCTTTCTAATTTTAAAACAAGCGGAAATTTCAAATTTAACCTTTGGATACCCTTTTGATAATTTGAGCTCAAAGATAATTATAAAACCCTTTGAAAATCACCTTTGTTCCGACATCTTCCACTTATTTTTAAACCATTTAAACGAAAGAACGCCTTATGAGACGGCTTTACAAAACTTGCCACCCGATCCAAGTCTTAAGTTTTTGTTTTAATAAAGCGATATGGTTTTGCAGTAGACAATTAATTGACGACCTGCGTCGCAGAGCGGTTACCATACCGGGCTGACGCGCAATGGGTTCCGGGTTCGATTTCCGGCCGGATATCTGAATGATGAGTTTAGATTCATGTTCTGGGTCTGGGTGTTTGTATATTCGTCTTGTGTGTGTCCATGGTACCCACGACCGGAGAAAATCCTCGTGTGGGGCTATGAGTGTAGAAATCGTCTTTTTAATTTTCATAACCATTAGAAACGATGTAGCTTTAGGATATATAAAAAATATTGCGAATAACAAACCCACGGACTTTAAAATAGTATTCCTTTCAGGTATCGTAAATGAAACTACTTGATAATTTTTAAATGCCTCTTATTAGAGCTCTCCTACTGGGTGTTTGAATGCAATCACAAAAAGTGCTGATTTTATATAAAAAGACACTGCAACTCATTTCATCTCATCTCGAGTTTATCTTAGTCGACTCTTACAATATCTTTGTAATAGGTAGTAGTAAAGACCGGCATTACAAGGCAATTACCTTCTCAAATTAAATACATCCCCTTTCATTTTAAGATAACTCACATAAAAAACATGCAGTACATCGAATATAACGTAACTTTACCCATTAACATTTTGTTATATGCGATTGGATATAAGACAGAATTCTTACAAGAGGTCGAAATAACACGCATTGAACTAACCGACAGAAATTTTATTTATTTCTATAGATGACATCCGTCCCGGATTTGCCATAAGCACCTAAAACGATTTATACCTAACTCGGGCACTACGTGACCAGAATGATTGCTAGAAAGGTCTAAATAAGGACAACTACCTATAATAATGATTTAGTCATGCCATTAAAACGTCAAAATTTTAATGAACCGACTACATTTAGCCCGATATACAAATCTCGCACTACCATTTGTACGAACCGGTTCTGTGGGTTTGTATGAAAATCCATTCGGAATGTAGTCCTTGAGGACGTATTCTACTAAAAGATTGGCGATTTAAACCAACTTTGATAATCCTTACGCTAAACGCTAAAGCACACTAAGTAAACAGGCACTATTGTCACTTTTTGCATAATATGGGAGTAGAAACTGAATATACAGTCCATTAGATAATTTACAGCTGGTTATGAACATCTGCCATCAACTCAAAGTAAGATAAGTTTAATTTGTCATACTATTTGGTTTCAATAAGTTTGGTGACGGCGTCCAGAGCAGCGCTGTTAACGGCACTACGCCCGATCTACTCAATCGTCAAATAAAATAAATAAACCATCAATCAAATAGCCCTACGGCTTCCCTTTATTGTGGCCGAAACACTCAGGCACAGAGGCAAATACACAAACAAACATACACCAATGTAAATTTACCGTTCTCCTCGCTTGGTTATCAATTTAGATCACGTTTTCTTAATAAATTAACATGAAGTAAGATTCCAGATGTTTAATGTAAAGGGTAAATACAATTAATTAAATAAGAACAAAAATAAAACATAATAGTAATAAATATAAATAATACAATATAAATATAATAATATATAATTCATATCTTATTTATGAAAAACGTGGGCTATAAAAATGAGACGTGCAAGTATCAAAAATATGAGTTCTCTATAAACATTTTACCGTATAAAAGGATGACTTATAAAAGATGAAAAATATAAAGAATGTGCACTAGGGTAAATATACTTTTACTATAAGTATAGGATTTACTGCTCTCAACAGTAGGTATATAGTAAATAGCCAAATACTTACTGATTAAGATGAAATGATAGTGGTCCTCTATTACCGGATGAATAGCGTAAAGAGAACGGAACGGTATTATAAATGAATTGAGAAAGTTGGATGTTCTTTATTACAATAATTCTCAGGCCAAAAACATATAGACTATATACTTCATCAATACAAAAATCTACTAAGTTTTGTAGAAAGGATACACAAAATAAACACAACACAACATACAATTTATATTGTGATCGATAAATTTCCGTATTATAACTGTTCGAGACTTTAGTTTTTTTATAGGTGTCAAAAATAATATGAACTCCAATCATCCACCTTTCAAGTCTACAGCACATAGGCCTACCTTAACAGGAGCTTTGGTTAATAGTCATCGCGGCAGTGGTGACGACAGTAGGTGTTGATTTTATACATAAAGACGTTGAGAGTTCATATCGCACACCTAGATCTAAAGGGAGCTAACTCAAAAATCTGTGTATTTGAGTTATGGTCACCATTTAATTTCCTGAACGGATACCTATCTAGCAATAGAACAGATTTAAAAATAAGTGCAAAGCTAGGCTAGGTGCCTATATAGGTGCAAATTATAATAAATGTAATTATTAAATTACAAATAATACATGATCAAATTTTAATCCATGATCTTGATCAATCTTTGAGATAAAGTAACAATCGAAGAACTGATATAAAATAATATATAGATAAAAGAGCCTTAATATTATTTTTAAAATGTTTGCCGAATTAGGCTCCTATTTATTTATTCAAGACATGGAATTTAAATTTAGCAGTGGCATGGTAATAATAAAATTGATTTTAACACCTTCTTGACTTGAATACTTATTACCATATTGTTTCTCAGATTTAAGTTTATCAAAAATAAAAATATATTACAAATTGGAAGCAATTTGGTACAAAGAAGTAGGTAGGATTAAGTTATTATTTATACACTGAAAATATTTTGCTACCCTTATTAAGAGTTATGATTTTATTATTAAACTAATTCTTGTGTAGATTTGTTATTTAAAAATAACTTTCCTAAAAAATAATATTGAATTACTTTCGTTAGTCCAGTAACAGTTACATTTACTTTTTCTCTAAAATAACACACTGTATTTTTTTATAAAAAAAATGTCTACATACAATTGTTACATTACTTAACAACTCCAGACTCACTCAAACGAAGTGTATAGAACAAAAAACAATTTATTATTAGAACAATACGTCTTATCAATACGCGACGATGACCTGCCAGCCGGACAATAAGCGATTCCTCACGAATCACATTGCTATTTAACGTCCACCTATACTAAACTTGTTTACAATCACAAACAATACTTCACACCGTCAAATTGCTTTTCACTGCCCCAATCATTTCTCTCTTTCTAACACACTTGACAGTGACCGTCAAACTTTCTGTTTACAAAAAACGTGTAACTTACATTTGTCGTGCTCATAACATTACATTATAGATAATAACGCAACACTTACCTGTAGTTACGTGCACAACATACAAACAGGTTTATGATTGTATTTGTATTAATTATTTACTTTTTGTTCGTAATCCATAAAAGGACTTACACTCTCAGAGAAGGCGCTCTTTGGTCTCCTAGCCGGCGTTCCATTCATCCTGGACTAGCACAAAACAAATCAGCCAATGGGATCGCACAAAACTTTTTCACGGACACTTGTGGAGTTCACAGCTGTCAAACTTGAACATTCAAGCGACTTCGCAAGTTTACTGTTAATCCGCGGTGTTGGACCATTTGCCAACGTTTTTCGTTGAAAAACCGTCGCAATGCTGTGTTGAGCGGCACTTAATTTAATCGATGACTTCATGCAATTATTTGATAATAAGTTTATCGAGTGGAGTGGAACTTAAAACCGGTCGCGCGAGCGAAACGAGGATCCCGTCCCGCGGTTGAGTTGTGACTGGCTTGAACACTTGCACTCGGTCTCTCGCGGCCAACGCGTTCCGAGACGCCATGCCTGCATTTTTTACTTGCCGGACAATGGACCAGCCATTTGGAGGTTATGTTTTCTACCGGTCCGAATCTAAACCGAGAAATAATGAACCTTTAAGAAGAAACGACACTCTCAAAACACCGCGCCGGCTCAAATGTCTTTTCATTGAAGAAAGTAATTCCCACATTCAATGATTCAGACTTCGCTTTATGTTGATAGTATAAAGTATCGAACATACATTATGTAATGTATGTGTAAATTATGTGACCAATTGATCGTGAAAAATCATTTATTTACAGAACTACTTAAAATGTTCTCTGACTTTCCTTACAAGTGTAATTCTTAAGAAATGAGTAGTTAACCTGGTCTATTGCTTACTTTATTACACTGTTTACTTATTACAGCTGAAGCGTAGGTACATGAATCACTTAAGAGATGTTTACATTCTATATTTAGGTAGTTGGTCGCTGGTTAATCTTGGGTTGCGCCTGCGACGATGACGTCACTCGGCTCGACATTTTATCTGAGAGATAAAGGATCGCAATTATTGGATCTCAAACGTATGTGCTATCGCAACTAAGTAAATATGTAGTAAGTACATACAATTCAATGTTTATATCTATTTGTATCGCGATATGGAAGCAGCTGATGAGATAATATTTCGTGTTCAGTTATGTTATAGGAGTCAATGCCACCGACATAATTTATTCAGTGTAATTACATTTTAATAATTAACGGGTACTCACGCCATGCGGTTTTTGAATTCTTATATATATTATATATTAATCTAAAATCAGTGTAATCAATTTAACGTATATTTTACGTTTTAATTGTAGGAAAAATAATTGATTAAATTATTTATTGAGAGCATTGTCACCGACTTAATTTACGCAGTGTCATTCATTTAATATATATTTTAACATTTTAATCGTAGGAATTATAATTGATTAAATTATTTATTTAGAGTATTGTCAATCACTAAAAGTTTTTCATTAACCGGACACGCTAATATTATTTATTTATTTATGATAAAAATGTTATTTTATTATAAATATTTCGTTTATATTTCATTCCAAACTCTTTTATTGAAATGAATATGTATGTTTACAAGAACTCAATCAATTAAAGTGATCTGTAAAAATGAAAACCAGTTATTCTCAACTTTTGAGTTACTAAAGTTAATAGTATATTGATGATTGTGAGGTAATGACCGCAATAAACATAAATTATCGAGATTACCGTATCTCGTTATTTATTACACCTATGATACTAACGGAGATGTGCGAGTCAGATATAATATCTATAGGTATAAATAATCACTCAATTTTATTGTCCTGCAGTTACAAATTAACTTCAAAATTCGTCAATTCGTAAAGAAACTAACTAACTTATACCAAAATCATTATAAAAAATAAATGTAAAGAAAGTGGTCATAATAGGCTAGTATAATATTATTAATATACATATCTTTTTATCATGAGATATTTATTCTTTATAACGTCGTCAACCCATTATTGTCCCACTGCTGGGCACGGGTCTTCTCTCAGAATGAGAGAGTTTAGGCCATAGTCCACCGCGCTGGCCAAGTGCGAATTGGTGGATATTCTTTATAACAATAACCTTTAATTTACTTAAATATAGTGTACATTTGCAATAACATTTTTGAGGTTCATTATTTTTTAGAATTTTTCCGGCAAATACCGAATTATACGAAAAATTTTATTGATTTAATTTAAATTACGATTTGGAGTTTTTACGCTTTAATTGTTCTTTTATTTCTAACAATCATTCCGTATTATATCTGTAGATCATTTAACTTACGATGAATTTGTTGTCGGATTATAGGGAAATAAACTACAGCCGTACAAAATACTACAATAGTGTTTACTCGTAAATATAATTTAAAAGTAAAAGCTCGAGAATGGACTTTGATTGCACAACCGCCACCACCTATTTCTGTCAAATTAAAAAAATGTGACGACGACGGTATCACCACCACGCCATTACTAGCATAACACATTTCTTGTGTTTTATTGAAAGGGTGTAGTTGCCGTTTCACTTATTTATGAGATGACCATCTTAGGAGTAACAACTCAATCAGATAAAACCTTGTACTATATAAAGCTAGTGTCCATGGGCGGCGGTAACCGCTTACCATGAGGACTAGCTCGATTGCTACTGTAATCTTTAAAAAAATTACACGCCGCGATAAAATATATAGACGGGGTGCCAACCTATTATTGTCCTACTGCTGGACGGGTCTGCTCTCAGGATGAGAGAGTTTACGACCATCGTCCACCGCGCTGGCCAAGTGCGAATTGGTGGACTTCACACACCTCCGAGAACTTTTTTTTTCAGAACTCTCCGGTGTATAGGTTTCCTCGCGATGTTTTCCTACACCGAAAATCAGTGATAATTAATTTCTAATACGCACGAAATCGGAGTGCGTGCCTGGGCTTGAACCTCGGACCTCCCGATTGAGAGGGTAAGTTTCAACCATTAGGCTATCACTGCTCTGCCGTAACCCTATCATCAGGAAAACTTGCTCGATTGCTACTGTAATCTATAAAAATACTTCACGCCGCGATAAAATATATAGACGTAGGTTAATTCTATTATGTAGAAACACCACAGGTGGTTCTAACATTTGATAGTCGTATAAATAAAGCAAGCGAGGAACTAGACTCAAAGCCCGAAGAAAGCTCCCAACTTTCACCAATAAAACCCGTTTGTAACTGGTTCGCGCTATATCCGCAATAGACAGAGTGGCACTACATTAGTAGGGGTTACACATAATTTTAAGACTTAAGATTGCGTTTCTCCATATCTTGCTTACTTTATTCCTTAGACGACTCGCGTGGCGGAGTTACCATACCGGTCTGACGCAATGGGTCCTGGATTCGATTCCCGGCCAGACAGGTATCTGAATGATGAGTTGAGATTCATATTCTGGGTCTGGGTGTTTGTGTATTCGTCTTGTGTGTCAATGGTACCCATAACACAGGAGAAAATCATAGTGTGGGGCTATGAGTGTAGAAAGCGTTTTTTTATTCTTTATATTGTCTTATTCTAATTCTTTCTACTATCATGAACATTTGCTTTGCGAGGTAATAACTTTATTATTAGCGTTGTCATCAACTCATTACTTTACTATGGAAGTAGCAACTGAGCATGCAATCCCACTCATGGTAAAAAATAGAAGTAGCAAACGAGCATGTAGTCCACCTGATGGTAAGTGTTTTCTGCCGCCCTGCGACATCTGTGATCAACTACATGTAGAATATAGTTTCCATCTGAAGTCAATCACAGATGCGTTGCTACTCCCGAGGACTATGACGGTCGCCTCATGTGAAAGTGTGCCGTGTGTGCATTGTGTGTTATGTATGTGACCAGTGACGAACAACCGGAAGATACCACACTTATTTTAGCGTGAAGCATATATTGCGTTTCGCTGAAAGGATATGGTTACTGGTTCAGTTTTATGTCAGGCGACTACCTTGGTCGTCAGAAGTAGCAACTCTTCTGCAATTTTACTTCATATAGAACTCATGTTCTACATGAAGTTCCCTACAAATGTGCATGGGTGACAGTAAGCACTAACTATTAGGTAGACTGCATGCATGTTTGCTACTTCAGTCGCGATCGCGAGCCCAGCGCGATGCCTATTTTAGACTCTTTCCTGGTGAGCGAATATGCTCACTGCACCTTCTGTTATTTATGGCGGTATTCGACCACACATGCCACCTTATCGGGGTCGCTTGGCTAAATGGTTTGAGCTCCTTCTCTAGCCACCTGCAACCCCGAAAGTCCCTTTTAGTCGCCTCTTACGTAGCCCTATTCTGGTCCCTCTCCTAACTCCGAACCTTCGGGATGGGAAGCTTAATTAAAAATTAAGCTACCACTATATTAAGCTAATTAAGCTATCACGTATTTATCAAAGAACAATTTGCGTCAGTGCCTTTTTATATTGTTACTGTTCATAAATAATTAAGAGTTACAACTTTAAATGATTCAAAAGCTGCTCACAAACTTCATTTCAGCAGCGTTATGACATTTAAATAAATACCATGAAATGTAAAAAAATCATAAGCCAAGCCAGATTTATAAATTGCCCTCCGCTGCGCTTCAAGGTTGCTGTGCATCCAGTCTTAGTTTAATCTCATAGATTAATTTATGTTTTTAATAATTCTTGTTAAGTACTTTTTCATGGAATGACAAAGAGGATGCCCTGTTAATAGGTAGGCATTAGTATAATTTGAGATTGAAGTAGCAAACGAGCTTGCAGTCCATCTGGTGGTAAGTGGGCACTGCCGCCCATGGAAATCTGTAATCAACTTCATACAGAACATGGGTTCTATCTGAAGTCAATCACAGATGCGTTGCTACTCCCGAGGACTATGATAGTCGCCTCATGTGAAAGAGTGCCGGCAATTACACCCTTCCATCGAAAAGCAAGGAATGCTTCACGCTAGAAATAGATGTCACGGTGGTACTTACCAGGGCGAGCTACACTGGTTCACACGTGATTGAGCTGGCAACCATACCCATATATGTTTTCTCAGTTTTCTGCCAGTTATGTCAAATGGATATAATATGTATAACGAAGTGATCATAACGTGTCATCAGGATGGTCGAGGTCTTCATTGCTGTCCATTCTTGAAGATTTCAAGTAAAACACTGGAGTTATTCTTCATTGATTTATTCACAGTTAAGGAGGTCCGATCGCTTTGACGGTTAAACAAGAATCTTTTTTACCGGCAGGCGCTCGCCTTTTTATAATGAAGTTTAGTGAGGTGACAATAACAAATTTATAGCGAATAAACTAATTAACATTTTTAGAACTCACTAAATATTGCTAATTTAATAAACATTCAATTTTCGATCTTTAAACTAACTAAAATAATTATTTTCGGCAGCGTGTTTTTCATAAATACGCGGTGTCTCGCCGACGTGTATAATATGTAACTGCCTGTAATATGACGTGTTTTTTATTGTTGTCTTTATTCCACAATTCCACACACTAATTCTCGTGTGTAAACAATAAACAACTACTACAGCGCTCGAAGAAAGCTCCACCAACTTTCACTGAGAACTTGTTTGAGCTTAACTGGCTTGCGCTATTTGCACTGTCTAGCTCTACATTACTGCGGTCCCGAGCGTAGACGGATCGATCTGTATCGGCATAAATTGCATCTTGTTGGACTTAAGCAAGAAATGTTGGAATTTTACAGTTTTTTTTAGTTTGGGTGGGTCAATCAACTTTACTAGGCAGGGGTCAGTCATAAGGATTGATGACATAGCATGCAGACGGTGAATAGACTTAACACAACTTTGAAAACTTTTTTTTTAATGACTCTGAGATGCGTAAGTTTCCTCACGGTGTATTTCTTCGCCCTGCAGCGGTAATTAATTCGTAACACGAAGGGTTTTTCTAAAATTATTTGCATTTGAAAAAAAAACACTGGTTCGTACCCGAGATTTGAACCCTGGGCCTTCCGACCGAGTTTCAACTGTTAGGCTATCACTGCTGCAGTGACCGTTGAGGATCACCATATCATCTGGTATTTACGACAGAATGCCATACATAGGCCATACATACACTTACCGTCGTCGTTCCCGAGATCGCTGGGAAGACGGCTCGAGCTCCCACTCTTGCTGTCCACAACCTCAAACCCCGAGCTTGAGATACTGTAATTCTATCGTAACCATAAAGTTTTTAAGTTAAATTTCAGTCAAAGACGAACTTCTTCTTTCGTTGATAGACCTGCAAAATTTACACAACAAACTTTAAGAGATACAATATTGATGCAACTTAAATCCCTTTATATATAGTTAGTGACTAAAAACCCAGACATCCGAGTTGATTTAGCGAAGTTCATTAACTTAAGGCGCCACGTGTTAGGTAACATTTGTCAGTGGAACGGTTTGAATTTATTAAGCCAATTAGACATGAGCAATGTTTTCTGGACGACTCCTCTTGAAAAGATTAATAGGTGTATTTTAATTTTAATGTTCTGTTAATGAAGACATAAAATATAGGGTTCTACATGTGATACTATCAAGATTTTGTAGTTGGTAAAACGTAAAAGGTTCGACCGGTGAGGTACCACCGTCACACATTTTTTATCGTGTAGGAATTCTTGCTTTAAGGTGGAAGGGTGTGGTTGCTGGCTCACTTTAGATCTGTAATTGACTTCACGTAAAACTCTTGTTCTGTGTGAAGTTGCTCATAGATGTCCATAGGCGTTTGCCACTTACTATCAGGTGGACTACATGCTCATTTCTCTTATAAGACATAACATCCAGAAACTTTCAACTAGTGTCTGAAAGAAGGTATGTTTCTGGCTAAAGCTGAAGCCGAAGCCAATGATTTAAAAACCCTCCGAGTTTCAGTTACAGATTAGGTAAATGTGAACGATTTGACAATTTGTGCAGCGTGTTTCAAGCAGTTATTTTGCTGATTTGACCTGCTCGGCCGGGCAAAAATCTTAATAATGGATTTTTTAAACTTATTTTTTTAGATCTGGGTGATTAAGCATAATTTTTTGTGTCTCTTTATGTCAGCCACGACCCAGCGTATATTAGAGTAAATAATGTAAAAATCGTTACTATCATTTTCGTTAAAAAATATTTACCGAGGCATTTTGTATTTACCTTTGTCTATTCTTTGTGAAAGTTCCCTAAAGATAACCATTATCGTATAACCAATAGGAGCGTCCTGAAACTGATCCAAAGATAGGTATGTAGGTGCTGCACGTTGTGATAAATTGACGACTAACACGGTCCGATCTCAACTACATGATTCATGATACAGGAATGGGTGGAGAATTCCAAGAACCACTGGCGCCTGATGGAGCTCCGTACTTGTTACTTGAATATTGATGTGCGATTTGGTCATCGGAGGCAGTCATCATGACTAGTCTTCCGGATTCCGGATGTTTTGGATATGGCATTTTGCTCTGCAAAACGCTGCAACTCTTATGGTCGCCTCTGATAAGAGGGCGCATGTAGCAAGATTAGCTGGCAATATTTTAAATTTCTCTAAATAGCAATATTATTTGGAAAAAAATAATTTAAAACCGCATAAAATTCGTTGCATTTTACAAAAGAAAACGGAAGTAACGCTATTATATTATCTTAAGTAAATAGACATAGTTAACTTTTTAGAGTTGTATTTTATAACATTTCAACGGCGCAAGATAGACGAGCAAAAAGGAAATTGGCTGTTACTTCTTCTTATGACTGCTAAAAGCAGTTTTGGACATGTTTTTTTATTTACGTTTTTCCAATAGAAGTAGCAGACTAGCATATAGTCCACCAGATGGTAAGTGGTCACTGCCGCTAATGGACATCTGTAAGAAATTTCAAATGCGTTGCTTCTTCCGAGGACTCACATGGCCACGTATAAAAGCGAGCCTTGCCTTGAATTAAAAACGATATCTATACGATTATAGATCACACCAAAATACCAAAGAAATGTTTTGTCCGAGTCCACAAATAAAGCATTAAATATAATTTCCTTAGTTATAAAGTACGAAAGCTTGTAGTCAATGTAAAATATTTACTCATTCGTATTGTTGAAGATACAAAAAGAATAGACCAACATCCCTTCTTCTGATTTTCAGAATCACTTTTCTTTAACAGTGTAAAAATAAAAGTTACTCACCCAGATACTTTTCTAGGAAATAATATTGTTGAAAGGAACGGTACATGGGAAGTCGTAGTATGCATTGTTTAGTAGCTTTCTTTTGTACTCAACTGTGAAAATATGGTAAAGGAATCATTCTAAGTTGTTTATATAAATACGTATGTTTGTACGAGCTAACTAGTCCAAATTGAATTACTCATTGTAAATTATTTATATTATTACAGATTATATATTATTACAGATGCCCATGGTCGGTAGTGACCACTTACCATCAAATGGACCGCATGCTCTATTTACAAAGATATAAAACTCAGAATATCATAATTCAACATTCAGAAACCAGAAACCTTTTCTGTCGGGGATAGAACCTGTAACAATCAGTGTTTCGGACCGGTATCGTGTTTATTTCATTCGTTTAATACAAAATTAAAAAATAACGCAATACACATCTAAGGTGTATACAATGTGTAACGCAGAACTTTTTCCTGATTTAAGTAGCAAACCAACATGCAGTCTATCTGACGGTCATCTGAAGTCATCACTGCCTCCCATGGATATCTTTGAGCAACTTCATAAAGAGTAGGTTCTATCTGAATGTCCCCGTAATTCCACGACCAGAATATGGCTACGGTACTCTCTGCCTGTCGTAAGAGGCAACTAAAAGGGGAGTCCAGGGTTGCGAGCGGGAAGAGTGAGAACTCGAACCATCCGGCAAAGCGACCCCGGGAAGGACGGCGGTATGTATGGTCGCATGCCGCCGTAAAGATCAGAAGAGCCCGAAAGGGGCATTGCGCTCGAAGGATTCCGGTTGTGTTCCATTGGAGATCCCGGAGTCCTCCACGCAGTGCTGAGTACGGCCACCTTTAGTGCGGTAAGAATCCTTCGTAACCCGTGTCGCTCCCACGGCGTCGTATACCTTTTGGAGGTTTCCCCCTCGTAAAAAAAGGTTCTATCTGAAGTCAGTCACAAATGGGGGGCTTCCCCCAAGGATTAAGTTGACGCTACGTAGCGCAATAAATTCTTCACGCTAAAAATAAGTGTGTGTACCTTCCCGGTTGCACAACATTGGTTCTTCCGCCTGGAAAACATAACCTGTGTTATTTCGTCGGTTCCAAACGTTAAATCAAACTGATTTCCGTCGTCTTCTTTAGTTAAGCCACTTAGTCGTGATCTTTAGATAATTATGCCTGAAGTCTCATTTCAAGGACTTTTCTATGCTATATATTGTCTGCACTACGAATGAACAAAGAACACTTTCATATAAAAATAAGACGGTCTTACTCCGTCTGTATTATTCCTGAATTTATATTTTATATTTTTGCGGTCATCAGAAAAGATACATGTTAATAAAGCAACAACGGTTTGTTACTTAATTAATGAATACATTATTCTTTTTCACAGTTTGTGCTAATAATTATATTCAAGAATGCTGCCAAAATTTAAAGTTTATAAATGTATTCCATATTCATAAAGATAAAAATGTTGCCAATTTTGATGAAAACTAACTGATATTGTTATAAAATATGATTTATAGGTAAATGGTATTTACTAATTTTAAACAAAAATAATAGACAAAATTGAGCACTTTATTCAAAAGTTTTGTAGGAGTTTACGTTCTTCTGTTGCTAAAATTTTACCGTCCCTTTGTAGGGCACCCATAGTACTAAGGTCATTATTTCGCACCCTTTGCCCCCTCACCTAACTTATGTTTAATATTTTATATATCTATTTTGTGATGTGTCTTAAGCTGTGGAATAAATGTTTTATCTATCTATCTAATTTCATTGCTGATAATTTGTCTTGGCAAATAAAGCTCATAAGGCAGTTGGCAGTGGAATTGGTATAGGTAAATCCTCATAATACCTTAAAGTTAGCCGAGTTTTCAAACTCGACTTGTCTTTGCTTAAAGTTTACTTAATACGCGGTCTTAAATAAAATGTGCATATGAGCATGCATGCATTAGGTAGATGATAAGTGGCCATATCGGACCAACACGAGGACTAAAACCGAGTTGAAACGTCTCCGATGAGGTTCTACTTTGTATTATCTACGAAAAGTAACGCTGTACCGCGCCCAACAGTTAATTTGGGATATCTTCAATACACAGAAAAGTGGGTATTATAAACACTTAAGGTAATCTTATACAGAGTAAACAATTTTCGTGATGTTTGCAAAACTGACCGCCCATTAATGAGTAGGGGCATATATTTGTAATTAAACCGCTTATTGATCAGACCCATAAAAGCGCTTTTACTCTGTCGTGCGTATTATAAGCAAGCAAGGACACGCTTGTGCTTGCCACATTCGGCCATTTTACGTTTTATATAGATATATAAATGGTACTTATAAATCTGTTGTGCATAACATAAGATCAGTGATAGCCTAATGGTTGAAACTTGCTCTCTCGATCGGGAGGTCCGAGGTTCAAAGCCAGGCACACGCCACTGATTTTTCTAAATTATGTGCGTATTAGAAATTAAATATTTATTAAATATAAGCTTTTCGGTGAACGAAAACATGGTGAGGAAACCTCCACACCCGAGTGACCTTTGAAAAAAATCCCGGTGGTGTGTAAATTCCACCAATTCGCACTTGGCCAGCGCGGTGGGCTGTGGCCTAAAACTCTCTCATTCTGAGAGAAGACCCGTGACCAGCAGTGAGACAATAATGGGTTGGCATGCCTTATAAATTTTACTTGTTTATTAGTAATTCCATTAGTAAAAGCTTTTATAAAATCTGCTGCTTAATTAAGAAGTAGAATACTAAACAAACCGACAACGAAGAGCGACTATATTTTCTACTATACTAAGTTATAACGGCGGCTTGGCGCACTTCGGTAATAAGTATCTATGTGCTCAAACTCATAAACTATGTAGGCACCACATTTGAATGAAATCCGGCTATAAGATTTGTACTACATCCATCCTTTCATACTTTTGTGTTTATGATACTATTATAAATAGGATATGAGTTAGATAAAGATAGATGGATTCATTATAAATAGTACAGTCCACTACAATATGTCGTCAATCCATTACTATTTTTATGCTAGGGACAACTCCATTACATCTGTTAGGCTACTGTGGGCGGAGCCGGCCAAGCGCGGATTGATAGGCTACATATACCACTGAGAACTTTTTAAATGCTCTCATATGTATTTCCTTAACATCTTTCCTTCGTTTTTTATGAAAGTAGTAGTTATTTCCAGTAACATACCTTTAAAAAGGTATGTTACTGGAAATAACTTTTATAAAAATAAAAAAATTTATAAAAATAATACTACCAAATTACAAAGCAAGTCTCTTACTAGGAAACTTTAGTCTACGTAACGATTTTGTAATCAGTAATGTAAACGTAACGAGGTCATTCTTCAGTAGATTTTACTCCTCACATTTTTCTCATAACAGACCCATATATGCAAATCGATTCCTAAGGAGTAAACTCCAAAAAAATATATAGGTCGCATCAACCCATTATTGTCCCACTGCTGGGCACGGGTCTTCTCCCAGAATGAGAGAGTTTTAGGCCACGCTGGCCAAGTGCGAATTGGTGGACTTCACACACCTTCGAGATTTTTTTTTTTTTTTAGGAACTCTCGGGTGCGTAGGTTTCCTCACGATGTTTTCCTTCACCGAAAAGCAGTGATAATTAATTTCTAATACTGCATATTGCAATGCAAATCAAAGTAAAACCAATGTAAGACTATCTTACATTGGTTTTACTTTGATTTGCAAACGTAGCCACTTCAAAACCCTTGTAATTCGCGAAATAAATTTCGAAATGTTTGTCAAACGGACAATTTAGTAAATTTCATATGATTCTCACCATTTGCATAATTAAAGAGCTTATTGATCGCAGGCGGCCACCGGACCGACATAAAGGTATTATTCCAGTTATTAATCACTCTCTATTTTATAAAGTTCGACGTCACTAAGATTTATTATCTAACTTCCTTCCTGACATGAGCTACGATCGGATGAAACTTTTTCAAAACAATGTCAGACAAAAATAAAAGTTCAGAAGGATTACAAATACGTCGAGGAGTTTGAAGCCTTGGATTTCAACCGTGATGTCTTGATTTGTAGACTTAATTTAAAAACAATACAAAATGGACGTTTCTGTTTTTTAATTTTTTTTATCAGAATGTTTGTTATATTTGTTAGCGAATAGAATTGAAGAATGGGCTACAATTTCTTCGCAATCTACAACATCGGATGTTATGTGATGTTGTGGAGCTGTTAAGATATCACTCCCAGTTTATATATGTCTTCATCATTCATCATCATTCAGGGGACCGCGTCACCGCGTCACTGCGAGCAGACGTACTATTCGAAGTTCCGTACATTAATATTCGCCTTATCTAAAGTTTTGATGTATTCGACGTAAAATTTAGACTAATTTTTCACTAACAGTCTAAGTATACTAAATAACATATTAAATTCAAAATAAAGTGCCTAAATAGTTAATTTTCACCACAAATTCGAAGTGCAAAGCAGTGTAAACAGTGCAGTGAGTGTTCGTTAACAAGTGAATCATCATTCTTCAGTCAATGTGATTGGTCTTTTATAAAAGAACAAACGCTACCATATATGGTAATTTGTACGCTAAAATCAACACACTGCTCAGAGAAAGAATGGTCGCAAATATTCACCGGTTGTGTTCAAGTTTCCATGGTCAAATGGCTTAAGATACTGGCACCGATTCACAACGTATCGTTGGACCCAAGATCGAATCTCACTTGAAGTTTTAATATTTTCGTTTTTTTGTATTTGTAATTTATAAATTGCAAATACATCACAGACATTGTTGTGTGCCCATCGTCAGTCAAATAAAAAACAAACCAACAAAAATGGAAGAATCCAAAAAATGTAACGCCTGTTTGAAAGTATTAGCAAACACACCCGTATTACATTGCTCACGATGTAAAGCAGGATATCATTACACATGTATAAATTATTCGGTGTCTGAGTTCGAAGCTTTGTCCGCCGAATACAAATCCGGATGGGTCTGTGTGCAATGCCGCAGCAGAGAACGCAAAGGAGGAGACAACTCAAACACTCCGGTGCGTAGCGACAACAGTAATGCTCAGACTTCACCTCAGCCAGATTTCGTCACACGGCGCACTAAAACACGCACTGGCACTAACAGCTGCTCTTGTCTATCAGCCAGTAATATACGGGACATTATCCGGGAAGAACTCCAACTTGTATTTACCAATCAAATACACCCCGAAATACAAGAAATTCGCAATGTGATGTCGTCACTCGAAGCAACCGTGAATCAATTTAGTGTGGAGCTCGAGATAGTAAAAGCCGAGCAAATTGAGCAAACTAAAAGGACTGAGACTATAAAATCAGAGAATGAGGATCTGAAATCTACCAACGCAAAGTTATTATCTCGCCTAGCCCAAATAGAACAGCACGCGCGCTCCTCAAACGTGGAAATCCAGTGCGTCCCTGAGAACAAACAGGAAAACCTGATCAACACTGTCATCCAGCTGGGAAAAGTCATCAAATGTCCGATTAACGAGACGCAAATACACTATTGTTCACGATTGGCTAAATTCAACATTTCCAGTCCACGGCCGCGCTCGATCTTGGTCAAATTTAATAGCCCACGTCTTCGCGATGAGTTCCTCGCAGCAACTAGCAGATTTAATAAGTCTAATCGAGAAGATAAATTAAACACCAGCCACCTAGGAATCGGTGGGAACAAGAAATCAGCGATCTATGTCTCTGAGCATCTTACCCAAGAGAATAAATCTCTGCATGCTGCTGCGCGCTCCACGGCTAAAAAACTGGGTTATAAATTTGTTTGGGTACGGGACTCGAGGATATTCATGCGTAAAGATGAACAGTCGAATCACATTTATGTCAAAGATATCGACTTATTAAACAAGTTGTCATAATGTAGCTAAATTTGACTAGCTGTTACTAATAGGCACCTTAAGTTGTTTTTATCAGAATGTACGAGGCTTAAATACTAAAACCACTGAACTTTTTAAAAATGTAATTTGCTGTAGCTACGATGTAATAGTTTTTACAGAGACATGGTTGAGCGGTAGTGTTTCCGATGCTGAATTATTTGATGATCGCTATGTGGTTTTTAGACGTGATCGGGAGAACAGTGGTTTCCATTATAGTAAACGAGGTGGTGGAGTTTTAGTAGCTGTCTCCAAACGTTTTAAATCTTTCCGCATGTGTGCCTATGAATCAGACTGTGAGGATATCTGGGTAAAAATAGAATGGGTAAGCAATAGGGGTGAAAATAACTGTCTTTACATATGTGGTGTTTACATTCCCCCACCTGTACAAAAACATATTTTAAACCACTTCATTACCAACACTAATTCTATCATACAGAATCTCAGCTCCAATTCCAGCATTGTCGTTCTTGGAGACTTCAACATGAGCAGCTTATGTTGGAATCAGACGTCCACTCTTGCTTTAACACCTAAAACGACTAATAGCTCGTTGAACACTATGATTTTAGACTTCATGTCCCTCAACAATCTCCTGCAATACAATTCATGCCTTAACAGCAAGAATCGCATTCTAGATTTAATATTGAGTTCAACTACTATTATACGCATAGCCGAGAGTTCCGATCCACTATCCATTGTCGACCCGTTACATCCCCCAATTGAATTTTGTGTTCAAATCGACCACGAAGAAATGCTCAAAACCCATGACGAATCCAGGTTTCGTTTTCATAAGGCGGACTATATAAAAATCAATAATGACCTAAATAAAATCGCGTGGGAAAAAGAATTATCAAATTTCGGCGTTGATGAAATGGTGGCACAGTTTTATAAAATTCTTAAAATTATTATTGCAAAGCATGTTCCAAAATCCAAACCTCGTTCCCATAAATATCCAGTTTGGTTCTCTGCTGCATTAGTTAAAATAATAAACGAGAAACACAAATATCGAATAAAGTATCGCAAATACGGTAATCCTAGGGACTCCCTTACGTTTGAATTACTTAGAGAAAGGTGTAAAAAACTGCTCAACGTATGCTATAAATTATATTTGAAACGGCTTGAGTCATCTTTGGTCTCAAACCCTAAACTTATATGGAGCTTTATTAAACATAAAAGAGGAGGGAATAGTTCGTATCCAGCCCAGATGTCCCTTGGGAATAAAATGGCTTCTACAGGTTCTGATATTTGTGAACTTTTTGCATCACAGTTTTCAGCTGTTTATAGCACAGACAAATTACCCATACCAGATCAGTCTTACATAGCACCAGTTAGTAATTACTTGACTTCAATATCAGTAACTAGAGACCAAGTTTTCAGAGTTTTAAAAAGACTTGATCCTACTAAGGGTGCCGGTTCCGATAGGATACCTTCCATTTTCGCTAAAAAATGCGCTGCTGCACTAGCACTACCACTTTGCGTCATTATAAATAAATCTCTATCTTCAGGTATATTCCCAACAGCTTGGAAAAGCGCCTATGTGATCCCATTATTCAAGAGCGGCGACATGACAGAGGTAAAAAACTATAGGCCTATATCCATACTTCCAACCTTCGCAAAAACGTTTGAGTCCCTTTTGTGCCCAATAATATCAAGTCATTTTCAGCAACTTATCACGCCTGAACAACATGGCTTCACAAAAGCTCGCTCAACTTCAACCAACTTGGTTTCCTTCGTTGAGGACCTTGCTAATGGAGTTGATCGTGGGCTATCATACGATGCAATATATACCGATTTTAGCAAGGCCTTCGACAGGGTAAGTCACGAAATGCTGCTCTACAAACTCTCCTATATAGGAATAGCCGGCATGTTTCTAAAATGGTGTAAGTCTTACTTGTCAGACAGACAGTCAATAATTGTAGCTGGTGGCCATAAGTCAAAAAAATTTAGAGCTATATCGGGAGTGCCTCAAGGTTCTCACCTGGGGCCTATCTTCTTTAACATTTTCATCAACGATGTCGGAAGATGCATTAACAACTCTCAATTTCTTATGTTCGCCGATGATTTAAAAATCTATAGGATTGTCAACACCGCCGAGGATGCAGCGTTACTGCAAAGTGATCTGTGCAATTTGGTATCGTGGTGTAAAACAAACGGAATGAGCCTAAATCCGAGCAAATGCCACGTAGTTTGTTTCGTTACGGTAAACGTAGACCAACTTCCTTAAAGCATTATCGATGTTCTAATCTCGCTCACTGATTGGTCACAACGGTGACGGATGACAGACAGCATCTGTCAAGCACGGACGTACGTCATCACTTGGGCGTACTTCTCTCTTAGGACGCTAACCGACTCGAACGGACGCGCGCGCTGCTATCGTGACAATTTTTCGAACTCAACCGCTTTAAAACCATTCGCCAGTGCCGTGTATCAACTGTTTAGCTGTGACAACGGGAGACCTGTACAAGCACATCATCCCGAGCTCGTGGACAACGAAGGTGGAGTCATCGGGGCTGTACGCAGACCAAGGTACGTGCTGTGCTTGTGCCTAATCTGTTGTGGCCTATCGTCGAGAACATCGTCTTTAGAGACTCACTCGCTCTGACTTCTGTCAGTCCCAGAAGTGGGATTAAAGCCGTCCCACCCTCTGAGGGACGCGTATCCTACATCTTTTTTGGTGCCGAAACCCGGGACTCCACCTAATCTAATTGCGAGATTAAACTATCCTGTGTATTTCTGGTTCAATCGCTAGCTTAGAACTCTAAATTATCGTTTAAAACTATAATTACATATAGCATTCTAAGTTGTTTCATCCCATCAGAAATACATATTAACACGAATCGTGTAGTATTTATAATTATCGCCATCGAACAGGGCTCCTAAGATCGTATTTACCGCTTAATAATTATATTAGTCGTTGACAATTATTGTAAGATCAAATTAGGCAATCACTTTTAACATTATCGGTGCTTAATTTAATATCGGCTCACAATAATATCATCATTTCATACGTTTTCATCGTTGTTTTAACATCATAATCGTTCCTTAATACGTGGAATATTCCAGAACATTAATACGAAGTTGTAATATTAAGAATTTGCAATTCACCTAACTGTTAATTTTATCAAAAGGTCGGAGGTAGGTCGATATTCTTACGCGTCGATCGCTAGGCGCGTACGAAGACGTAACGGAAAAATATAGATCGAAGACTCGTCGCGTATCGATATATCATATCGATAATTATCGTTTTCTGTGTTCGATAATTTTTATATTGGACATAATCGTGATATACCAGGTGGTAGAACCAGTGTTGTTCGACCGGGGCAGCACCACCGCCACACCTATTTCTTGCGTTCGGTGGAAGGGTGTGGTTGCCGGCTCACTTTCACGAGGCTTTCACTTTCACCCTAAATCTTAAGCTAAATCTTTAATCATCTTAACAATGTCGCTTTTAAGAAAACATTCTACTCGTAAATTAAGTGCGTTGAAACGGTCAAAGTCCAAATCGGTTGATATCGATTATACTCATGATGATTTGCCTTCTTTGCGTAGAAAACGAACTATTGCATATAAACGAATGACCAAGGCCTTAGAAATAGGTATCCTGGCCACAACTGATTCTTCGCAGCGAGATTTGTTTTTATCGTATCATCAAGAAGCTAAACAAATATATGCTACTTTTGATGATGCTCATTTCACCATTTTAGAAATTTTAAATGACCCTGAAAATGAGGATAGCGAAATTCAGGAACAGTTTGATGACATGTATTTTCAAGTATTATCAATTTATCGTAATATAACTAAAATCGAATCGTCACATACTTGTAATAATACGTCATCGAATATTCGGTTACCTAAAATTGTACTTCCAAATTTTAGTGGTAACATTAAAAAATGGCCTGAATATTTCGATACTTTTAACGCATTAATTCATAACTCGGATTCGCTTACCGATACCGAGAAATTTCATTACCTCGTCTCTTCACTTAGTGGCGATGCACTAGCAGTTATAAAAACATTTCCGATGACTCACCAGTACTACCGTGATGCATATGAAGCGCTTATCGCGCGTTATAAGAATAAACGCGAATTAGCTTTTACGTGTTGGCGCGACATTTTGAACATTGAATTTAAACATAATAACGCTCACGAATTTCGTAAGTCGCTTGACTTGTTTGAGGAAAACTTGTGCATTCTGAAAACAATTAATTTACCTATCGATCAGTGGGATTTTGTCCTTGTTTATCACATTCTATCGAAACTTGACACGAGTCTTCGTCGCAGCTTTGAAGAAAAATATTCGGTATGTGAACTCCCTTTATACAAACAGCTTAAAGACTTCTTACACTCTAAATGTGAAGCATTGCTACGCGATAAACATTTTTCTGAGTCAACTAATATAAACAAATCGTCACAAAATATTTTAACTACGAAGATTAAACGTAACAATTCGTCGCACGTACTTGTTGCTGCTCATAACCAAACACAAACCTCGAATATATCAAATCATGATTCTTTCAAATCTTTAATAAACAAATGTCCTTTTTGTAACGAATTACATACCATCTCGGCATGCACTGAATTTATTAATCAACCGCTCGAGGAACGCATGAAAATCGCTAGTGACAAACGTTGGTGTTTTAATTGTTTGAAACCATCACATCAATTAAAAACTTGCAAATCAATATTTACGTGTCGTATGTGTAAACGGAAACATCATACCTTACTCCATCGCGATAATATCGAACCAAATCAAACCGTATCGTCTTTGGTTTTAAGGTCACCTAATCATACAACCGTTTTGCTTGCGACTGCAATCGTTCAAGTCAGGGATGCAACGGGTGTTATGCAATCGTTTCGTGCGTTGTTCGACACGGGTAGCCAAAGCAACTTTATTACAGAATCAGCTGTAAGACGTTTAAATCTAATACCCAATCGAGCTACTAACAATGTAAGCGGTCTCGGTGACATACCTACGTCACTTGTAGGTGACGTCACCTGTTCAGTAGGTACAAACAATAAAGTTCTTTATACCTTAGACATGCACGTGATTCCAAAAATATGCGGTGATCAGCCTATCGCTAAGTTGAACACTTCTGGTTGGTCACATATCAAATCGTTACCATTAGCGGACCGCTGCTTCGATATGCCGGGACCCATTGATATACTGTTCGCCGCCGATGTTTTTGCTGACTCACTTCTTAACCAACGCATTAAAGGAAACTCTAATCAACCTACTGCCTTTAACTCTGTGTTCGGCTGGCTTCTCCTAGGTAAAACTCGCTTAGATTGTACCACTTTGGTACATGCTTCGTTAGATATCGATAATCAATTAATTTCCCTAGTTCAACAATTTTGGCAACTCGATACCGTTCCGAAGCCATTACATTTGACTCCAGATGAGCTACGATGCGAACAAAATTTTGTATCTAATCATTTACGTGATGCATCAGGACGTTATACCGTGCGCTTACCCTTTAATAATTGTTCAGAACCTATCTTCGAAGGCTCTCGTGACGTAGCATTGCGTCGTTTTTATGCTATCGAACGTAGATTGCTACGTGATCCGGATTTACGTGCTCAGTACGTTGACTTTATGTCCGACTATATAAAATCCGGTCACATGTCCTTGGTCCCCACTAGTGAACTGGGTACAGGAAAATACTATATACCTCATCATTGCGTGTTACGTCCTGACTCGGCAACCACTCGTCTTCGTGTTGTATTTGACGCCTCGGCGAAGGACTTACGCTCTCGTTCCTTAAACGACTGTCAGCTTGCCGGTCCGAAACTACAGCCCAACATTTTAGAAATCCTTTTGCATTTCAGAGAACATAATATTGTGTTTATGTGTGATGCTCGACAGATGTATCGCCAAATACTTATCGCCCCTGAACATCGCGACTATCAGCGTATTTTTTGGAGAGCTTCGCCTAACGACTCGCTTCAGGAGTACCGTCTGAATACTGTAACGTATGGCGTATCGTCGTCTCCATTTTTAGCATGCCGTACTCTGCTACAGCTCGCAGAGGATGAAGGGGATTCGTACCCTATCGCGAAAAGGATCGTTCTGTCCGATGTCTACATTGATGATATTGTAACTGGTTTTAACACGTTTGAAAATGCTAAAAGGGCAAAAAATCAGCTTATCGCCCTTTTTAAACTAGGTGGTTTTGAACTCAGAAAATGGGTGAGTAATAATTCGCAACTTTTATCGGATTTGCCTGAATCAGATTGTCTTAAAGGTTCTGTATCGCTTGACGACTCTGAACTTACAACATTAAAGGTTCTTGGGTTAAAATGGGATTCTTCGTCGGATGCATTTTTCTTTGAATTTAAATCTTTAGATCGGCCTTGTACTAAACGTTCAATTCTGAGTGAACTCGCTCGAATATTCGATCCCCTAGGATTCTTAGCGCCTATCACAATACAAATCAAATCGTATATCCAAAAACTTTGGATTCTTGGTGTTGGATGGGATCAAATTCCTCCTAATGAGATCATTAGTACTTGGAACACATATAAAACTCAACTACCAGAATTATCTCAACTTCGAATACCCCGTAAACTTACATGTGTTGAAACAGATACGTGCGAATTGCACGGATTTTGCGACAGTTCTGAGGTAGCATACGGAGCTGTTATCTATCTACGCGTAACTGATAATACCGGTGCAGTTCACGTTTTTTTCGTGTGTGCGAAGGCTCGCGTGGCCCCACTTAAACGTATCTCTCTGCCTCGGATGGAACTGTGCGCAGCCGTACTTCTCGCCGATCTGTATACATTTGTAAGGGATGCTTACCGCAATCGTATTAAAATAAATGCTGTTCACCTGTGGTCTGATTCAACAGTCGTACTGTCCTGGTTGCGCTCTCCTGCATCCCGATGGGCTACATTCGTTGCAAACCGTGTAAGTCATATTCAAAACGTAACATCTCCTGAATGTTGGCATCATGTATTATCTGGAGACAACCCCGCTGATATTTGTTCGCGCGGACAGTTTCCTAATAAGCTTCTCCACAATGTCCTTTGGTGGGCGGGACCACACTGGCTCTCTGAAGATCATGAATCGTGGCCTTTAAATAGCATAACTCATTCAATCGATGACGAGGTAATTGTCGCCGCGGAAGAACGTAAAACCGTAACATTGCTTTCAGGTAACAATATGGAGCAAATAATAATAGAACCTAACATAATTGAAAATCTAATAAATCGATTCTCATCATTATCTAAAATTATTAATATTCTCACTTATATTAATCGTTTCATAAACAATTCACGGAATCCAAAGAAGGCAAATCGTAATAAGTTTCTTAATAACATTGAACGACACACAACTCTCATGCAAATCGTTAAACATGTCCAGACTTACACTTTCTCGCAAGAAATATATAATCTACAAAATAATAAGCCGTTAACCAAACCATTTCGTAAACTCAATCCGTTTCTCGATGAGAAGGGTGTGCTCAGGGTGGGCGGCAGGATTTCTCGATCAGGATTAGAATACGAACACAAGCATCCTGCCTTCTTACCTTCGAATCATGTTCTTACCGATTTAATCATTGACAACCTTCATCAGAATTACTTACACCCGGGCATAAACACTACACATTTTCTACTCCTACAGCGGTTTTGGATTATCGCCGCTAAACGCACTATACGCCGTCGCCTTTCGAAGTGCATTCAATGTTTCCGTACAAACCCGAAGCCGTTACAACCCTTTATGAGTGACCTTCCTTCATTCCGTCTTAACCAAGTTAAGCCATTTTCGGTAGTAGGAGTGGACTTCGCTGGGCCGTTTCGTATCAAACTCGGTTCGCATCGGGGTGCTAAGATTGATAAGGCATATCTATGTCTATTTGTCTGCTTAGCGACCAAGGCGGTCCATCTGGAAGTCGTCTCGACGTTATCAACTGAAGGTTTTATCGCTGCTTTACGGCGTTTCGTGGGGCGTCGTGGCCGCTGTAATGTTATTCATGCGGATTGCGGCACTAATTTTGTCGGCTCTAGAAACCTACTTTCATCTTTAATGAATCAGTCCTCGAGCGCGGAAAACATTGAGTTTAAATTCAACCCTCCTGGTGCTCCCCATTTTGGAGGTGTATGGGAGATACAAATAAAGGCGGCCAAATCACATTTATATCGAGTGGTGGGTGATCAGGTTCTCACATTCGAAGAGCTAACGACTCTATTTGTTCAAATCGAAGCGGTATTAAACTCGCGGCCTCTATGTGCTATTAGTTCTGATCCGAATGATCTTTCTTGCTTAACGCCAGGTCATTTTCTTACCTTAGAGCCTTTAACTACTGTTCCCGATGAAGATCTTTCTAACATCAATATAAACCGGCTTCATCGGTGGCAGCTATTACAATCCTTTCAACAGAACTTTTGGTCCAGATGGAAAACCGAGTACTTAAATTCCTTAACACAACGAGCCAAATGGACCAAGGATTCTAAACCGTTATCAGTAGGTTCGATGGTGATAATAAAGGATGATAATCGTATTCCTTTGCAATGGCCTTTAGCCAGAGTTGTAAAGTTACATTTCGGTGCGGATGGGATAGCTAGAAGTGCTGTGGTTAAAACCGCAAGCAACCATCTAATTCAAAGACCGTTGGTTAAGCTCTGTCCTCTACCTGTAGAGGACTAGCTTAAATCGTTTCTAACCTTATCGGAGCTTAAGTTTAATTACCGTTTCTTATTCTTTTCTAACTTAAGCTCAACATATCATTTTATTTAATTTTTTTCTTTCAATTAAACTAACAACAATTCGTATCAATTATTTGTATCGTATTCATATCATTAATCGTTTCTATCATGTGCATCTATCTTCTTTATCGATTGACCAGAAAATACCATTAGTATTTTGGTGGGCGGGATGTTTCGTTACGGTAAACGTAGACCAACTTCCTTAAAGCATTATCGATGTTCTAATCTCGCTCACTGATTGGTCACAACGGTGACGGATGACAGACAGCATCTGTCAAGCACGGACGTACGTCATCACTTGGGCGTACTTCTCTCTTAGGACGCTAACCGACTCGAACGGACGCGCGCGCTGCTATCGTGACAATTTTTCGAACTCAACCGCTTTAAAACCATTCGCCAGTGCCGTGTATCAACTGTTTAGCTGTGACAACGGGAGACCTGTACAAGCACATCATCCCGAGCTCGTGGACAACGAAGGTGGAGTCATCGGGGCTGTACGCAGACCAAGGTACGTGCTGTGCTTGTGCCTAATCTGTTGTGGCCTATCGTCGAGAACATCGTCTTTAGAGACTCACTCGCTCTGACTTCTGTCAGTCCCAGAAGTGGGATTAAAGCCGTCCCACCCTCTGAGGGACGCGTATCCTACATAGTTAGGTTCAGTAGGAAAAAAAACGCACCATACAGAGTCTACCGTATAAATCAGGAGGCACTGAACGAGGTAAGTCATACTCGCGACCTAGGAGTCATTTTAGACAATAAACTGCGCTTTAACCTACATGTCGATGATATCGCCAACAAGGCTTTCAGGATGTTAGGATTTAGCCTTCGAACCTGCAAGGATTTTAGGAACCCAAAAACTAAAATTATAATCTTTTCCTGCCTTGTACGCAGCGTTCTTGAGTATTGCAGTATTGTCTGGAACCCACACTACGATGTGCACATAAGGCGTTTGGAGAGCGTTCAAAAGCGTTTTTTGTGGCATTTGACTTACAGCTGTAACCTGGGTCATAGTCTCAGAAGCTACAACGATCGCCTATTACATTTTAATGTTAAATCACTACGGCATCGTAGGGAACTGCTTGACATCATGTTCCTATACAAATTAATAAATGGAAATTTGGACACCCCTGATCTTCTGTCTCGAATCAATTTATATGTACCTAAACAACTACAGAGACTTATGAAACCTCCCTTTGCTATCGACACCTCTAAGACAAATCTGGGACATTACGCTCCAATAAACCGATCACTAAGAAGCTATAATCTGATTCACAATTTAACTACCAGTAACTCGGAACTACACAAGGTTAAAGGATATCTTGACATCTTCTCAAACTCCCAAAATAAGTTCAAACAAATTGTAAGTCAAGTAATAGGAGACTAAGACTAAAACTATGGATATAATTTCTACCGCAATGTAATTTATTAATAATTGTAATTTAATAATAATCAACAATAATCGTAATTTAATAATAATTGTAATTGAATAATTAATAATAATTGTAATTGAATAATTAATAATAACTGTAATTTAATAATAATTATTAATAATTGTATTTTAATGTATTTTTAATTAGTCTATACACGAATGTCTTTTTTATTTATTAAATATGTTATCTGTAACTGATGTACGCGCTAAGCATGCTATTTGCGCCTATAATTAAAGTAGCACTTTTATTGTATATTATGCATGTGTAAACATAATTTTGTAAAGTGTATACTTTGTTGGTGCAATTTTTAATAAATAAATAAATAAATAAATCCAATGTCGAAGGGTGCTATTGCCTTCAACACTCACATCGTAAGTACTAATATTATAAATGTAAAATTTGTTGAGGATATGATTACTTACTTACTCTTTCAGAAAACTCAGGGACTGTCGTGGAAAAGCTATTGCATAGCATTTTTTATCAGCTTATACAAATAAAATTATTTATTTATTTATGCAGTATTTTTTCTTTGATATTAATTCAAGTTTTTTTTCTTTGATGCTACTTTCTCACAAATAGCTATTCGTCCGATTACCGAGCAGCTTGTCTCGATCCGTTCGACCTTCGTACTGTCGTACCATATACATGTTACGGTAAATGTAAGCATTTATGCTCATTTCGCTCATTCCGCTCACTCACTCCAATCCGGTCCCTCCGGGCAATTCGGTCTCTCCGGGCAATCTGGTCACTCCGGGCAATCTGGTCCCTCCAGGCAATTCGGTCACACGGCATATCGGTCACTCCGAGCAATCCGGTCCCTCCGGGCAATTCGGTCCCTCCGGGCATATCGGTCACTCCAGGCCATTCGGTCGCTCCGGGCATATCGGTCCCTCAGGGCAATTCGGTCTCTCCGGGCAATCTGGTCACTCCGGGCAATCTGGTCCCTCCGGGCAATTCGGTCACACGGCATATCGGTCACTCCGAGCAATCCGGTCCCTCCGGGCAATCCGGTACCTCCGGGCAATTCGGTCACTCCGGGCATATCGGTCACTACAGGCAATTCGGTCACTCCGGGCAATCCGGTCACTCCGGGCAATTCGATCGCTCCGGGCATATCGGTCGCTCTGGGCATATCGGTCCCTCCGGGCAATTCGGTCTCTCCGGGCAATCTGGTCACTCCGGGCAATCTGGTCCCTCCGGGCAATTCGGTCACACGGCATATCGGTCACTCCGAGCAATCCGGTCCCTCCGGGCAATTCGGTCCCTCCGGGCATATAGGTCACTCCGGGCAATCCGGTCCCTCGGGGCAATTCGGACACTCCGGGCAATCCGGTCCCTCCGGGCAATGCGGTCACTCCGGGCATATCGGTCACTACAGGCAATTCGGTCACTCCGGGCAATCCGATCACTCCGGGCAATTCGATCGCTCCGGGCATATCGGTCTCTCCGGGCAATCTGGTCACTCCGGGCAATCTGGTCCCTCCGGGCAATTCGGTCACACGGCATATCGGTCACTCCGAGCAATCCGGTCCCTCCGGGCAATTCGGTCCCTCCGGGCATATAGGTCACTCCGGGCAATCCGGTCCCTCGGGGCAATTCGGACACTCCGGGCAATCCGGTCCCTCCGGGCAATGCGGTCACTCCGGGCATATCGGTCACTACAGGCAATTCGGTCACTTCAGGCAATCCGATCACTCCGGGCAATTCGATCGCTCCGGGCATATCGGTCCCTCCGGGCAATTCGGTCACTCCGGGCAATCTGGTTACTCCGGGCACACTCTGGTTCCTCCGGGCAATTCGGTCACTCGGCATATCGGTCACTCCAAACAATCCGGTCCCTCCGGGCAATTCGGTCCCTCCGGGCATATCGGTCACTCCGGGCAATCCGGTCCCTCCGGGCAATTCGGACACTCCGGGCAATCCGGTCCCTTCGGGCAATTCGGTCTCTCCGGGCAATTCGGTCACTCCGGGCATATCGGTTACTCCAGGCAATTCAGTCACTCCGGGCATATCGGTCCCTCCGGGCAATCCGGTCCCTCCGGGCAATTCGGACACTCCGGGCAATCCGGTCCCTTCGGGCAATTCGGTCTCTCCGGGCAATTCGGTCACTCCGGGCATATCGGTTACTCCAGGCAATTCAGTCACTCCGGGCATATCGGTCCCTCCGGGCAATTCGGTCACTCCGGGCAATCTGGTCACTCCGGGCAATCTGGTCCCTCCGGGCAATTCGGTCACACGGCATATCGGTCACTCTGAGCAATCTGGTCCCTCCGGGCAATTCGGTCCCTACGGGCATATCGGTCACTCCGGGCAATCCGGTCCCTCGGGGCAATTCGGACACTCCGAGCAATCCGGTCCCTCCGGAATGAGCGGAATGAGCATAATTACCAACGCATATGGTAAATGTAGTAAATTATCCACATTTACCGGTAATTATATAAACCTTCCGCGCGATCGTGGTATATATTGGTTTAAGCTTTGGGATGGAGAGCGAACGGCGCGGGAAATGGTCCGAAGGAATAAATTCTATTTAGTTTATGAAAAATAAAGCTCACTCAGTAAGAAGCCGTAGCCTCTATGAGGCTATCCTGCTATAGAAGTAGGTCAATGCGTAAGAATTAAGGTACCAGACGTAGATCGAGCCAAAGCAGATGGCCGAAATATAATAGCCGTTGTAATTTCGATCGAGAATGAAAATCTTTACAAACTTGGTACGAAATACGGGATTTTAAGCCAGTTGTACTCAAGAAACGAATTATTTACTACATTTACTAAAAGAGTATGGTAATTTTATATAATTTCCGGTAAATGTGATTAATTCGAAAGTTTTTACAACCTTTACCACGAGCACTGGTAATTATGCATAGTTCCCGGTAATTGTACATAACCGCACTATTCACATTTACCGTAACATACATACACGTTTAGCGAACGCTCGGCCGCGCGACATGGTAGGCGGAGTGGGGGATGTTAAGTATTTTTCGTTACGGAATTTCTTGATTTGGTCGCCGCGCTTAAAGCCTGCGATAAAAGCTATACAAGAGCTTAACAATAGATCGCATTTGATTAAAATTGGTTTTACAGATAGTTTAAACCTTTTTTTTAAGTGGGTAATCCTCATGGATACCCAGCCGCCCGGGGCAGCAGCTGGATTATGCCGGACTCTTACCGGCTAAACTAAACCCCCACTGTGTTTTCACCTCCGCACCGTTTGGCGGGAACACGGGCACGCTTTAACATTCATCCGCGAACCCGCCGGTGCCTGGTCGCTTCCGCAACCCCCTCGCGTGGAGCATGGAGCTCCCCTCCAACAGGAAGGCGCGCCAGTAAACACAAAGGCTCCCATCCGCAGGGTGACGGACCAACCCCGAGACCGCCACCCAGGAGCCGTGGGCATGGGCAAGCCGACACCGGCAAAGGCACCGACCTCCCACACCCAGCGGCGGATCCGATCCCTGTTTCCGCCACAAACCACCAAACGGCCGCAGAGGACAGGGAGGACGGCAACGACACACCGCATCTCCTCTTCCTCTGCGGCCCCACCGCCAACGCATCTGACGGTGCGCCCCCGTTAGGTCGCGGGAGACAGGGTGCACGGCAACGACACACCGAGACATCTCTCCTCCCACGACCCCTCCTGGCTGCGGAGGACAGAAAACACCGTCCCCCGCAGCCCCCTCGGATGCATCCGGAGCGGGCCTCCAGCTAAGCCCACTCGGAGCGTCCCCTCCCTGGGATCCCTCTTGGCTTCACCGCGGCGCCCCAAGCCACGGTTACAGAGTCCCCTCACCACGACAGGGTGGAGATCCCTTCGAGGGGGAGATAGTTTAAACCTGGATTAACTCATGAGATACTTATTACCACGGTAAACTATCATAGCAGGCAGGACCGTAGGATTGAGCTATTCTTTAGTATTAAAATGAATTGCCTTTTATTATCTAACTTCGTCAATTCGGATCCATTAAGACGTGACATAAACTTATGTTCTTCTTCGTTTACACAAAGTTGTAGTTTTGCAGAAATATCACAATTTTGCTTTTACTCTTTTGGGATTCCTTGGGAGTCATAAAACCATAACAAATCGCGATCTAAAATTAAACAAGTCACATAGTTTAATTAAATAACCTGTGATTCAATTATTTTGATAAGCAACTTCGTCAACCCATTAATGTCCAAGCATTTCTTGTGTTTCGATAGAAGGGTGTGTTTGCCGGCACACTTTCACATGAGGTGACCATCATAGTCCTCGGGTGTAGCAATGCATCTGTGATTGAATTCAGATGGAACCGATGTTTTGTATGAAGTTGATCTTCCCATCACCACCACTTCCCAGATAAATACGTCCCATTGCTAGGTATGGGTAAGAGACCCTTGTAATTAAATTGAGTCTATAAACATAATCTTCCACAGAAATCCTCTACGCTCCATCACATATTTCTTATGTGATGTAGCCTTTTTTTTTTGTTTTCGAGGGGGAAACCTTCCAAAGGTACCCGACGCCGTGGGAGCGACGCAGGGTTATGTGGGATTTTTACCGCACTAAAATCCCCCCGGTGGCCGTCCTCGGCGCTAAAAAGGAGGACTCCGGGATCTCGAAACGACTTCAACCGGAATCCTCCGAGCGCGCTGCCCCATCGGGCTCCTCCCAGATAGGCGGCTGGGCCCACCGCTCCGTCTAGTCTTTACGACGGTATGCGACCACACATACCGCCGTCCTTCCCGGGATTGCCTGACCGAACGGTTCGAGTTCCCACTCTAGCCGTCTGCAACCCCGGAAGCCCCTTTTAGTCGCCTCTTACGACAGGCAGGGGATACCGTAGCCCTATTCTGACCCCGAGGCTACAGGGACGATGTGATGTAGCCTGCAATATGGTATACTTTATGATATACTTACAGCATATGTTTGAACAAGCGAGCAGCACACGCCGTCCTCGTTAACAGACCGCAGTGTCGCTACATTTTAATTACACGCCTATATTATGCCTACATTCAGTCTATTGCCTTATAAAGCGCTTATGGCTCTGTAGGACAAACGCATTATCTTTGATACTTGTTGGATTTTGTTTGGCTCTATAACAGAAAATAAATATCGGAGATCGTTAGGCTTGAATCAATCTAGTTAAGATTATCAATTTTTGTACGTTTAACTAGCGTTAGACAGATGTCCTACTCGATAAACAGCAGACACCTTCATTTTCTATAGATGATTTGTCACATTTGCCACACATGGGAGGTCGCCAATGCATCGCCGGATTTAAGGTGTTCGGGAAATGCCTCAGGATTAGAATTACATGCTTTATACAACCACATTAGGATTTTCTCCTGTGTTGTGGGTACCATGGACACACACAAGACGATACATAAACACCCAAACCCTGAACAGGAATCTAAACTCATCATTCAGATAACTGTCTGGCCGGGAATCGAACCCGGGACCCATTGAGAGTCAGACCGGTTTGGCAACTGCTCCGCCACGCGGGTCGTCAATGTCAATTAAGACTTTATAAGAAGATTAAAATAAGGTTTTACAACTTGGGCCTGAGAGGCAGTAAAAAGTCTGGTGCTGACTTGCAATCGAGTGAACTGCTTGTTTATTTTTTCTTTTTCATGGAAAAGAAATTTCATCAGAAACGGTTATGCAGATTTAACACTTTTTTGAAAACAGTTGCATAAATTGCAACTTATTTATTTCAAACCTTCAAAAGGTACCGTCACCATGCAAGCGCAGATGATGGCGCTGCAAAGAGAAGTCCGGGATCTCCAAAGGAACGCAACCGGTTTACGCTGAGCGCAATACCCCGTTGTAGTAGCGGAGCCCAGGATGCTAAATCGGGATTTACTCGTGCATCATAGAAACCTATTTGGTTCCGAAGCTTAACTGATAAGAAGGAAAAAATCTCATATGATATTCTTTTCATTGGTGGGGGGAGTGGCTACAGATTTTTAAAAATGATGATTTTCTGATGATCAATTTTTTTTACTAATCTGATCCTTTATCCTTGACGGGCCATATATGGAAGGCTCATAACGGGTGGAAATACTTAACTTTGTTCAAGGTATCCCCCTGGATATTAATCTGCCGCACTGTAGAATAATCCCGAAATCCTCGCTTGGGCTCCACTACTATTGAAGTGCACTTATTGGCGTAGAAGTTCACCAAACCGTCTGTCGTTGACGACAGTTCGAACTCTCAATCTTGCCGCCCGCAACCCTGCAAATTAATCGCCTCTTACCACAGACACGAGATTCTGTAGTTATATTCTTTTCCCGTAACTATATGTTCCCATATGTCCACCAATTCGCACTTGGCCGGCGCGGTGTACTATGACCTATAACTCTCTCATTCTGGAGACCCGTGCCCAGCAGTGGGACAATAATGGGTTGACAAGATATGTTCCTAAACCTATCCTGAAATCTTACACATAACAATTATGAAGCTCCATTAACATGGTAGTATTATTAACTGGACAGTTTCATTACTCGCTATTAAGATAAGAACAATACTGAATATTGCAAACTGTTATTGTATTAGGTCACGGTTATGTTTACGGTTCTATTGTATTATTATATGTTATAGACTATCGTTTACTAAATTTAATTAAAAAATATTTGCCGCCAATTTAAAGAAATTGCTTTCAAATGATTTGCATTTATGTATAACATTTTTGAATGATGGTAAAATCCTTTGTATTTTGGCTTCAGTGGCATTACCCCCTATTTCTCTTATGACAACAATTAAGTTAATTAAACATGTTTAGAGAGTGTTCAGGGAAATACACTTATCCGAGGAGTTCCAAATTAGACCTCAATGGTAAAAATGCATCTATGGTCAACATAAGGTTTTTGTAGTTCCGGGACCAGAATAGGGCTACGGAATCCTGCCTGTCGTAAGAGGCGACTAAAAGGGGATTCCAGGGTTGCGGGCGGCTAGAGTGGGGAGCTCGAACCGTTCAGTTAGGCGATCCCGGGAAGGACGGCGGTATGTGTGGTCGCATACCGTCGTAAAGACTAGACGAAGCTGTGGGCCCAGCCGCCCATCTGGGAGGAACCCGACGGGGCAACGCGCTCAGAGGATTCCGGTTGCGGTCGTTTCGAGATCTCAGAGTTCTCTTATAAGCACCGAGGACAACCACCGGGGGGGGGTTTTAGTGCGGTAAAAATCATACATACATAACCCTGCGTCGCTCCCAAGGCGTCGGGTACCTTTTGAAGGTTTCCCCCTCGAAAACAAAAAAAAAAGGTCAATACGGTTACTCGTAATACTTATGATAGAACATTAAACATAGATTGTAATGTAAATTACGTGCTTACTGTCATGTTTTTAATTTTGTTATGTTGTATTTTACGAAATAATATATGTTTCCATCTTTCAATTCTGGCTCATTAATATAATACCCCTGTAAAAACTAAAGTAGTAAAGATCTATCTTCATGAGAACATTTATATACGACATTAATAGTGGTTCAATTTCGACAAGCTAAATATTAGTGTGTGCACATACATAGTCGCAAGATATAACGATGACATAAAACATGGATTTAAATAATCATAAGTTCATTGTCCTGATGTGTCCGAAAAATTCTCGTGAACTCTCAAAATTGTTGGTAAAAGTTTAAAATAATAGAGTAGTGTATGCACTATGCACCACGGTTTTACGTTTAAATAAATATAACATAACTTTTAATTGTAATCATTTTTGATAGTATTGATGCATTTTAATGAAATGGAGACTAACTATTAAATCAAGATGTGGCCTGAATATATATTATCTTTTAATTCGCTTCAGTTTTGATTTAAAGCGATTTTAAAAATTCTAGAAATATCTAATATATAAAATTCTCGTGTCACTATGTTCGTTCCTGTACTCCTCCGTAACGGCTTGACCGATTCTCATGAAATTTTGTGAGCATATCGAGTATGTCTGAGAATCGGCCAACATCTATTTTTCTTACCCCTTAGTGATACAGGTTGTCCACCCATAAGATTTTTATATTGCAAAACAACATTTGCCGGGTCAGCTAGTTATATATAAATCACTTATTATTAGCTGTCTGTGTTACTTTTTAAGTAAATACATCCAGTGTACAAACAAGCGGGGCTTCCATTTTTGTTATACATATGGATAAACTAGTAAATGCAGAATCCTTGAGAAATTCCCGCGGAATACAAAAGATAATTAGTTGAAGGATCCGTTTCATGGCTTGGTTTTAATGTTTTAACATGTCGTATGAATTTATTAAAAAACCGTTAGAATTCGTTAACACGATGTAACTGTAGATGAAAGATGATTGCGTTACAATTGTATGTTTATATTATGGCATTAAAAAATATTTATTAAAAATTATTTCATGGCTCCGGCCATGAAATAATTTTTACTCTTGCGTTTCGATGGAAGGGTGTGGTTGCCGGCACACTTTCACATGAGGCGACCATCATAGTCCTCGGGAGTAGCAACGCATCTGTGATTGACTTCAGATGGAACCCGTGTTCTGTTTGAAGTTGATTACAAATGTCCATGGGCAGCAGTGAGAGAGGTGGACTGCTCGTCTGCTACTTCAGTCAAATAAAAAAAAATGTGGACTTAAACACTTGTATATTTTGTTTACACAATATCACGTATGTATGCGCTATATCACTTCATGTTATCCATCCGTCAGCCTTTTAAGGTCTACTGCTGGACATAGGCCTCCCCTAAATGGCGCCACTCCAACCGGTCCTGTGCTTTCTGAATTCAATCGTTTCCCGCTGTCTTCTTCAGGTCATCGGTCCTTACCAATGCTCCTCTCGTGGTCCGTGGTCGTGCCGACCCATCATGCAAATTTTGAGAGCAATGTCGGTAAGCTTCATTTGTATACGAATTTCATGTAATTTTTGTCTATTATGTCATTAAAATCGATCCAGTTTCCAAGACCAGGTTATTTAGTTTAATTTATTAGGGCACATCTACCCTAGTAAATCATATTTTCTTCATACTTTAATCTGCGTATATAAACAGATTTTACTTATTATAATTACTTTAGTACGCAATATTTTATATGACGTGGACAAAAACAACACGCAAAGAATTGAATACGAAGTTTTCAATAATAAACTGACACTCCAATAAAAAGACCGACACAAACAATCCACAGTAAAAGAAAAACCCGAATTAAATTAATTGTTTTTATTTATTTATTTATTTATTTATTTATTTGAACACCAACATAATGTACACCAATTACAGCATAAACAGAAGATAACATTAGAAAGATAAGTGTCATTATAATCAAAGGTGTAGACTGCATGCACAGAAAGCGAATCTAAGCCAATGAGAAAAAAGGATACAAATCATTACAAATTGATTACAGATTTTTAAAAATTACAAATTGAGATTAATTAGTGAAGTAAAAATAAAAATAGTCAAATTAAAGTAATAAAAATTAGTTAATTACAGTGATAAGAATTGTCAATTAAAATAATAATAAATAATAATAATAAGTACAATTATGATAAAAAATTAAAAATGTATTGAATAGGCATTATAAAGAAAACACAATTAATTTGAATAAAAACGAAATTAAATTAACTCATGGACATAAAGAGAGGTATTTAATAATATTCCTCTTAAACCGGCGGATGTCGTTGTCGAAGAGATCGATTTTGTCATTCAACTTTGCAATATGATTGTAATTTCTGACTATTCTATTGAGAGGAGCGTTCATACCAAGGTTGGATTTAAAGGTTCTTTCCGTGAATACGTTGAACCTAGATGCTCTTGGTAATTTAGATGGAGCGGAGAAGTTGAGTGACGTTAACAGTTCGGGAGCATCGATCAGGCCATTCACCAATTTATAGAGGAATAGTAGGTCCAGCAAACGTCTTCGATTTGAATTTTTATACGAATATGCTAAGTTTTCAATAATAAACTGACACCGATAAAAAGACCGACACAAACGATCCACAGTAAAAGAAAAACGCGAATTAAATTAATTGTTTTTATACGAATATCCTAAGTTTTCAATAATAAACTGACACACCGATAAAAAGACCGACACAAACAATCCACGTATTCAGTATGTATTTAAATACAAAGTAAAGGCTCAAAGAGTGCAATAACGTTGACACATCGGCTCAGCTGGAACGTTTTGAATGTAAACACAAACATGGCCGTCAGCTAAGAGGAACAAACATTGATAGTTATATTTCCCTGCCATTGGGATACATTTATGCAGAAATAGCACTAGAATTCATATATACTGCATATATGAATTTATTGGCTTATCAAGCACACTGAGATATTCCAGGAGCGCTATGACATGAGGTTCTTCAAGAAAGATGCGAAAAGAGCTCTCCTTCACAGCCGGCGATGCATTGGCGACTCCTCTGGTGTTGCGAATGTTCACAGGCGACGGTGACTACTTACCATCAGGTAGCCCGTCTGCCTTATCGTTAGGTTAAATTATAAAAAAAAGCTACATGACATTATTTTCGATCAAGTATAACTGGTATCGATTATTTAATGTTGACTACTAGATGTTTAAAAAAGAAATATACATACTTAATACAAAGAAAAACAAACCTCCATCCGGGGATAGTGTAAGTAAAAAGCGTTGGTACTGACAATTTGTAAGTGACAGTGTAAGTGTAAGTTAGGGGGGGGGGACTATACAAAAGAAAAACATTTCATTTTAAACTTATAAAAGACAACATCGAGGATCCAGGAGATCAGCCTTAATAATGACGATGGTGGAGAGCTAAAGAACATGTACATTTTTTAAAATGTTTCTCAGTTTGTTTGTCAAAATTCTTGGTATTTACAAAATTAATTTGACGGGAGATGTATTTCATAAATTTAACACATAGGCATTAACTAGTAAGATACTTTTCATAACAATAGCTAAACATCCTGGATAAGGTTAAAAATCGTTTGGTAAGTTGGAATTCTTTTATTTTAGAGCAGTTTAAAAGTGTTCCTAACTCGTTTAATTTAAAATACTAGCGTGAGACTTGCAAAAAGTTGTTTAAAAATTTCAGAAAACATTAAATTGGAGTTTTATTTTGTACCGAGCTGGTTGTAACTAGGATCAGCTATTTGAAATTTTTGGGCCAAGCTCTGACGCAAATTGTATAAAGTAGGAATGAAACCAAGATTATGCAAATGTGCATGCATTGTATTATACTTATAAATATTTAAAATGAAACTTCTTACAAAATTATTATCATTTTCTTTGCTATCAAATTATATTTTTGTCTACACAGATTTTTGAAATAGAAGTACTTTTTAAACTCAATAAAATGCGGGAATTCTCTTATACTGAGTTACATTGCGTAAAAAAGAAATGGAAAACTTTTTTGAGATCGTTTAGATACCTATCCATCGGCGGGAAACTTGTGAAACGGTGAATTGTACCTATATTTTACAGTTTTAGTTAAGTACATAAAAACTTCTGTTCCGGTATCATTACCACTCATCTAATACCTTAGTATGTGTTTCATTACGTTTCCTTTAAGCAATCATTGTTTATGTTATGAGTTGAGTGGTAACCCATTATTGTCCCACTGCTGGGCACGGGTTTTTCTCTCAAAATGAGAGAGTTTTAGGCCATGGTTCACCGCGCTTGCCAAGTGCGAATTGGTGGACTTGACACACCTCCGAGAACTTTTTTTCTTTTTAATGACCTCTCAGGTGTGTAGGTTTCCTCACGATGTTTTCCTTTACCGAAAGCAGTGTTTAATAATTTCTTATGCGCACATAATATAGAATAATCAATGGTGCGTGCCTGGTTATTGTGTTATGCTCTCAATGTTTTGGGTATACGTTGAAAACTAGATTGCACATTTATGTCTTAGTTTTCGTCATAACATGCAATGCACTTTGAAATTATGTGCAAAAAAACGTTACCAATATTTTTTGAGGAGACATAAAAATTCGTTCTAAGGGTACAGCACGTACGAGTAACAGAGTGTAAAGATTCCATACTTTTGTTTGAGAGAAACATAAAATGTAACGAGAATTACTTTCGGAGCATCCAAAAATGAAAATCTTTGATCCTAGCGTTGTCCTTATTAGAGAGTAGGGGCGGGCGCCGCATAAGTTCCACTCACCATGTTAGGTAAATTAAAATTAGTGTCACATAAGCGCTAGTATATGTAATCCTTATCTTTAGAGGACAAGGATGAAAACAGTAAAGGGTGACACGGTTTTAGCAACTCCAAGAGTTTAAATTTTTTTTTTTGAGACCTTAACTCAAAAGCAAGTGGTCGTATGATATTTTTATCTATAACTATCGCCACGTAGAACAGAAGTTCTGTCTGTAATAAATCACAGTTGCTCTGTCGTTGCTAAGATGATCGCTTCGTATTTAGGGCCATACCCTTCCAACTTCAGCTTCAAGCTGAAGTAGGTAGGACCAGTGTAGTTCGCCTGGGGAACCACCGCCACACCTATCTTTGGCGTGTTTTTTTTTATCTGATTTTGACAGCAAACGAGCATGCAGCCCACCTGATGGTAAGTGGTCACTGCAGTCTGTGAATATCTGTAAGCAACTTCATAAAGAACATGGGTTCTATCTGCAGTCAATAACAGTCGCATTGCTACTCCCGGGAACTATGATGATCGCTTCATATGAAAGGGTGCCGGCGTCCATACCCTTCGTTGGAAAATTTCTTGCGTTTCGTTGTGGGTGCCGGTTGGTTTTTATAAGAGGCAACCATCATAGTCCTCGGGAGTAGCAACGCGTGAAGAGATAAAAAAGGTATAACGAAAGTACCTCCTTGGTCGAATTACACAGACAGGCTGTAACATCCGTTACCACCTGTAACATAACGACGCCCTGGAAGAGTGGTGGAAAATTAAAACCAGCGGGCAATGTGGTAAAAAAAACCGGCATCCTAGACGATCAGTCGGTTAGACTATTTTTGGATACCGTGCCTTTTTTTTTTAGTAGCAAACGAGCATGCAGTCCACCTGATGGTAAGTGGTCACTGCCGCTCATAGACATCTGTAATCAACTTCATACAAAACATGGGTTCTATCTGAAGTCAAACACAGATGCGTTGCTACTCCCGAGGATTATGATGGTCGCCTCATGTAAAAGTGTGCCGGCAACCACACCCTTCTATCGAAACGCAAGAAATGCTTCACGCTAGAAATAGGTGTGGCGGTGGTACTTCCCCGGTCGAACTACACTGGTTCTACCACCTTCAAAAAAAGTGCCTAAAGGGTAGAAACAGAACCCTATTACTAAGACTCCGCTGTCCGTCTTTCAGCCATAGCCAGACAGTTGAAATTTTCACAAATGATTTTTTTTGTTGCACCATATAACTATAACACCCTAAAAGCAGAATAAAATAAATATTCGAGGCGGCTCCCATTCAAAGATCGTAATTTATTTTGCCGTTTTTATAGATAGGTATAGTAACCTTTCATGCGATTTACGAAGTAAGTCTAACTTAAATAACTAAAGCTACACGTATTTTTTTTTCGTTCTCGAGGGGGAATCCTTCAAAAGGTACCCGACGCCGTGGGAGCGACGCAGGGTTATCTGGGATTTTTACCGCACTAAAACCGCCCCGGTGGCCGTCCTCGGCGCTGAAAAGGAGGACTCCGGGATCTCGAAACGACTTCAACCGGAATCCTCTGAGCGCGTTGCCCCATCGGGCTCCTCCCAGATGGACGGCGGGGCCCACCGCTTCGTCTAGTCTTTACGACGTTATGCGACCTTACACACACATACCGCCGTCCTTCCCGGGATTGCCTGACCGAACGGTTTGAGCTCCCACTCTAGCCGTCTGCAACCCCGGAAGCCCCTTTTAGTCGCCTCTTACGATAACCAGGGGATGCCGTAGCCCTATTCTGATCCCGGAGCTACAGGGACGAAAGCTACACATACTAGCAAATCCTTGATATTATGTACGTAAAATGACATGCAACAGTCCAATCCTTTGTATCAAAATTTTGGCATTAACATACTATTCATACTGTAGGTACACGACTACATCAAACACACAAACACACTGACATGACTGACGCCACATCACCTCAGGAATGGTAACATTACGGTCCGTCACGTCTACAACTGCCTTGAGGCCGGAAATTAATAGCTTCCGTTGTATACCGGATATCTATTAATACTGAATGAAAGCCTCTCCGGGATGCATTCTACTAACTTTAGCGGCTTCCTTTGTAATGTATAGTTATGTTTAAGTTTCCGGATTATTATTATTACTAGTTGACTTCGAACTTTGTTCCGCCTAAAAGTCAAATATCTAAAATTATCAGTGTTTCTCTACTAAATAATACATGTATTATACACAAAAACCTTCCTTTTGAATCACTCTATCTATTAAAACTGCATTAAAATCCGTAGCGTAGTTTAAAAGATCTAAGCATGCATAAGAACAGACAGCGGGAAGCGACTTTGTTTTACACTATGTAGTGATTTTAGAGTTATACAGTTTAATTTCATGTCTGAATATATTTTGATCCAGTTACATGGATCGTGGTCACGGCGAAACTGCGGTGGAGAGGATAAATCGTTGACAAGCACTGGTAGATTAATTTTTTTACCCTATGTTTAGTAAGATTTATTTTAGATTCTATTTTACGATACTCAACACTAAGTGAAGAATTTAAGGTAATTTGTAGTCACAACAAAAAAAGGCCTCGGAGGTGAGTGAAGGCCACCCGGTCAGCGCGGTGGACTGTGGCCTATAATTCTCTCATTGAGAGAGAAGACCCGTGCCCAGCAGTGGGACAATAATGGGTTGAAGACGACGACGACGATCTGAATACAGTTTTCTCCTGTGTCGTGGGTACGATGGACATACCAAGACAAATACACACAGACCCAGAACGGAAATTTAGATTCATAATTCAAATACCTGTCTAGTTTTCCAATCCTCTCCTTACGCTTTTGCTATCTTTAAACTTATTCTTTTTACAATTATTGTTATGTTAATTTTTTTTTTTTTTTTTAAGTAGTTTCTCTGAAAATTAATTTCTTAATTTGTATGTTGCACTCATTTCCTTAACTTAATTTTTGCACCCTACCTTCTCTTTATTTTTCCCCTAAAACTTAACTCCGCACCGTGAGGTTGCCTGGAAGAGATCGCTGTTGAGCGATAAGGCCGCCTTTTGTATTTTATTATTGTAATTTACTGTATTATTTTTCTTTTTTCTGGGCACAATAAAGTATATTATTATTATTATTATTATTATACCTGTCGGGCCGGGAACCGAACCCAGAACCTACTGCGTGTCACCGGTATGGCGACCGCTCCGCCACGCGGGTCGTCAATAAATGATAGAAAACAATAAATGATATTGGTGCGTCCAATCGGCAGATGACGAAACTGTAATTGGAATCAGATGAACTCATCTCGTTTTTGCTTGTTGGAGCGAGAACGCGTGGTCGTGTTCGATCTGACTCACTGGCTGCCACGTGTGTACGACTGCACGCGAGTAACGATTAACTAGTTGAAATATAATATTGTATGTTTGTTTGTAACCGACTTCTTTGGGCGCGATTTTGACCCACTTTAAACGGTCAGATTTCGTTCAAACTTTGTAGATTTATTGAGGACCGATGACAATACACTAATTTGATAAAATTATTCCATTTTTTAATTTGACTAAAAAGTAAAAAATAAATAATAGTTTAAATAAACTAAAAAACAAGCTTTTTATAGAAAACCGAACTAAAAAATAGAAAATAAATTTAAATGAATTTTAATTTATATTCATTGAAATTTTCTATTTTTTAGTTCGGTTTTCAATAAAAAGCTTGTTTTTTAGTTTATTTAAACTATTATTTATTATTATGTAAAGGGTAGTCATGGCTAGTTACAGTCGTAACCACGGCAAAACTTTGCTTGTGAATGAAATGAAATGTCTTTATTTTTTGTCTTTCTTTTGTATAGGGCTACGGGGGCACTTACTAATTGTCACCTTACATTTTTTTCTTACACTACTACCGGATTGGAATACGACCTCAACTGAGGAGATTCGGCAAGAAACTCAGCGGGTTTGTCTTTTTTGTTATTTTATATGTCATTTTTTTAAATATATTTTTAATCATGTTTTTTACATGTTAATAAAAGTTAGCTCCAGTATCTTGCCAATAAATTAGGCAGTAAATAAATTTAAACCGTATGTCGTGAGTACCTACCCATTACATATTAAAATTATTTATTTCTGCAGTAACATTATCGAAAATTGAAAATAAAATGCTCTCTACACTAATAGCCCTCCAGTAGGATTTTTCCTGTCGTGGATGCCATGGACACACACAAATACGAATACACAAGATAATAATATATTGAGCAATGTTCTACTAATTGAGTGACGTAAGTAATAAAAAAAATATAAATTAATTTTCAGTAAAATGCGATACAAAAAACACTAATGGCAGGCATATCCATTGTCATTTACAGTGCGGGGAACAGATTTAACATCATTAGAGCGTATTAAATTGCTTTTAGTTACGACATAATAGGCTTGACATAAAATATTTTACAAAATATGCTACAATATGTAGAAAAATTCGTTTTTAACATTTATTCTAGGAGTAAATAATATACTCGTAATGTTACGACTTTAATCGTCAACCCATTATAGTCTGCTGCTGCTGCACTGCACTGCTGGGCACAGGACACGGGTCTTCCCTCAGAATGAGTTTTAGGCCATAGTCCATCGCGCTGGCCAAGTGTGAATTGGTGGACTGCACACACCTCCGGGAACTTCTTTTTTAAAGATTTCTCGGGCGCGTGGCTTTTCTCACGAAGTTTTCCTTCACAGAAAAGCAATGATAATTAATTTCTAATACGCACATAAATCAGTGGTGCATGCCTGGGCTTGAATCTCGGACCTCCCGATTGAGAGGGCAAGTTTCAACCGTATCACTGCTCTTATTACGAATTAAATATTAGTCCAAAAGTCAATTTATTATGTTATTTAATACATTTTAATAAAACTTAAACGTACCTAAACGTAGTAGACAGTAATATATTATCATAGACGTATCTTGTCTCCTTACTTCTCCTATTTACTCTTTTTTCTTATAAATGACATTTGGACATTAGGTCACTAGCAACGTAGTATACGATTAATTTGTATGAAATTTAGAATGAGGAAATGGGAAATAATGTCATTTTGTGATGACAAAGACCTCACAGAGCATCTGGAGAGTAAAACTCAAAGATATTACATTACAGTCACCAATAATTTCATGAAAGTTAACCAGATGATATCATCTGGTATATGATATATCAGTAATTAAATTTCCCAATTAATGATCTCATTAAAAATGTATTCGTGTTTCTAGTTTTAATCATTAAATTACGCTCAACGATTATAAAAACACATTAACAGAATAACGTATAATCAATAACGATATTTTATTGTATATTGTAATAATTATTTATGTATTTATTGTATCCAAACTTATACTTAACATTACAGGGAACCCTAACGCGTTAGATACGTACATAACTTAAAATACACACATATATCGCCACACCTATTTCTAACGTGAAGTATTCCTTGCGTTTCGATGGAAGAGTGTGGTTGCCAGCACACTTTTATGAGGCGACCATCCTAGTCCTCGGTAGTAGCAACGCATCTGTGATCGACTTCAGATAAAACCTATGTTCTATATGAAGTTGCTTACAAATATTCTTGTCGGCAGTTATTACTTGCCATCAGGTGGACTGCATGCTCGTTTGCTACTTTATTATTATAAAAAAAACTCAAGAAGTTTGTGTTAGATCTGTACATACAGTTATCGCATATATTTACCCGCTCTCTGTAAAACAAGTTACTTAAAACATTAAAAACCTGTTGGTGTAGTGACCACTGGAGGTTGCACGGTTCGAAATCCTTGCATAAGTTTTTACAAGTACTTAAGTGGTAATTAAGCACTTATGGCGAGTTTGAAATACTATCCATTTATGAACGTTCAGTCTTATCGTTTCCTTCCGATTAATCAAGTTATTCTCGCAGTTTGCCCGTTTTAGTCATGTCTACCATAGTTAGGAGAATTTTATGAGTTAATGTAGGTCATAAACTGTCCCCCTCGAAGAGATCTCCACCTTGTCGTGGTGAGGGGGCTCAGTAACCGTGGCTTGGGGCGCTGCGGTGAAGCCAAGAGGGATCCCAGGGAGGGGACGCTCCGAGCGGGCTTGGCTGAGGGCCCGCTCTGGATGCATCCGAGGGGGCTGTGGAAAAAAAAAGGTCATAAACTGTGTTTTGTGTTTTCAGACGCGCCTTGCTGTTGGGGGGAGCTACATCAGCTTCATGCTCCACGTGAGGGGGCTACGGGAGCGGCCAGGCACCGGCGGGTTCGCGGATGTATGCGAAAGCGTGCCCGTGTTCCCGCCGTACGGTGCGAGGAGAAAACACACTGAGGGTTTAACCGGTAAGAGTCCGGCATAACCCAGCTGCTGCCCCGGGCGGCTGGGTATCCATGAGGATTACCCACTTTAAAAAAAAGGTCATAAACTGTATGTATACCAAATTTCAGCGCAATCCGGAAAGTAGTTTGCATGTAAGAGTGACAAACACACATACATGGTCAAAATACACGTTTGTAGAATAGGATTGAATGTAATGCCTATTCCGCTGAACTTAAAGTAAATTAGGCTTCCATTTATAATTGATTCGCAAAGTTTGACAACTTCGAAAGCGGTCAGTAGTTGAGATGAAAAGCAGTGGCTATCGTGCAAAATTGCTGTTTCTATTCTGCTGTCGTAATGGAAAATGTAGTATTTGTAATATGAAAGTTTTAGGATAAACGCTAAGTGCGGTGGAATCCAGTGGTTAGTTTATGTAAATCACATAGAGTTCAAAGTTCGGTGCGTAAGGATACAGTTAGTGTAGTGTGTCGTGATATGGAAACAAAAAAGGAAAAACGAACTAGACGTGGGGTAGATAGGTTAATCTATCACAATAGTGCTTGTCAACGGTTTCTACCCACCACCGCAGTTTTGCCGTGACCACGATCCATGCAACTGATTCGAAATATCGGCAAAAAGAATTCGGAAAGAATTTAAAAACCGCATATCGTGAGTAACCGTTACGTATTAAAATGTGTCAATTCTGCGATAATACTAGTCTATTTATTTATTTATTTATTTATTTATTTAAATAAGGCTTACCAACGCAGAAAACACAATAACAATTTAATACAGTTTAACATAATATGAAATACATCGTGCCTCCGCAATTACAGGTAAGCTCAGCATACATAATAAGCCCTAAAATATAACGTAAACTTTAAATTAAAATTTAAAACAATTAATGACATAATAAAAAATACAACAATTCATTGAAATTAAAATTACATTGAACATCAAACAAAATTAATTAAACCATAATAAGTTATTAAAATATAAAATTAATGTAAAATTTAAATATTCAATTATAAAATACAATTTAAAAAAGCAATAATAATATAATGCAATGAAATAAAATGAAACAATAGGAATTCACATTGTATTTAGAGTTGCTCCTTAAATTTATGGAGAGGGTCCCCAAATATATCAATAGAACTATTAGAGGCCGAAAGTGCATTGTACTGTCTTAACAATCTATTAATAGGTGAATTAGTGCCAAGCTTGGAGTAGGTACGAGCGAATTCAAAAGGCTTGAAATTACCCTGTCTAGGCATCCTGGATGGTACATTAAGATATATCTTTTCTAAGATTTGTGGACAATCAATAGTACCACTAACTACTTTATGCAAGAATACGAGATCATGTTTCTTTCTGCGTTCTTCCAGAGTGATCATTTTAAAATGTTTAAGTCTAGCTGTGTAATCTGTAAAATTAATGTAATGTCTAAAATCATATAATACAAATACCTACTCGCAGACGACGTGTGGTTAGAAGGAAATCCACGACACGGCTGCTGAGGGCAATGAACGACCTCCGCCAACCGCACACTTATGAATAAATCGCCATACAAAACACACACCTAACACAAACGTGTTACTTGTTGAGTGAGAATATAGTTTGCTTTTTATGAGATTGGAGCAACAAACGATGTGGTCCACCTAATGGTAAGTGGGCACTGCCGCCCATGTATACCTTCGCAACTTCGTATATGATTAGGGTTCTACCTGATGTCAATCATAGATGCTGTACTTCCGAGGACTAGAAAAGTGAGCCGACTACCACCGCCTTTCATCGAAACGCAAAAAACTGCTTCACGCTAGAAATAAGTGAGGTACCTCCCAGGTCGGACTACATAATATGGATTACTATTCGATGATTGGTATAAAGTATCCGAAATTTCGACTTAAGTACGACCAAATTTTACAGTGTACTCGTGTATATATTTATTAATCACTCCTCTTTATATTATCCTTATTTCCAAATGTGCGGTAGAAGACAGTCTACCAACGACCAACCGCATCATTGGTCACCGAGGACGAGTTAAGCTCGCATCAGTTCAAGGCCGAGTTGCCGCATGTTTGCGTGCGACCTTACCGTACTGTGACGTGCAAGTGCAGTAGTACAAATTATCTTTAAATATGTGTGTGTTTAGGAACTGATACAATTTGTCAGGGAAAAGTCTTCCTACTAGGAGGATGCTGTCTTTAACATTATATAGAGGCCTTCATATTTCCGAAGTTATGCCTAATTTATTAAGTATTGGTATTCAGTATGCCTGGTACTTTATATAAAGTACCAGGCATACTGAATGAATGTTTTTAGTGTTTTTATTGTTATTTAGTTTTTGCAAAATGCAGTTCAGTGCTCGTGAATACGGAGAAATGCTAATGTGTTATGGTGAAGCACGTGGGAATGCACAGCAAGCTCTGCATGTGTACATCCAGAGGTACCCTTATGCTCGCCATCCAACGGACAGTCGTGTGATTTGAATAATTTCACGTTAGTCTAGGTAGTTACTAAGTTAATAAAATAGAATAAGCGATTTGTTGTTAGATGCGTGCGGGGAATAACTACTTATAATACAATAAGCGATCGGCGATCGGTACGCGGGTTGTTCGATGTACATTGCGCGCTCAAAAATGACCAACTCGGGAACCAATAATTTCCGAGAAAAATTGATGAGTTATTTTTAGTTCATTTAGTGTCACAAATCTACCATTTAAGTTTTCGGTACGCTGTCATTTACACCCTGTACATATATGTCTGTATGTTTAAGCACTGAAAGAATTTGTTAGAGAAAAAGTCTTCCACCTAGGAAGACGCTGTCTTTGACATTTTATATAGGCTGAGTATATTTCCGAAGTTATGCCGTATTGGTATGCAGGATGCCTGGTATTTAAAATCCGGAGCTAAATCCAAAAGTATACTGCTATAAATGTATATTTATTAATCAGTCTCCTTTATATTATATCTCTTTGTTTCCAATAGTGCGGTAGAGGACAGTCAACCAACGACACTAACCGCATCATTGGCCACCGAGGACGAGTTGAGCTCGAATCAGTCCAAGGCTGAGTTGCCGCATGTTTGCGAGCGACCTTACCGTACTGTGACCGTGCAAATACAGCAGTGCAAATTTATTTTTATTTATATATATGTAATTGTGTATTTGTAAGCGCTGATAATTTGTTAAGGAATAAATCTTACAACTAGGAGGAGACTGTCTTTAACATTTTTAGGGGTTAGGTAACGGATAGACATAAAATTGTTAGATTAATGGGGAGAGCTTTGACCTATGAAATAATATATATAATTGCACGTTTTTTTTATTTTGCGCCAAGACAGCAATATAAAATATATATAATGCGTATATATTTGTAATGGTCTAAATACTAGCTTTCATTTGATACCCATATTGTTATGATAATAAAAAATTGTCTCGCCCCATTTATTTTTCTCTGACCGCATGCGCCCACACGCGACAAGCCACTGTCACAACCGAGTCGTTTCAAATGATGTCATATGTCACAATCCGTCAAACCGTTTTGGCTGTATCACGTGGCTATAAATTAACACACATACAATCTTTTTTTTTATCGGACTGAAACGATAAAAAAAAAACATGCGTGCGTACAAAGTACACATGTCAGAAGTGAAACTTCTTTGGCGAACTAATTTATAAATCTTGTTTATATTTATACAAATCTAAAACTTTAAATTTCCAAGATTAAGAGGAAGGGAAAAAGGCGTGATACGACGTTCGCTCTGTCTCACTTTTTCTCTCAATCTTTCTCACTCGCTTGCTCCCTACTCTCACTCCACGGCTAGTTGCTCATGCTACGTTCGCCCTGTCTTACTCTCTCTCAATCGGTCTCGATCACTCTCTCTCTCTTTTCCGACACTTCCGTTGCATACCGGCGTGACGTTTCATCTGTAAAAATTTTACCCTCATGCGCCTAAAGAAGTTTCACTTCAAAAATGCGTTGCTACTCTCGAGTACTATAATGATCGCCTCATGTGAAAGTGTGCCGGCAACCACACCCTTCTATCGAAACGCTAGTAATTCTTCACGCTAGAAATAGGTGTGACGGTGGTACTTCCCCGGTCGAACTACACTGATTCTACCACCTTGAAAGCATATATACATAGTACATACATACGCTCAAAAAACATTACCCTCCTTACCACTAACATTACCATTACCCTCCTTACCTTACCTTACGTTGCATTTGAACCCAAACGAGTATATGTAAACCCTATTTTCTTACTGCATATTCAACTCAAGTTGTATTACTTGTATTTTACTTACAAGTTGTTTCAAATGATATGATCAGTTACCTAGCCCGTTAAAACAGATTGCCATTGTCCTTGGTGGCAATGATGTCATTCAAATTCATTGATACTCGCTCCATTTGTTCGCGTTAATGCGTGTAACGACCGCATTCAATGCGTTGATCAGACAACTAATACATGTGACAAATTATAAAAAAGGTGCTATGACAAAAAAAAAATAACTATCTGTCAAACAATTTAGTAATTAGCATTTTCAAATATAACAACCCATATGCCAACATAAATTGCGCGATTAAACGTGATAGAGTTGTGCTTCACCACAATAATATAAATAATGGTCGTATCCTATACCAAAAATACTCAGATATTTTCAACTACCCGAATCCCAGAAAACAGAATGACAGCTAATCTACACAAACACCTTTTTTATTATAGTTATGAGCTGTATCTACTGTTATTTGTTTACTTTAAATTATTAAATAATTCAATTCAAAGTTATGGCCCTTGTACCCACGTAATATAAAGAATAAGCTAGAACGAGATTACTAAAATTTACATAAGAATTACAAATTATTGCATATCTAATTAAGCTCTTTTTTTACGTTTCATTCGCACTTGGCCAGCGCGCTGGACTATATAGCCTTTTTTTTTTTTTTTCGAGGGAGAAACCTTCCAAAGGTACCCGACGCCGTGGGAGCGACGCAGGGTTATGTGGGATTTTTACCGAACAAAAACCCCCCGGTGGCCGTCCTCGGCGCTGAAAAGGAGGACTCCGGGATCTCGAAACGACTTCAACAGGAATCCTCGAGCGCGCTGCCCCATCGGGCTCAACCAGATGGGCGGCTGGGCCCACCGCTCCGTCTAGTCTTTACAACGGTATGCGACCACACGTACCGCCGTCCTTCCCGGGATTGCCTGACCGAACGGTTCGAGCTCCCACTCTAGCCGTCTGCAACCCCGGAAGCCCCTTTTAGTCGCCTCTTAGGACAGGCAGGGGATACCGTAGCCCTATTCTGACCCCGAGGCTACAGGGACGGGACTATATAGCCTATACCTAACTCTCTCATTCTAAGAGAAGACTCGTGCCCAGCAGTGGGACAGTAATGGGTTGACGACGTTTCATTAAATCCTGATATGAGTACCTATTAGTTATGTCATTTATTATTTTCCTCAAACGTTATCGAGTTATACGAAAATAGTACGCTACTTAAAAAATTTGTAGTAACTTTAAACGTTAATGTCGCAATGTTACAGCTAGCGACATCTATCGGCAGATAGCTAAATGAGCATAACTGCCATCTGTTAACGAGTAGAAGATACGTAAAGATGCTAAGTTTATACAATAGATGGCCGTCATAGTATCATTATAGAAACTAGACACAAAACAGATTGTTTCTTATTTATGTACCTAACTACAACTATGTTTAATAATTGTCATAAAATAAATCTTATTATCTATTTAATAATGTTATAATGCAAAAAAGTGACGATTTATGAGTGTGTTTTACCTTTTCTCACAAAAAGTACCCATGACACATAGGATATTCATTAACAAACTATAAAACAATCCATTTTATGTAAATTAGTTTTATTGGCATCTGGTGGACTGCATGATCGTTACTTCAGTCAGATAAAAGAAAAATAAGCAATCGGTCCCTGTACCGTAGCTAGGCTAAGGTCCTGACCGTCCCAGGCAAGGTTTGTTTCCGTGCCCTTGCCCTTGAATTTGATAGCTTGTTTTATAAATCTGCAAATGTTTCTCCCTACAGGCATCTCCGTCAATCCAGCGGCTAACTGAAGAGCGAATTTCACAACAAGAGTGAAAAGAGAGAGATGGAGAATAAAGTGAATTACACACTTATTTCTAGCGTGAAGCAATTCATGCGTTTCGGTGGAAAGTTAGGGTTGTATGAATATATATAGGGTTGTATGTCGAATTCATTTTTGTATGAGACGACTATCTTAGTCCTTGGGTAGCAACGCATTTGTGATTATCTTCACATCTAAACCTTCTATGTGAAGTTGCTTACAGATGTCCGTAGGGTGCAGGTCGCTCGGCCATGTAGTTCCGGGATCAGAATACGGCTACGGTATGCCCTGCCTGTCGTAAGAGGCGACTAAAAGAGGCTTCCGGGGTTGCGGGCGGCTAGAGTCTCCCACCGTTGAACCGTCCTGTTAGGCGATCCCGGGAAGGGCGGAGGTATGTGTGGTCGCATATCGTCGTAAAGACTGGATGGAGCTGTGGGCCCAGTCGCCCATCTGGGAGGAGCCCGATGGGGCAACGCGCTCAGAGGATTCCGGTTGCGTTCGTTTGGAGATCCCGGAGTCCTTATTTTAGCGCCGAGGACGGCCACATATCCCACATTACCCTGCGTCGCGAAAGTCTGTAGCCTCATAAGGTCAAACCCACTTTATTTTAAAATGTTTATAGTGGCAGCGCAGAGCTGTTGTTGCTTCAAGCTAATGTTTTATGGCACTTGAGTGCTCTTTTATCAATGACCATTGTCGTTATTGTCAATTTATTGGCAATCGTATTTAAGAGTAATCAATAATTGTGTCAATTGACCGCACTGTCACAATTTCGTCTTGGAACTTAAACGATTTCATAATAGGTTGACATTGGCGTCAAGTATGGGCCAGACAGAAGCGACTTCAGGCGTGGTTTTAAAACACAGCAGTAAAAGGGTAATAGCAGTGATAGCCTATTGGTTGAAACTTGCACTCTCGATCGCGAGTACCGAGGTTCAAATCCATGGCACGCACCGCTAATTCTAAGATTACGTGCGTATTAGAAATTCAGTATTACTGCTTTAAGGTGAAAGATATATCGCGAGGAAACCTACACACCTGTGTTTTCTTTTAAAAAAGTTCATAAAGGTGTGTGAAGCGCTATGGACTATGACCTAAATACCCTCTCGTACTGTGAGAAGACCCATGCCCAGCAGTGGGACAATAATGTTAATATAAGTGACAACCCCATGCACAACTGTAAGAGTCGGCTAATAACTTGCCGAGGGGGCTTGGCTATAAATATTAGTAACGTTAATCTTAAAACTATTATACAGCTAGCAGTAGTTTTAGATATTTTTTACCTGACTATCATAAGGAGTGTAAAGTTTTTAGACGACCCGCGTGGCGCAGCAGTTACCATACCGGTCGACGCTCAATGGGTCTCGGGTTCGATTCCCGGCCAGACAGGTATCTGAATGATGAGTTTAGATTCCTGTTCTGGGTCTGGATGTTTGTGTATTCGTCTTGTGTGTCCATGATACCCACGACACAGGAGAAAATCCTACTGTGGGGCTATGAGTGTAGAAAGCGTGTTTTTTTTTTCGAGTAAAATTATGGAAGAGATTTGTATGTATGTTCTATTGATGTAATTAATGTTGTAACTTGAATGGTGTAGGTTGAAAAGAAATCTTCATGATTTGATTCTTTTTTTTTCGTTGACAAATTGTATATTTGATTTCAATTTGGATAGGTTTGGCGATCTTTTTTGCATTGTTTTTTAAACAAAATACTCGACCACAAACAATATACATTTTTTTGTTTTAACAGCCGGGTTTTTATTCCATATTAATTTCTAGTTTTAATCAAATTTACGTATCGTGTACGTTCGTTACGGATAATCATCGACTGATCAAGAATTCTGACCGCTCTAGGCTAATTATAAGGACGCGCCCATACCGGTGTCTTACAGCCGGCCTAAAAAGTGTTAACAGCTTGTCGAGCAAAAAAAAAGGTCGCCAAATCTACATCCTACGGTGTGTTAGTGTTTCGTCTCGGTCAATGCATCTACCCTAGATATTTCAACTAAATATGTAGGGTAGATGCAAAGATGCTAGATTAATAGTATTATTAGTGCATGCGAAAACACGATACCAGCGCGCCCCCTCAATCCTCGCGCCCTAGGCCGCAGCCTAATTAGCCTGAGGGTTAATCAGGCCCTGCGTATAATTTGAATAAAACTAGAAATTAGGTTATCATGGACAATCATTCAGAGTTCTAGATCCGACAATATTTCATTACTGCGTACGTTTTAATTATTTTTTCGGTGGTCACCTATTCGCTGGCAATGAGGCCACACGCACCGGCGACTTCAAACACCGTACAACAGTATTAGTGAGTATAAATAAAATTTTATTTTCGCTGCGATGAAACGGCTCGCGACGAACGAATAAATAAAATATGCCATTACGTCTAGGGTTGCCACCTTTTTTTTTCAACGATTAAAGTACATTGGTAAGTAGCTTCAAAATAAAGTACTATTTATATTATTACTTAATTTTTGGCTCTGGGATACTTTTAGAACTGTATGAGGTGATAGTAAAAAAACGTAGATAGTAACTTGACGCCCATATTTCTAAAAAAAGGTCACCAAATGTAAATGTTCTACTACTTTCTAAATAAGGTAGCTACGGAAACCTTGTGATTAAAGGAATTTTAGTTTACTGATTATAATCAAACTTTTAAATCCCAGATATATACAAAATAAAGTTTTTTCGCGTACTTTATTTTCCTCATAAAGTATAAAGCACAATTGCCCCGAATATAGTATAATACTTTATAATAAAGTACAGGTGGCAACCCTAATTACGTCATGTATCAACTCTTTTGGAATCAAATTTTAGTTAGTTTTCTCGTCGTAAGAGCGTTAGTTGATTATCGTATCTATTTAATACAACTAGTCACCCGTCGCAACGGTCGAAATTCGCCCGTAATTTAAATTGAAAAACTAAACTTCCTATTGTCGAAGGCAACACGAATATTTCTCAAATTTAAATAAATTGTAATAATTGACAAGTTATTTTGAACACATCCGTTAAAGGTAAAAAAAGGATTTAATTAGCTAAGCTGCATTTAAAAGCAATAGCGGGTACTTTGACAAAAACATCTGACATTTTAGACGTTATGTGTTTTCATAGTAAGGCGTTGAATGTTTTATTTCGTTTATTATGTATGTGTTTGTGTCAAAAGCAAGTTAGTGTGTGTAATGTGTTTTACTTGTTTTATGTATTTTTATGTAATATTAGCATTGCGTAATCTTTATCTACATCAACTGGAGGAGTATGAAAGTACGCACGGTTATGCGTAATTTCATATTCCTCTGTCTGCGGCAATTACCTTAAAAACGGATCGCAAGTTTTTGCTTCAAGTATTAATTTCAAGTGTATATCTATATATACACTTGAAATAATTCTTCGTGGTTCGAAACTATTTTTTCTAAAATGTATTTGATAGATTTGAGGAGTCTTAAAAGGTGAAAACACTGCCATTTCAAGTCCGTCCACGTCGTTGTCTATTGTCTCACGGCTGAACACGGGTCTTCTCTCAGAATTAAAGAATTTAAGGCCATAGCCCACCGCGCTGGCCAAGTGCGAATTAGTAGGCTTCACACACCATTGAGTACTTTTTCGTTACCGAAATGGTTTCCTATACCGAAAGCACTGATACCTAATTTCTTCCGCACATCAGTTAAGATATGTTAGTGGTGTGTGCCTGGGTTTTTGAACCTTGGAGCCTCGGTTTAAAACCCGTCATACTTAGTCGTCAGAGAATAGAAATCCGAAAACCAATTATTGTAATGTTTAACATTTTTGTCTATATTTTTTTTATACGATAAAGTGGATTTTAGTTGGTTAAAGTTGTATTGTCTTAAAACTGTCTGGTTGATAAACCCAAGCCATAATATTCCGCTACTGTTTTTTCAAATATATTTGCGCGCTGAAACTTACTTCTAAAAATTTTTATGTGATTAATTTATAACAAAACGGAAAATATTTGATGCGTAAAAACACGTTGCGTTACGTCCATGTAACCTACTTAATCACTTAGTAATTAAGTAGGTATTCACAGCTAATTCTACCGCGAAGCAGTATTTCCGTTTTGTGGATGGGTGTAGTTGCCGGTTCACTTTTATATAAGGCGACCATCTTAGTCCTCGGAAGTAGCAACTCATCGCCAACTGACTTCAGATAGAACTCCTATTCTGTATATCAAGTCGTTCGTGTATTAGTCTATGGTCTGATTTTGTT